>OY288244.1:19324923-19764923 GCA_958450325.1 Agrostemma githago | reverse complement strand
TAGTTGGCTTCGGGTTAATTGACTTAATTACATTGATGATGTATATTCGTTAAATAAGAAACTTGATGAATCTATATCATTATAATAAATAAGATGATCGCATGATATTTAATTAAACTTAATTTCAACTAAGTTTATAGTCTTGAGAGCTTATTCTAAAACTCAAAAGAATACATGCGAATAATTTTTTTGATTGATAATATAAGATTTTATCGCCTCATCATAATTTTTCGATATAGGATTACTCAAGGTTTATGGTTTTAAGATATGCTTTAAAGACCCAGAAAAATGCACGATTACTCTTATTTATAATATAGAATCATCACCTTATTTTAATTTTTTGATGTGGGATAATTTTAGGTTTCTAGTCCTTTTAAAAGCTCAAAATTTGTTGGTTGATATTTATAAACAATGATTACTCTTATTTAGTAGAAATTCATAACCTGAGAATTACTTAAGTTGGTTGATGTCTACGGAAAAAATTATAATTAGTCTTTTGTGTATAGTCTTAAGAACCTTTTTAAGACTCAAAAGATTTTTGTTTGATAAGACTTTATAATTTTTCGGATGTGGGATAGTTTTGCTTAAGTAGTCTTATTAAGAGATTTTTTAAGACTTAGAATTTTTTATTGATATTTAAGAAAGAATGATTAGTCTTATTTATACTATAAAGTTTCATCACCTTATGTGAGATTATTTTTATTTAAATTTGTAGTCTTATTAAGAGACTTGAATGTTTTTTTATTGATATTTAAGAACGAATGATTTGTCTTCTTTATAATATAGAATTCATCAACTTATAATAACTTTTCGATGTGGGATGATTTATTTAAGTTTATAGTCTTTCATCAGCTCGTCAATTTTTTTTCGATGTGAGATAATTTACTTAAGCTTATAGTCTTAGAAGCTCTTTTTAACTCTTGATTATAATACGAAGTATAGAATTTCATCGCAATTTTCAATGTGGGATATTTTAAGTTTGTAGTCTTGTATATTAAAAGCTTTTTTAAGATTCAAAAGTTTTTTTGTCGGTATTTAACCCATAGGGTTGTATTTAAGCATTTAAAATATTCCACGCACTTTTAGTATAAACATATGGATTATCTTATTATATATTCTGGATGAATGATTACTCTTATTTATATAATAATAAAAATTCATCTTATTATAATTTTTCGATGTGGGATATACTTAAATTTATTTAAGTTTAGATATAGTCTAATTAAGGACTTTTATTCATAGACGAATGATTACACTTATTTATAATATATAGAATTTCATCAATCCATCCTCATTTTTCGATGCGAGAACTTTTTTTTAAGATTGTTGGTTAATATCTAAGAACGAAAGATTACATAGAATTCTATCACCTCGTTAAGAACTTTTTTTAGGATGAATGATTAATCTTATTTATAATATAGAATTTAATCACCTCGTCATAATGAGATTTGTGAGGGACCTTAATATTTGTGAGGGGTACTTACCGAAGGGATATAATTTTTTGATGTGGGATATAATTTACTTAAGTTTATAGGGTATAATTTTTTGATGTAGGATAATTTACTTAAGTTTATAGTCTTAATAGTTTCTTTAAAACTCAAAAGATTTTGATGGATATCTGAGAATCTAAGAGCAAATAATTAGTCTTATTTATAATATAAAAATCCATCACCTTATTATAATTTGTCGATGTGGGATAAATTTAACCAAAATTTGTAGTCTTATTTATAATATAGAATCATTACCGTAACTTATTTTAATTGTTTTGATGTGGGATAATTTTAAGTTTGTAGTCTTATTAAGACCCTTTATAAACTCAAGACTACAAATTCATGAATTCATCATAATTTAAAAAACAATGACATAGAATTCCATCATAGTTTAAAAAAAAAAAAAAATTGTTGGTTGATATTTAAAAACGATAATTACTCTTCTTTAGTACAAATTCATAAGCTCATCATAATTTTTCGATGTGGGAGAATTACTTAACTTCGTTGAGGTCTAAAGAATTTTTTTTAGTTTTATTTATAATATAGAATTTCATCACCTTATTATAATCTTGACAACTTTTAAGACTCGAAAGATTTAAGTGTATAGTCTTTGACAACTTTTTTAAGACTCAAAAGATTTATGTTTGATGAAACTTTATAATTTTTCAAATGTGAGATAGTCTTAATATATATTTTAAGACTCAAAATATTTTTGGTTAATATCTAAGAGCACATGGTTACTACGGAGTATTATTTATAATATTTATAATATAAAGTTTCATCACCTTATTATAATTTTTTGATGTGAGATTATTTTTACTTAAATTTGTAGTCTTATTAAGAGACTTTTTAAGACTTAAACGTTTTTTTGATTGATATTTAATAACGAATGATTAGTCTTATTTATAATATAGAATTCATCAACTTATCATATTTTTCGATGTGTGGATAATATAGAATTTTATCAACTCACTGTAATTTTGTAAATATGGGATGATTTTAAATTTGTAGTCTTATATATCAAAAGTTTTTTAGTCGATATTTAAAACCAAATGATTATTAATATTTATAATATAGAATTTCATCACCCCATCATAATATTTAAAACGAATGATTACTCTTATTTATAATATAAAATTTCATCATCTTGATGTGGATAATTACTTAAGTTTATAGTCTTAGAAACTCTTTTTGAGATTCAAAAGACTTTTGGTAGATATCGAAGAACGAATTATTACTCTTTATTTATAATATAGAATTTCATTATCATATTGTAATTTGTCGATGTGGGATAATTTTAAAACTGTTATATGTTATAAATTCATCACATAATGTGAAACAATCTATATGAAATTTATACTCTAATGAAAGCATTTTTTAACACGAATCTAATTATTTCATTTTTATAATTTATTTTATGATAATGTTTTTAAAAAATGAACTCTAAAGGTTTTCACGTCAGAATTGTAAAATATCACATTAATATAATAAATTAAATATATATTGTAATAATCAAAAGATTCTCTAATTGATTTTTTTTATTAGTTATGATACTTTCCTAATTTGAGGTCTGATTGAACGGACCAATGAGATCGCTCGAAAAAAGCCTAAAATATATATATATATTGATTGTCAACACAATTATTATAATAAATAATAATGCAAAATGTAAAGTGACAAAATAATGCTGGTGATTGTTGTAACTAATAGAGAATCGATAGAGGTTATGATTTTAGGGTATGGAGAACATATTTATAAAGTCTCTCACATTTTATACAAAAAATATCCAATTTATAAGATCGATGAAAGTTTATAGCAAAAGAGTAATCAATGTTAATATGTAATGTAAATTATAATGATGTAATGTGTTTCTATTAAAAAAAGTGTTTAGCTTATTCTCATTATAAAATACAAAAAATTAGAATTAGAATGTCAGTGTTGCTTAAATTAATTTAATAATAACATTTCTTAATTTACTTTAACGATAACAATTAATAACGTACTACTCCCTCCCTTCATATCCGAACACCCCACAAGTAATTTTTGCACTATTCAAAAGTGAAAGAAATCCTCAATATTCTCGACAATCTACAAGAGAAAATATAGTCATGTGAGATCTTTTTTGATTCGTCACTACAAGTACGTCAATAATATCAAATTTTTATGATTTTTAATAATGCAAAATAAAAGATACAGACAGTATAAACACATCTCGGCAAATCTGAAAAAGCAATAAATGGTGTGTTTGGTTATGAAGGGGGTATTTAGTATGCACTTATTTGCTTTTAATTTAAAAAGTACTAGTTTTAAACCTGCGCAAATTGCGCGGTTGTTTCTTAAAAAATTGTACAAATTCTCATGTGAAACGATTATTGTGAGATCGTCTCACATGAGACCTCTAAAAAATTTTTTATTTTACAAACATTAATTTTTCTCACGAATTTTGAAAAAAGTGAAATGGACCAAATTTATTTGAACGTAAAATTCATTTTTAATACTATCATATCCTAACATTGTAAAAAATAGTACTAACTTGTTAATGATTGATATTTCAGATAGTTTATAAAGTTAGTCCAATGATATTTTTCCAAATTATTTTTTGATTATTATCTAGCTTCATAAAAGATTTGACTCCTGAAATTAAATTAATAGGTTTAAAGTTTAAACTTGTGAATTTCACAGGTACGTTCTAATATGTGGTTATAAGATAGAAATTATGACAAAATATATGAACTGAACTCAATAATTTGTATCATGTAAATGCATTTATAGTCAGCAACGTAATTTTAAAGTAATCAAATACGGAGTATAAGTCATTAATAATACCAAATAATGTGAAAATATTTGAAGTGAAGTCTATATATCACACCTACGTATATAAAAATGCCAGCTCATTCAAGCGTTGTAGGAAAATTTATCGTAGCTTTTGTTTGCACATTAAGATTTTTTTATAAGAAAAATATACCTAAATAAATATTTATTGTGATTTGTGAAATAGTAAATTAATCTAAATAAATACGGAGTAGTTATTATGATTATAGTGTACGACAATTATGTAAAAACTCAATCAAAAACTTCAAATTTATATAAGCAAATAGTTATTGTGATCATAGTTTATACTCACTCTGTTGTTTCGATCATTTGTTTACTTTTAATTAAGATACTACTCACAAATAATATAAAAAATAAAACAAATGACTGGGACGAAAAGAGTATAATATCATAAAAAAAAAGTTAGCAACATTAAAAATATTGTATAATTTCTTTGTTAACTACATCATGTGTTATTTTATTTATTTTCGTATTGCAAATAAAGACCATAAATTAGGTGTTACATAAAATATTGCTCGTATCTAACATAGTGATTTTATTGATGTATACTCCATTGCTTTGAGCCCTTAAATTAGTATAATGAAACCAATTTACAAACCTTAACTTATAAACAAACTTTGCAAATAAATATCTCTCGTATATTCATAATTCGTATTTCAACTTGCCTCACCATGCCCTTTTCATTCATCTCTCTTTAAGCTCAATATGTAGTGGCTCAACTCTCTGCATCCTAGCTGCAATATGGTAATCTACATCTTGTAATATGGTGAATTTAGTAAAGGCATTGTGAACACAATTGAGAGAAATTACAATTAAAACATGTTTCATATTTAAAGAGAAATCCCAAAACTACCTTAATTCGACCCATTCTAATAAATTTCATAATATATTTTGTAGTTTGTATCAAACAAACACTTTGTGACAATAAGATTCACATAGATTGAAAAACAAAAAGACTATTAAATGTAATCATCCATCATAACTCATTTAACATACCTCTTCGAATTTTGTTTGGTATTTGAAACAAAATGAGAGAAAATGGAGTATTGATTTCAATCCCAGGCTGTATGATTATTCATTTTGCCATAATGTGAATTATTGAACACAAATAAAAAGGAGTGGCTAAAAAACATACATGTATCTTGATTCTTCTCTTCATCAATTTGGGTGCAGCTTTTATCAATGATTTCTAATTTTGAACTTGATGTGACTTTTAAGGTGTGAAACCCCTATGTTTGAAGCATATCAGCCGTAGGAACAACAAAACCTCGAAAATCCACATAAATGTGACCACAAAATCAAATCTGTGAAGCGAAATTCATATATCCATAAAAAAACATACTCCATAAAAGAAACAAATTCAGTGTAAGAATATCCCGAGTATATTCTATATATTATTATGGAAAGATATTATTATATTCTAGTTATTTACTCTAGATAGAATTATAGAGTAGAAGTTTATGACAGTTACTAGTTTATGGAAAGATACTAGGAAATTGTAATTCTCAATATATAAGGAGGCTTGTATGATGTTAATTATCAATGAGAAAAACCCTTTCCCAAATTCTCTTATTTTCTTACTTTATCATGATATCAGAGCTTAATTAAGCGATCCGTTAAAAATAAAAAGAAAAAGGTGAACATTCACCATGACTGGAAGAGGAAGGGACCGTGGCAATTACGCTGCACACACAACAACGAGTCAATCCGGACATAAAAACGTGTCCTTTACGGAGGAAGAAATTAGTCATATTCGTAGTTTACTAGGTTGCAGGACATGTTGTCGCTTCTAAGGAGAGTCGTCTTTGGCACAGAAGACTTGGGCATCCTTCTAAAAGTATTTTTCCACTTTTTAATAATTTAGTTGGTTGCAATTTGAATTGGGTATCCGATGAGGCGTGTGACTCTTGTTGTAGAGCTAAGCAAACTCGTACACCTTTTAAGCTTAATAACAAAAGAAGCAATACTTTGTTTGGAGTTATTCATTGTGATATATGGGGACCATACAAAGTAGCGAGTTTGACCCGGGCACACTATTTTCTAACCATTGTCGATGACCATAGTAGAAGAGTTTGGGTCTATCTTATGAAAGAAAAAAGTGAAGCTGGAAGCTTACTTAAAACCTTTTGTCAAATGACCAAATCCCAATTTGAAAAGGGAGTGAACATTATCCAAAGCGACAATGGAACGGAATTGTTATCGGGAAAGATGAGAAAGTATTATGCGGAAAAGGGAATTTTATTCCGAACCAATAATGTTGACACACCCCAACAAAACGGGCGGGTAGAGAGAGAAAACACCGTCACATCCTAGAAAAAGCGAGAGCATTACGTTTTCAAGGAGAGTTGCCTATACAATTTTGGGGAGAATGTGTGTTAACAGCCGCATACTTAATAAACCGAGCCCCCACTCCTTTATTGGACGGAAAGACTCCGTATGAAATTTTACATCGAAAGCCACCAAAATTGGAGAACCTTAGAATCCTAGGTTGTCTATGCTATGCACATAACAAAGACAAACCTCGCGATAAGTTTGGGGAACGGGGAAAATGATGCATATTTATAAGATACCCAAGTAGTCAAAAAGGATGGAAAGTGTATGATTTAAAGGAGAAACGCACTTTTGTATCCCAGGATGTTCAATTTTATGAGCATACTTTCCCTTTCTCCGTCTCTCAAACTGAAACCCAACCACCTCACACGTCTTTCATTGACCAAAATATGTCATATTATGATATTATAGATCAGACTGTTGAGGTGAGGGGGAGTTAACAGGAAGAACGAGGAAATTTTGGAGAAAAAGAAGAAGTGGTCGTGTCGGCCGACTTACCAGGCGAGATTGAGCAGAGAACCGGGTCGGTCGAATCGGTCGAGGGAAATCATGGAAATCAGGGAAATAAGGGAAATCAAATAACCCCTGATATGTCCAACGAAGGGGATCCGGAAGTGGAGTCTCGCGAGCCCGAAATGGGTTGAGGAGCGCGTGACAAATTTGAACCAAGTTGGAAGAAAGATTACTATTGCAAGTCTACAAGAGTAATTAACCCCGAGTCGCATGTTCATCCCGCACATGACACTTCCTCACGGTCAGGTACTCGTTATCCTCTAATTAATTATGTTATCACCAATTGTTTTTCAAATTCCCACAGAGCATTCAAGGCTACGATTGATAAGGATCGAGAACCCAGTCATTACCATGAAGCTGTACGGAAAAGGGAATGGCATGAAGCAATGAAAAAGGAGATAGAAGCATTGGAAAAGAATGCAACACAGAAGATTTTTAATTTGCCAGAGGGGAAGAAACCTATAGGATGCAAATGGGTTTACAAGATCAAGTACAAAGCAAACGGTACGGTAGAACGCTACAAAGCGCGGCTTGTAGCACAAGGTTTCACACAAGTCGAGGGGATAGACTATCACGAGACCTATGCTCCGGTGGCAAAGATGATAAGTGTACGATGTATGTTGGCCGTCGCAGTTCACAAAGGATGGCACATTGAGCAATTGGACGTAAACAACGCCTTCTTGCATGGTGATTTAGATGAGGATGTGTACATGAAGATTCCACAGGGATTTGATCGGGGCCAAGATGGGAAGGTATGTAAATTACTTAAATCCATTTATGGCTTGAAACAGGCGTCGCGAAATTGGTTCGCAAAATTGACCGTGTCCATGAAAGAATATGGATTTATTCAGTCATTGGCCGATTATTCGTTATTCACATTCAATCGTGATGGTATTTTTATTGGGGTGCTAGTATATGTCAATGATATGATTGTGGTTAGTAATAATGTTGGAGCGTGCAAGAATTTCAAAACTTTCTTAGACAAGAAATTTGGAATTAAAGACTTGGGTAAAATTAAGTATTTCTTGGGAATAGAAGTAGCAGATAGTAAAGATGGACTATTTCTAAACCAACGAAAATATGCAATGGGTATCATCAAGAAAACAGGGATGCAAGACGCACGTCCGACATATACTCCCATTCCGACTGATCATAAGCTTGCATTGGCAACCGGTTATGGGTTGAAGGACGTGATGAAATATCGAAGATTGGTAGGGCGGCTAGTATATTTGACCATAACTAGGCCGAATCTAGTCTATGTGGTACATGTTTTATCACAATTTGTGAATGAGCCTAGGAAAGAGCATTGGGATGCGGCACTAAGGGTAGTTCGGTACCTCAAACAAAATCCGAGTAAAGGGATCAAATATGAGAAGAATGGAGATTTGCAATTAGTAGGATATTGTGATTCTGATCATGCTAGGTGTCAAGTGTCACGAAGATCACTTAGCGGATATTTTGTGTCAATAGGCAAATCACTGATATCTTGGAAAGCGAAGAAGCAAGTGACGGTTTCGAAATCTTCAGCAAAAGCTGAGTACAGAGCCATAGGTTTGGTCACTAGTGAACTGATCTGGTTAAAGTCTTTTCTTGCATCATTGAGAATATTTCACAAGAAACCAATGCAGTTATATTGTGATAATCAGGCGGCTATACACATAGCTAAGAATCCTGTATTTCATGACAGAACGAAGCATATTAAAATTGACTGTCATTTTGTTCGTCAGCATCTGGTTGAGAAGACAATCTGTTTATCGTATCTCCGGAGCAAGGAGCAAATAGCATATTTATTCACCAAAGCATTAGGAGGTGAAGCGTTTGACCATTTGCAGTTCAGGTTGGGTCTTGGTTTACCAGGAGCACCAACTTGAGGGGGAGTGTAAGAATATCCCGAGTATATTCTGTATATTATTATGGAAAGATATTATTATATTCTAGTTATTTACTCTAGATATAATTATAGAGTAGAAGTTTATGACAGTTACTAGTTTATGGAGAGACACTAGGAGATTGTAATTCTCAATATATAAGGAGGCTTGTATGATGTTAATTATCAATGAGAAAAACTCTTTCCCAAATTCTCTTATTTTCTTAATTTATCATTCAGGTACATAATACCTTCTACAAAGTAACACAAAAAAAGAAAATCATCGACCCCTTTTGAATTATAAAAAACTTGTATCTAAAGTGATTTTACAAAAACACAAATTCAATTATAAATAATAATCACAATGAACAATTAAATGTTATTAAAAAAATTTGAAAAAATTATTTACAAACTAGTAGGAGCAGTATATTATTCAAGTACGTAATATGTCTTGAAAGATAGTGATAACACATTACTAAATAGATGTGCCTTCTATTGCCTGATCATAGGAAGGATTGGGTTCAAACTTTATGACCTCAGATCTTCTATTCTACAGTTGGAGAAGTGTGTGTGTGTGTGTTAAGATGATGACAATCTTTGTTGTTCAGGAAAGGAATCTCACACTCATCTTGTCTTCAATGGCCCATTCTCAAGTGATGTGTGAAGGAATTAAAGGCCCTGGATGACAACTACAGTCATGAACTTCACTGGATTACTGGCCGTAGAAGGAAATAAAAAGCATTGGAAAACAAAATAATATGATATTGCAAAACTTCGCTACTTTGCAAAATAATATGAAATTATATGTTAAAACTTCGCTACTTTGCTACTTTTCACATCATTCATGAAAACCCTAGAAAGATGAATCAAAATTATGATATTGCAATAAAATTCAATTAGACAATGGAAATGACAGTAATCAAAGAAAACATGTGAATTAGAATGGTAGTAATAGATTTCAAACACATCTCATTAAAATTCATCATTTCAAACATGGTGGGTAATAACATCATTTTTTTATCTCAAGTGCCCCAAAAATAACTAAAACAAAAGTTGGGTTATACTCATACAATTGATAAAACTCAACAATCTCAAAGCAACTAAACTATCATTACCCACAATGAGTCATCATTGTTACAGATTCAAACCACACAATTCATAAAATGGCTCTTAATCAAACGGTTATTATTTAGTCGTCTTACCTTTAGTACTACATAACTTCCACCTACCTCAAATAATTATCTAGTCACTCTCACCTTATGAAATATGAAAACACTATTCAAGAACCATCAATTAACTATAAATTGGTACGAAATTTGTTCTACAATGATTCTCCTTAACACTTTCGGTTGCCTTGATTTAACCAAAAGAAATTCGTAAAAAGATCTCAGAGGAGTACAATACTCCATGTGCGGGTCACAAAATTATTAAGAAATCTAACGATTAATTCAAATGTGTCTAAGAAACACACGGGAGTGTTTACTACCACCTTATTTTTCGTGAAATGAAATTCATGGGATTATCCAAATTGACATAAAATTAATGAAATAATAAAACTACATGAAAGAAAAGGAATGAATATCAAACTTCATTTGCTCGTGTCTTTGGCCATCATTTTACGTGAGAATGGTGGTCACTGAAATAGTGCCAAACAAACAATAAGCCCAAATAGCTCATTCATACTTGATCACGGAAAGCAAGAAAATGGAACGCTATAAAGTAATACTTGAACACAGACAACTAAAATAAGAAATCTATGTGAGATTAAGATCATGCTATATTTGATAAGTAATGAGCAAATAAGAGCGTTGAAACTAAAAAGTACATACAGGTACTTTGGTGAAACAAAGACAAAGGCGGAAACGAGTAGACTAACTTGATCAAGCAATTTTAAAGTTTCATCCGCCCAGCTATCGGTCGATGTTCGACTGTTGGCTGATGGAATCAAGTAAGGCTATTGATCAATGAATTCATTTCTATTACTTGATTTTAAGCATAAGGAGGGAGAGGGGAAAGCTTGGATGTATTTTGGAGAATGAAGTGCTCTTATATATACTTTCGACCTATTCACTTCTAAAATGCGTTAATCAACCATCTATATATTAAACAGTAAACCATCGTATTCATGACCTATATTTTCACCGAAATGGACATTCAAACTGCAAGAAATTCTTAGAAATTATTTGTACTATTGAATATTAAATCCCTTATACACCAACTCTGCAAGAGAGAGGTGAGTCAACCCAACTATCTGAAGAAAAAAAATCAAATCCAAAACCACTCGGGCCTAACAATGGCGGAGATCGTCATAAAATCACAATCTACATTAACAAAATCATACATACTTTGTATCAACTCGAGCTTCCTATAACAAAGAATGAAGCAAACAAATCACAAAAGTAAGAATGAAGATATACCTTATTGTAAAAGACAAGGGCGATGGTGGTAGAACTATGGAGAAACATTACAGGCAAGTTAATGAATGAATGGAGAAGCAACTATCATGAAATGGATTGAATCAACAAAACTTAACATTTTGTGGAACGGGGGAAAAACCAAGTTTTTCAAACCCACAAGAGGAATAAGACAAGGTGACCCACTTTCACCCTACATTTTCACTATGTGTATGGAGAAGCTGAGTCAGCTAATTAACCAGGAGGTGGAAAGTTCCAGGTGGCGAGGCATTCGTATGAGCCGCCAGGGACCGACTCTAACCCATCTGTTTTTTGCCGATGATATTATCCTCTTTGGTGAAGCAAGCTTGGAACAGGCCCAAGCGATTAAGCGATGCCTCGATGCTTTTTGTTCAGCATCCGGACAACGCATCAGCCATAATAAGTCTTGAGTTCTTTTTTCCTTGAAAACCAATGAATTTCATGCGGACCAAGTTATTAATGAGTTAAGCATTGAGCGAATGGAGGATTTAGGGCGATATATGGGAATGCCGACCATCAATGGTCGAGTTACCCGGGAGAGTTTCGAGTTCATCATGAATAAAGTGGATAAGAGGCTTACAGGATAGAAAGCCAAGATGTTATCCTTAGCCGGTCGTGCTACACTAATTCAATCTACACTTTTAGCCTTACCCATGTATTCTATGCAGACGGCCAAATTTCCCAGATCAATTTGTGATGATATCGATAAACGGTCTCGGAAGTTCCTTTGGAGAGGATCGAGTGAAAAGAAAGGTATCCATTTAGTATCTTGGGACAATGTCACTAAAGATAAAAACAATGGTGGTCTCGGTTTGAAAGCTATGAGACAAGTGAATGCGGCTTTCTTAGCTAAATTAGGGTGGCGTATGGTTAATGAACCTAATTCGCTCTGGGCTAGAGTGCTCCGACACAAATATTGTCATGGGAGATGTGACATGGGCATGTTCGAAGCAAAATGAAATAGTTCCAGTACTTGGAAAGGGATCTGTGAGAGTTTCGGTTCGGTGAAGAGAGGAATTAGTGCCTCGATTGGAAACGGGCGAACGACCTCGTTTTGGAAGCAAGCTTGGGCTACTAATACGCCACTCATTCATCTCGCATTAACTGAAGTACCAGACCACCTTCTAGAGGTCACGGTCAATGATATGTGGGAGGAGGACGTGGGCTGGAAGTGGGATATTCTCGGTGAGTTTTTCAACGATGAAGTATTAAGAACGATAGCTTCTTTTGAAGTGATTATGGACGAGGACAAGACCGAAACTTTGTATTGGAATCCGACCTCTTCGGGAAAATTCTCACTCAAGTCGGTCATTGCTATCATTAGGGATGAAGATATGCAAGTTGAACATCCTAATTGGCGACTTCCATGGAAAACGAATGTGCCACAAAGAATGCGAGTTTTTCTTTGGCTTACATTACCGGATCGGATTATGACCAACGAAAACCGTGCTAAAAGGGGTTTGACGGATGACCCGGTTTGTGGTAGTTGTAAGGAGGAAACCGAAACCTTGATCCATTTACTAAGAGATTGTAGGTGTGCACAGAAGGTTTGGGCTGCTATTCCAGGTCTCGACATCAGGGTAGGACAACGTGGCACAACAGGGGCGAATTGGATTGGTGATAACTTACAGGAAGAGCTAAAAGCAGGGATTCGTGGGTGGCCTACTATTTTCATTGTTGTCATATGATGGATTTGGAAATGGAGGAACCTTAGAATCTTTGGTCGCCAAGAGGATATCCCGGTTCATCCGGGTCGGTTCTTATGGGTCCAAGTCAATCGGGTTAAAAAAGCAATGGATGGAATGGACCTCGCGAATGGACGGAACAAGCTTAAAAAACAGGATATATTTATCAGATGGTTAGCACCTCCGGAAGGGTGGATTGTTCTTAACATTGATGGGGCCTCGAAGGGCAACCCGGGCCCGTCAGGTGGCTGGGGGTATTTTCAGAGACAACTCAGGTAACCCTCTTGTTGTCTTCTCGGAAGCATTAGGTCAGGCAACTGTTATTAGGGCAGAAATTATGGCTTTCCGTAGGGGAATTTTGTTAGCCATAGAACGTAATTTCCGCCGCATCATTATTCAAACCGATTCACAAGTGGTAACAAGACTTTTAGGTTAGAGGGATACCTTAACTTCAACCACTCTCATATGATTAATCTATGCAAGAGCCTTATTGAAGGATTCAATGGGAGAATTGATATCACTCACATTTATCGGGAAGCAAATAGGTGTGCGGATTGGCTGGCTAATGTAGGAGTTTCACAGTTGGAGTGACTGTCGATCAAGGAGCCTTTGGAGATCCCGGTAGATCTTTTTCAGCTGAACATCTTAATTGGCGACTTCCATGGAAAACGAATGTGCCACAAAGAATGCGAGTTTTTCTTTGGCTTACATTACGGGATCGGATTATGACCAACGAAAACCGTGCTAAAAGGCGTTTGACGGATGACCCGGTTTATGGTAGTTGTAAGGAGGAAACCAAAACCTTGATCCATTTACTAAGAGATTGTAGGTGCGCACAGAAAGTTTGTGCTGCTATTCCAAGTCTCGATATCGGGGTAGGATAACGTGGCACAACAGGGGCGAATTGGATTGGTGATAACTTACAGGAAGAGCTAAAAGCAGGGATTCGTGGGTGGCCTACTATTTTCATTGTTGTCATATGGTGGATTTGGAAATTGAGGAACCTTAGAATCTTTGGTCGCCAAGAGGATATCCCGGCTCACCCGGGTCGGTTCTTATGGGTCCAAGTCAATCGGGTTAAAAAAGCAATAGATGGAATGGACCTCACGAATGGACGGAACAAGCTTAAAAAACAGGAAATATTTATCAGATGGTTAGCACCTCCGGAAGGGTGGATTGTTCTTAACATTGATGGGGCCTCGAAGGGCGACCCGGGCCCGTCAGGTGCGGGGGGTATTTTCAGAGACAGCTCAGGTAACCCTCTTGTTGTCTTCTCGGAAGCGTTAGGTCAGGCAACGGTCACTAGGGCGGAAATTATGGCTCTCCGTAGGGGAATTTTATTAGCCATAGAACGTAATTTCCGCCGCATCATTATTTAAATTTGATTCAAAAGTGGTAACGAGACTTTTAGGTCAGAGGGATACCTTATCTTCAGCCCACTCTCATATGATTCAATGGGAGAATTGATAGCACTCACATTTATCAGGAAGCAAATAGGTGTGCAGATTGGCTGGCTAATGTAGGAGTTTCACAGTTGGAGCAACTGTCTATCAAGGAGTCTTTGGAGATCCTGGTAGATCTTTTTCAGCTGATCCAACAGGATGTTGGAGGGGTTTCGTGGCCTCGATTAGTGCCTTTTCCGTTATAGTTTTTTTTTCTTTTGTAGGTTTTATTTCGTTTGACTCGTTTTGTTCTCTCTTTTTTGTCTTGTTTTTGACTATGTCGCTCCTATTTACCAAAAAAATGAAAGAAATTTTATATAAGATGAGCATAACTAAATCACTTCACTTGAGCATAAATAAATAAAATTAGATGTAAATTCAAGAAACATGTTCAAATCACTAATTAAGAAGAAACAGATTGTGATTTCATGGGGTATTCCTTATATTCCTGCACTTTCTCCGTATAGTACTGATGACGGAGTTTTCAAATTAACCACACAAAACCCTAAATTTCAACCAACTCATCAAAACAAACCCAAATCAATATCACACTAACTAATTATAGAAATTAATCACAATAACCAAGCATTTCTAAATCCAGCCACAAACATTCCTAAATCATAACCCTAAATTAAAATCAATCCAAACAAACGAAAATACAACTATAATTAATCATTAAAAAAAACCTAAATTTCATCCAAACAAACCAAAATTAACATTAAAAAATAACTATGCGTTGGATTTGATTAGATTGTTCGATATTTTTGAAGTAATTAAATTGGGGTGACGAAATTTTGAGAACTAAAAATAGCAGAAAGAAAACAAAATGGAGAAACGAAAAGAATTTGTGAAATATATAAAAGATGAGAGGAATGAACAGCATATTTGATTAGTGGGAAGTTGATTTGTGAAGTTGAAGCAGTGGGAAGTTGAATGAGAAGTTATTGGGAAACAATGACTGCTGCCATATTCATGGGTGGGAGTTACATCTTCTTTTTTTTAATTGAAACCGCCACATCGGACGCCAACATGGCGCCATATAGAACGCATATGTGGATGCTGACGTGGCTCAATATGGTGGCTTCATTTTCTTCAGCATTAATATATAAATAAAAGATACACATCTATATATATATATATATATATATATATATAAAAGATGATTATAACTAAATCACTTCACTTGAGCATAAATAAATAAAATTAGATGTAAATTCAAGAAACATGTTCAAATCACTAATTAAGAAGAAACGGATTGTGATTTCATGGGGTATTCCTGTTATTCCTCCACTTTCTCCGTATAGTACTAATGACGGAGTTTCCAAATTAACCACACAAAACCCTAAATTTCAACCAACTCATCAAAACAAACCCAAATCAATATCACACTAACTAATTATAGAAATTAATCACAATAACCAAGCATTTCTAAATCCAGCCACAAACATTCCTAAATCATAACCCTAAATTAAAATCAATCCAAACAAACGAAAATACAACTCTAATTAATCATTAAAAAAAACCTAAATTTCATCCAAACAAACCAAAATTAACATTAAAAAATAACTATGCGTTGGATTTGATTAGATTGTTCGATATTTTTGAAGTAATTAAATTGGGGTGACGAAATTTTGAGAACTAAAAATAGCAGAAAGAAAACAAAATGGAGAAACTAAAAGAATTTGTGAAATATATAAAAGATGAGAGGAATGAACAACATATTTGATTAGTAGGAAGTTGATTTGTGAAGTTGAAGCAGTGGGAAGTTGAATGAGAAGTTATTGGGAAGCAATGACAGCTGCCATATTCATGGGTGGGAGTTACCTCTTCTTTTTTTTAATTGAAACCGCCACATCGGACGCCAACATGGCGCCATATAGAACGCATATGTGGATGCTGACGTGGCTCAATATGGTGGCTTCATTTTCTTCAGCATTAATATATAAAAATAAAAGATACACATCTATATATATATATATATATATATATATATATATATATATATAAAGATGATCATAACTAAATCACTTCACTTGAGCATAAATAAATAAAATTAGATGTAAATTCAAGAAACATGTTCAAATCACTAATTAAGAAGAAACAGATTGTGATTTCATGGGGTATTCTTGTTATTCCTCCACTTTCTCCGTATAGTACTAATGACGGAGTTTCCAAATTAACCACACAAAACCCTAAATTTCAACCAACTCATCAAAACAAACTCAAATCAATATCACACTAACTAATTATAGAAATTAATCACAATAACCAAGCATTTCTAAATCCAGCCACAAACATTCCTAAATCATAACCGTAAATTAAAATCAATCCAAATAAACAAAAATACAACTCTAATTAATCATTAAAAAAACCTAATTTTCATCCAAACAAACCAAAATTAACATTAAAAAATAACTATGCGTTGGATTTGATTAGATTGTTCGATATTTTCGAAGCAATTAAATTGAGGTGACGAAATTTTGAGAACTAAAAATAGCAGAAAGAAAACAAAATGGAGAAACTAAAAGAATCTATGAAATATATAAAAGATGAGAAGAATGAACAACATATTTGATTAGTGGGGAGTTGATTTTTGAAGTTGAAGAAGTGGGAAGTTGAATGAGAAGTTATTGGGAAGTTGAATGAGAAGTTATTGGGAAGCAATGACTGCTGCCAGATTCATGGGAAGGAGTTACCGCTTCTTTTTTTAATTGAAACCGCCACATCGGACGCCAACATGGCGCCATATAGGACGCATATGTGGATGCTGACGTGGCTCAATATGGTGGCTTCATTTTCTTCAGCATTAATATATAAAATAAAAGATACACATCTATCTATCTATCTATCTATCTATCTATCTATCTATCTATCTATATATATATATATATAGATGGGCTCTTATGAGTCCCTCTCATATATTGAGTCCTTAAGTCCTCATCCTATCCATTGGATGGGAGATGGATGGATGGACATGATTCGTTCTAAGATTTGCATTAAAAGAGAGAGAGATACTGCTTCCTAAAATAACTCCCATAATTTTAGGAAACAGCAAATTAATTAATTAATTAATTCACATTATTACGTTCATCATCGTCAAACCTAAAAAAACGCTTTCTATCAATCTGTGCTCGACATCCCGTTCTATGGATTCAATGGTCCCGACATCTTCATCAACTGTTGATAAGAAAAACGTAGAGTACAACAATGGTGAGTTTTCGATATTGCTTACAGATTTTTTTGTTAATTTTATTCATTTCATTTTATCGAGCTCAATCATTCATCTTCTTCTTCGTGCGGTTGCAACTTACGTTCAATCAACCCACTCAATAACACGTTCAATCATTTATCTTCTTCCTCGCAACGCTGAAATTTCTCATTCGATGGCGGATATGCAAATCGTCGAATACACAAACAGTGAGTATTTGGTTTCTAATTTATACTGAAAATGCGTCATTAGGATGCTCCATATTATTAGATTTTAAAGTTTACAGTATGGAAACTGCATATTATTAAAGGTCTAATCATTATATGAATTTTACGCACAAACAAATATACTGTGTCACTTTAATATACATAATCTGTTATTTTAATGGCTAACCCCTTTTATTTTAATGCACATAATGTTAATTGAATCTAATGTTACTTGAACGCACTTCATCTGTTACTTTAGTTCTTTTCATCTGTTACTCTAATGCATTAGAGTGACAAAAAAATTGTTACTTTATATGTCGTGTTACTTTAATACACTCCAGACGTTACTTTAGGTCTTTTCATTTGTTATTGTAGTGCATTGGAGTGCCCTAAGAATTTACGAAACTGCCATATTAAAAAAATTTAAAAAAAAAAAGATATTGTTTCCTATAATAATGGAACGTGATTGCCATAAAAATAGGAAGCAATATCAAAGAGTAACGCCATATAAAAAAAAGAAAAAAAAAAAGATATTGCTTCCTATAATTATGGGACATGATGACTTCAAAATAGGAAACAATATCAAAGAGTAAGATACTGCGTCATACTCTCATTTTTTATCATTATATGAATTTTTTGCACTAACCTATATCTTGTGTTATTTTAATGAATATTATCGGTTACTTTAATTCACACTATCTGTTACTTTAATGTCTGACCTCTGTTACTTTATACCTGGTGTATAAGCATCCTCTGTTAATTTAATTCAATATTACTTCAATGCACTTCATCTTTTACTTTAATTCTTGTTATCTGTTACTTTAATCCATATTTCAAGTTTTGATTGTTTTTTTTCGCCACGTTTATTGGCACGGTTATTGTTTTTTCAGTAGACGCAAAAGCACACGAATGATGAAGAGATGTGGGTGAAAATTTCTCCATACATAGGGCAGATCTTCAAAGATGTAGATGAGAAGAAGAAGAAGAAGAAGAAGAAGAAGAAGGAAACGTCATGTAAATCATCGTCTGACGAGGAAGAAGAATCAGGAGAAGAAGATGATGAAGAAGAAGCACAATTCTGAGTAGGACAATATATTGTTAGAGTAACATACATTATTCGTTAGAGTAACATCCTTGACTGGAGTAAAATGAGTTAGAATAACATACATTATGCGTTAGAGTAACATACTTAATGAGTTACAGTAACACAGTTTTAATGAGTTACAGTAACACAGTTTATGATTTTAATTTGATTTCAAATATCCAGTTCTTATAGTTACAGATGTGAAACATTTGAATTATAATGGAGTTTTATAATTTTTGTTTTGGAGTATCCTTAATAGAAACATACATTATTCTTTTGGTTGATTGAAAGTCTTGTTTTTTCAAAAGATTATTATGCAACATAATAGATTTTATGAGTTAAAGTAACGCAGTTCATGAATTAGAGTAACACAATGTATGAGTTATAGTAATAGTTTTTGCAAGAGAATATTATACAACGTAACAAATTTTATGAGTTAAATTAACACAGTCGTTCATGAATTAAAGTAACACGTTATATGAGTTAAAGTAACGCAGTTCATGAATTAGAGTAACACATTGTATGAGTTAGAATAATAGTTTTTGCAAGAAAATATTATACAACGTAACAAATTTTATGAGTTAAAGTAACACAGTTCATGAATTAAAGTAACACGTTATATGAGTTAAAGTAACATAGTTTATGGATTATGGCAGTAACATAATAACATACGTACAATGGCAGTAGGAAAATGATATTTTTTGGTGAAGATGAAAAAAATCTAATTTTGAAGAAACTTGTTGTGCGAGAGAAAGAGCAGTTAAAAAGATTAATAAGAGAGAGAAAAGATTTGCATTGAGATAATTAAGAAGAGAGAGAGAGAGAGAATTGATATATTTACCCAGATTTGTTAGTTATTACCTTAATTATGAGATCAAATCTTGTCAATTAATCTAACATTGAATCAAAGGCTAAGATGGGGACTCACGGACTCAACATATATAAGTGAACTCACCTGATCCCACTTCTAAATATATATATAATTAAAAGGGTTATTTAAGTATTATTTTTTTTGCCATGTGGCATATATTTAATTCTTACGCAACCCTTTTATATTTAAAGTTTTTTTAAATAATTTTTTGCCTTTTGGTCCAATTTATTCTTATTAAATTTTATTTTCTTAATTATATATGTGTTATAAAGTTTTAGTTTTGTATAATTATTAAATTTAAATGTTTAAACAACCCTTTTAAATTTAATGTTTTTGTCTTTTACAATTTTTTGGTTTTTTCTCAAATTTATTCTTGCTACATTTTTTTTCTTGATTATATATATATATATATATATATATATATATATATATATATATATATATATATATATATATGAGAAAGAGAGAGAGAGAGAGAGTTAAGATCGGGTGAGAACCCATACTATGGTGAGAACTATGAGAACCCATACTATGGTGAGAACTATGAGAACCCTTTACAACCCTCAGATCTCAGCCCTTATATTTCATGTAAAAAAGTTTGCAGGGGTTAGCGCTCATTCCTCTCTCTCTCTCCTTTCCCTCTGTTCCTTCGCCCCCTTCCTTCATCAAATAACCAAAAATTGAAGAACAATTTCAACAAAATTCACCAAAAATCAAGAAAACGCAGATTAAGCTTCATTCATAAATTCAAATCAATTAAACGAGGTTTGTTATCTAATCTGAATAAATTAGGGTTTGGGTTTTGATTTCAGTCGATTTCAGTTTTGATTTGATGATTGATTTTAGTTTTTTCTTTGTTTAATTCTACCGATTCCAGCTTAAAATCGTCTATACTTCAAGAGTGCTAGAATTGTTCTTAGTTCTCTGTTTGTCTGATCCGATTAACTTGTTGTTCTTAATTGTTCGATTATTTCTACTGATTCGATTTCAGTTTTTTTAATTAATTTATTTATTTATTTATTTATTTTTGTGGTTCTCATCTATGGTAATGGTGATATGATTCTGGGTATATTTGCATTTTCTATGTTGTAGATTTAATTTGAAAAAATTCCCAATTGATTGGTTTTTTTGATCTGATGTCAAGGATCCATACTTTAGATGGTATTGTTCAATTAATCAATTTGATTGATTTTTGTGTGATTTTTTTTTTATAATTTTGATTACTTTTGACTTTTTAGACCGAGTATCGAGATAGAGACTAAAGAGTGGGAGATTTGCTGCATGCTAGAATCGAGTTTATTTATGGTTGTTTTTTTAGATTATGGTTCCACTCGGAATCAAAGCGTCTTTGATTATATTTGTAACTTTGCCTTTTTTAGATCATATTTTCAGATTAATTGCATTGGAGGATTGTTCTTTTTGCTCTCATTTTTGGTGGATTTGGAATAATTTTGAGGAGATGATTATATTCTGGTATCTCAGTTTCATGTTTGTTCTTCTCTTTTGCTAATCATTTTTAATATACTTATCATTAACAATGAGGTCAAAGTCAAAGACAGTGTATTATTGGACTAGAATAGGTAATAAAGCAAGACCAAGACGGGTCGGGTCAATAACGTGTCAATGTATTCTTTGGGTTACTTTCGGGTCGGGTTGGTTTTAATTGTAAGTAAAAGATTCATGTATTTTGAGTTCCGACATCTTGCAGGAACTCTCCTTATTTCCTTGCAAAGACCTGTGGGATGGATGAAGAGAGGACATCTATCGAACAACTTTAGTTGAGGGCGGTGAAGATTATTGTTTTTAGTTGGGGAATTACTATTGTTTTTAGTTTCATCCAAAATCCTATGACAACTAGCATACGTGAGTGGTGAGTTGCATGCAGATTGTCATGAGTGGTGTGCTAATATTGTTAAAGAGTACACTAAAATTATCAAAGAGTACATTAAAAGTGAAAAAGGGTACGCTAAAATTGAAAAGGGATACGATAAAATTTAAAAAGGGTACGCTAAAATTGAAAAAGGTACACTAAAATTGAAAAAGGGCACGCTACAATTGAAAAAGGTACGCTAAAACTGAAAAAAAAAAAAGGTACGCTAAAAAAGAAACTGAAAAAGGGTATGATACACTAAAATTGAAATTAAAATTGAAAAAGGGTACGCTAAAATAGAAAAAGGGTACGATAAAATATAAAAAGGGTACGCTACAATAGAAAAAGAGTGTGCTACAATAGAAAAAGGGTGCGCTAAAATAAAAACTGAAAAAGGGTACGATACGCTAAAATTGAAATTGAAAAAGGGTACGATAAAATAGAAAAAAGGGTACGCTGCAATTGAAAAAGGGTATTGCTACAATTGAAAAATCAATTAAAAAAGGGTATGCTAAAAAAGAAACTGAAAAAGGGTACGATGCGCTAGAATTGAAATTGAAAAAGGGTACGCTAAAAAAGAAACTAAAAAAGGGTACGCTAAAATAGAAAAATGGTACGATAAAATAGAAAAAAGGTACACTACAATAGAAAAATGTTGCGCTAAAATAGAAACTGAAAAAGGATACGATACGCTAAAATTTAAATTGAAAAGGGGTACGACAAAATAGAAACTGAAAAAGGGTACAATAAGCTAAAATTGAAATTGAAAAAGCGTACGATAAAATAGAAAAAGGGTACGCTACAATTGAAAAAGGGTACGATACAATTGAAAAAAGGTACGCTACAATTGAAAAAGTAAAAAAAGGTACGATATGCTCAAATTAAAATAGAAAAAGGGTACCCTAAAATAGAAAAAGGGTACGATAAAATTAAGAAAAAGTCTTCTAAAATTTAAAAAGGATACAAATACAACAACATTGTCAAAGGGTACACTAAAATTGGACCAAAATTGGAGCCAAAAATAATTAAACAAAGGGTTTTCAATTAACCTCCATGCCTGCGAGCAAAAAAAATTAAACAAAACAATTAAACAACATATATCATCGGTTTTTGTTGAGGATCATAAATTATTAGTCTCGTATTAATATCCACAATACTGGAAAATGCTAAATTCAAGGAGCTGTTGATTTCATTTGTGGGAATGCTGCCTCTATAAGCTTTTTGATGTATGTATGTAAGATCTTGATTACGTAATTCCTCGACTTTATATATACGAGTATTTAACTTGCTGTAGAGAGCCTATAGTTAAACTGGTTTTCAAATGATGATGTTTTTTGGATGACAGTATTGTCATATACATTGCATAGCGTCGAAGGGAGTGAACGGGGCGATAACAGCACAAAGAAGAAAGTCATGGGAAGAGAATACAGGTTATTATTTTACAAAGTGTAAGGTAATCATCATTAGTCTCGTATTACTCTAAAACTTGTCATTTACCTAATCCAAAGACAAACTACTACTACCAAAAAATCCCAATTTCACATACTTGAATATATAATTTCACAATTGAACCTTAAAAACAAGTTAAATTCAGAAATTAGGGTTGAAGAAAGTGTAAAATCGTTAAAATCATAATAATCTTACCTTATTAATTCCATATTTCTGAGAATCGAATAATTCATCAACCCTAATTAATTTAGTTTAGTGAGATGATAAATTGCCTGATGATGATGATAAGTTGACGATAAACTAGTATAGGCCCCGTGCATAAATGCACGGTATACATAAAATTTACTTTGTAGCGTACTAATTACAGATTTTAAATTGGAGGTATATTAATGTTTACATTCCTCAATTTTGAGAAAATAATTTCAAATTAATAAGCAACCAAGGTAATGAGTAAAATTAATAAATGTACGTTTAAATGAAAATATTATATTTACAAAGTATATTTTTATTTATGTTATTCTCATATTTCGAAACACTTAATTCCCTTATATATATATAGAGTAAGGCTCTTATGAGTCCTTTACTCTATATGAGTCCATAAGTCCTCATCTCATCTATTGGATGGGATGAGGATGGATGGACAAGATGCTTCCAAGTATTTGCATTTAAAAAAAAAAAGATTTACGTTCCTAAAATAACTCCCATGATTTTAGGAAACAATAACCCCCACAATCACGTTCATTCATCATTCATCCATTCACGTTACCACATTCATCAAGACCTAAAAAAAAAGCTTCCATCATCACGTTCCGTCATTCATTCAATCAAATCTGAGTTCGAAATCCCGTTACCATGTATTCAACGAGCGCGACATCTTCATCAACTGTTGATAAGCAATTAATCGAGTATAACAATGGTGAGTCTTGATATATTTTTTTCACGTTTTGCGTTGATAACAAGCGCGACATCTTCAGTTTTTATTCATGGATACGTTGTGCGTAAATTTGCATTCTTTTTTTTACGTCAATTTTCATGGTTATATTGCTTTCATTGTCATTTCATTCATCATAGATTCATATCAATGGTTAATTGTTATAGATTCCAGAGTTTTATGTTTGTTATTTGGGTTTTCAATGATATCCACTGATAATATTGTTTTGTTTTCTACTAACGCAGGCACGACGTTGAAGTAACATACGTTCTAAGTTACAGTAATACTTAATTGCAATCACAGTAACACACTGAACGTTGAGAAACGGTTTTTGATGATGATGTTAGAATTAATAACGTACTGTACCAGTTAGAGTAACACAACTTATGAGTTGGAGTAACACATATGTTACATGGACGTAACGTTTTTTTAATTATTTTGCAGGTAGCATTGGTATGGAGTAACACAATTTTTTTATAGAATAACATGTGTAAGGTAGGTGTAACACCATTTTTTAGGGGTGGAAACAAGACCAATGTGTGCATAATCTAATTACTTTTGTTAGAGTAACACCACTGGTCCTATAGAGTAATAGTACTTAAGGATAAGAGTAACACAACTGGGTGTATTAATGTTAGATTGTCCGTAGAATGAAAATAGAATGCTGAATAGAAGATTTAAATTTGTTACAGTAACACATTCATATCTTTACAGTATCACTATTACAACATAAGTGTAACACGAATAGTCTACAATAATCTACATAAATGTTTTACAGTAACACTTGATTCTTATTTTCAGCTGAAGATTGGCGCAACGCGGACATACAACATGTGCAAGGAGCAGATAGAGGGATTCGCAAACGTTGAACTCGTAAGTAGATGGATTCGCAAACAGATGGCGCACCATGACAAACGAAACTGTCCAAATCCGTACGCAGCACGACCCCCTAAACAGCCTACTAAACCACCCAATGATGAGGATGAGGAGGATGAAGTAGATGAAGATGACGAAGGAGAGGAAACTGAAGAAGACACCGAGGAAGATGAGGAGGAGGAGGAACAAGTGTTTTGAGAATACTTGTGTTTTTGGTCATTCTAAGAATATTTTTTTTGTTTACACGAATAACTGATTTTGTACACTTTTTTTTACCCATAGCGATGTGCTACGTTGCAATTAACTCTATATTTTATTTAATACATGTGTATTTGGTTAGAGTAACATCTCAGATCTATTGGAGTAACACCTTTGGCCAGTTACAGTAACAAACAAAATGCATGAAAGTAACTGAGGACAGCATCGTTGTTTAAACAAATGATTACCAAAGTAACTGAGGATAATTTGTATTAGAACCATTCATTACCAAATTAACAACTTTCGTTCTTTAAAGAACCATATATAATGCGTCTGAGTAATTGATGATAATAACATTGTTTAACCATGAGACATAAGAATAACACCATTAATCACTTAGAGTAACATCATTTGTTCAATAAAGTAATAGTTGTAATGCGTCAATGTAACACACCGATTATGAGACCACATTTGTACCTTGGGTAAACTTCATTCATTCCTATAGTAACACCAGTCGTTACTTAGAGTAACAAGTACAGAAAGTCATTGTAACAGAGTTTATCAACTTTGTTCCATTGGTGATAGTCAAAATACCAATGTACATAACAAGTATCTAAAGAATACAAACCATTAATTCGTAGTTAGAAAAAACATGACATGATTCATTGGACACATTATATTTTTTGGCCCTTTGTTGGCTTGCTCTTGGGACCGTCGATGATCTTTTGTCTCGCGTCCACATACTTATGTACGTTCCCCAACAAACACGAACACACCTTGTTCCTGATAAGCGTTAAAGTAACACAAAGAAAGTGTTAGAGTAACATAAGGTGCGAATTAGAGTAACACGTCAACACAATTGAGTGTACCAGATTACTAGGATTCAAAAGTAGCACGAAGATGGGAGTTAAAGTAACACGTCTTCTACATTACAGTAACACATGGTCGTTTTTAAAATAACACCATACATGTAACACTATAACTAAACAACCTCTTACAGTAACACATTAATTTTATTACATTAACTGAGTATGTGCATTAGAATAACATTCGAAATATGTTCGTCTGAATATGCAATTGGATTAAATTAGACGAAAAAGATGAAAACCCAGATACCGCAACAATCCTTAGTGAATCCAATTAATTATAGGGCACAAACACAGGAAAGTAAATCAATCAATAATTAGCGAGAAAATTAATGAAATCAGATACAAATATAAACTAAACCCTAGTTCTTCAGTACAACAATCGAATATTAGCGAGTTACCTTATACCTTATGTTGCCTGAAGATTATCTTTGCTGAAGTTAGGGAGCTGCTTCAATGTAGCCTTGCTTGAGATTGAAGATGAGAGGATGCGCGGATGTGTTTTGAAGAAAGTCAGAAAGTCGTGCGAATGTGTTTGGGATGAGGAAGGAGAAGGAGTTTAGTTAGGCGGGTGAGTTGGGTTTCAGTGGTTGGAGAGAATTAAGGGAGGAAAGAGGATTTTCTTATTTTTTTCCAAAATATGGTAGTTACTACCTTAATTATCACACTCAATCACAACCATTCATCTTGTTTAGATCAATGGCTCAAAAGAGGACTCATGGACTCAAAATAAAAAAAAAGAACTCACTTGATCCTTCCTCTCTCTCTCTCTCTCTCTCTCTCTCTCTATATATATATATATATATATATATATATATATATGGACATGACATAGGTCCACCCCGACGCGGCCACGCGCGGGTTTGGGGAGGCGAATGAATCTTCATATGAAATGGATCGAATGGAAATTTAAATCGAAGTGGAGTCGCCACAGAACTTTGTGGGAGTTCGGGCCCGTTCGAACCCACTCTATGTCGTAGTGGGCCATATACAAAATACGGCCCATTTCCGATGTCAGAGTTTATTGGGTTCGTCCCTTAGCATTTGATACCGATACCGACGTTATCGGATATCGTGTATTGAATGACTCTCGTGCGCCAACGGTTTCGGGCATCCGGAAACTGAGGTTCTGAGTAAGGGGTGAGGGTACGTGTTGGGAAGCCCACAAAGGACACCCAACCCCGCCCGCACTAGCGGTCTCTACTAATATCTCGAATGACTTTTGAATACGCGCGTTAGTTAAACGGGAAAACGATATGCAAAGATTATTTTCCCTAAGCATGTGAATGAAATTGAAAGGGTTTCTACGTCAATTTAATGCAATTAATTCTACATTGAAGTAAAATTTAGCATGTGGGTTCATTTTAGTACAATAAAATAAACAACCAAAATTGGCAAGAGAAACAACAAACGGTTAGTAACGGTATAACGATATTAACGGTTTGTGAATTATTGAATAATGTAGGATGATGCTGATAAGTGTAGTTTGTAGTGCTTATTTTACTGTGTTTTGGTCCCATTTTCCTTGTGGAATCGCTCCCTGGGAGCGGTTTAGGGGCTTCTTATGCTTCCTTTAGTTCGTTTCAGGTTCTCGAGACCGATTTGGAAGAGTTGGAGCGATTCCGACTCTATACATACACATTTTGGAGCCAACGGAGTAAAGGAACGATGATTCGATGCCTTGGAATCGACCCCGAGACCTTGGGACCCAATCCCGAGCCTCCGAGACCTGATCCCAACTCCCGAGAATCGATGGGAAGCCCATGAGAAGCAAGGAGGGACCGAAAAGTTCATATTGGAGGCCTACAAGACCCATCCCGATCGGGAAGGCCTCAAACCCGATCGGGATGAGGTGCACAAACAACGCGCACACTGTGGAGCATTCCCGATCGGGTTGGCATATTCCCGATCGGGAAAGTTGAAGTTTCCCGATCGGGATTTCCCATTCCCGATCGGGAATGTCCAAGTGGCAGCCGCGCTTTGTTTCTTTCTTCTTCCTTCCATTTGTAACCCTATATATACCCCCTCTTGTATTAAGACACATCTATGTTATGTTCTTCACTTCCCACTAAACCCTAGACTACTTTAGGTTAGATTAGATTAGATTAGTGTAGATTAGTCTTTAGATTATCGTTAATTATAGATTAGTGCTTGTATTAAGGGAATTCTTCAAGATCTCCATTCAAGCTTGACAACCTTCACTATTACAAAACATCAAATAGACAACTCCTAATAGACATCTAATATTGTTTACAACTGATGTATAATTTATATACAATTGTTTTTTTTTACAAACAGATGTCTTTATAGGCTTATAGACAACTGAACTTTATAAAATCAGTTGTCTATATATATTATACAACTATTTTTCTTAAACTCAGTTGTCCATTGACTATTATAGACCACTATACTTTGTAGACACCCACTCTATATCACTCTATGGATATGGATCAAAGTACCTTTTTTTCCCTTCCTCCTGAAACAAAATCACAATTAGATACACCGTACACGACATCACTAAATATACGAACTCGTTCTCTGAAATCCCTAAAATCAATCAGAAAATCCCTAAATCACTAAAATCTGCCATCACTAAAATCAATCAGAAAATGATCTCGCCTAATCCTCCGCCGGTCGCCGTCCTTCGGCGTTCGCCGTAAATCTTTGTCGAGTCCTCTCTCTGTTCGTTCGGTTTTTGTTCAGTCTTCGTTCGCCGACTTCTGTTCTCTTTGTTCATTGTTCATTCTTCTCCTAAATCAAAGTATTCCCTTCTTCTCCTTCTTATTTCATTCTCTTCATTGTTCATTTCTCCTGCGTGTTATTGTTCATTTTCGTTGCTGCGGAGTGTTATTGTTATTGACTTACTTCAATCAATCAATCTATTGATTGATTGATAATTCTGATGTTTAGCTGTTTTGATACTGGAAAACAAGAAAGTGTGATTGAAAACCCTAATTTCTTCTAATAGTTTATTCGAGTGTTGGTTTGCAAGAATAGTAGCGCGTTTTATCGTTTCGAGTGTTTGAAGTTTGTTAGGCGTTGAAAATTTGTGTGTAACGCGAGCCGGTTCGAGGAAATCAAATTGATGATAGCATATTATATGGATTATGATGGTAGATGCGTTGAGACTCGCTCTGTCTTTGATTTGATGTGGGGAGAAATATTTTGTGTTATTGGAAGGTCATAGCACGATTCGATACTGTTCTTTACTTGAAATTTGGTGCCAAGATGTTTAGCTGTTTTGATACTGGAAACGAGAAAATGTGATTGAAAACCGTAATTTGGTGTAATAGTTGACTTGAGTGTAAGTTTACAAGAATAGTAGCGCACTTTTCGGTTTCGAGTGTTTGAAGTTTGTTAGGCGTGGAGCGTGGAAAATTTGTGTGTAAGTCGGGCCTGTACGAGGAAATCGAATTGATGATAGCGTATCATATGGATTATGAAAGTAGATGCATTGAGACTCGTCCTGTCCTTGATTTAATGTGTGGAGAATTAGTTGATGTTATTGGAATAGTGTTAGCACGATTCGATACTGTTCTTTTCTTGAAATTTGGCACCAAATTGATTGATATGTGGAATAGTTCAATTTGCTTAAGGCTTAGCTTCTGAAGAGCTGAATGTACATCGATTCATTGTGTAATATTTCATTGTTTACGATTCATAGTCACTCCAATTCGATCTCAACTTTCCGTCATTGTTGCAGGTTTCTTCTTCTCCTCCTTCCTCGATCTCATCTCTCCTTAGCTTCTCCTTCGAGCACCTTTATTTTTTCCTTCTTCTTCTCTATTTGTCGCAATAGCTCGTGTCTCAATAGCTCATGTCCATGACGAGCTTGAGGGTTGAATATATGCAATATCATTCTTGTGTTGAAAATACAAAGATTGTTCTAGATGACCCATAATGAGAATTATGTTAATGACAGTTTACAATATAAAAGTTTATAGTTAATGACAGTTTACATTTTATGGGCCACTTATCTTAATTGTTATCAAAAGAATTGTTACAGCATATTGTTACATTGTCTAGACTTGCTGAAAATTGCCTTCAAAGTAAGACTAATCAATCAGATCATGAACACGAGAATACAACAACAAAGCCTTGGCATGTACTATTTACAATCAGCTTTTACTTGGAGCAGTTTTAATTGGAGCAGTACAACCTTGCCTTTCTCACCTTCCTGTGAGCCATTACTTTGATCTCCTTGATGTTTGGTGAGTACCTTCATATAAAATAAGCCCACCAAAAAAAGGCCATTTATTATATTTTTTTCAATCGAAAAAAGTAGTCATGTATGGAGTACAAGACACATCTCGTCCTTGGTTCGACAATTCAATGTAACGGTGTGACTGTGGAGTGACGTCTGATTATCTAGATGTGACACGATTCTTGGACATGTCATTGTAGGAATAACATGGATATAGATGCATAGATGAAATGACTGAAATAGGATTCACTGAAAGCAACTAACATTACCAAATCGTTCAATGCATGATCCATGGAACTTTGACAATTGAAATTGTAGCAAAAGAAACGGTATCATAGAATTAGTAGAATTGCTGCAGTTAGCCAGTTATGATCAAAGAATCCACTCTTCAATACAGCTTATATGTACAGAGTAATTATTATGATATCAAGTACCATTCACTGAGTTAATGACTGGTAGTCGGTGACGTAAAGCTAGGAAAGTGTGCATGATTCAGAAGGGAATGCGACAGAGGAAAAACAATCTCAACCCCAACACCAGCAATGATCCTTCTAACCCGGATAGTAGTATGAATGCCTGCATTCTGCCGTGATATTACAATTCCTTTGTAGATTGTGATACAGAAGAACGAGATCAAGGATGTAAAGGTTATTACAAGGCCTTGGCAGTTTTAATTGGAGCAGCAAATGTAATGAGCAGTTCATTTTCATGTCAAATATGTGTTGTGGGATTTTTCTTTGGAGTTGGACTTACTTCTCTTGTATTTGCTGCTCTTACTTCCTTTCTTCGATTCGATCTCGATTCCGTTCAATTTCATCATATTGCTGCTTCTATCGTTCCTTGGAATTCCGACTTTTCGATTTCCGCCAGTACGTTCTTCCATCTTCTTGTTTTTCTCATCATCTTTGATTCCATTTCCATGGCGTTTTGATGTTTTTTTTGGTGTTGACTTTTAAAAGAGAGTAAAAAAAATCGAGTTACTCTGTTTCCGTCTTTCGTATAATTTTGATTTTTGGTTTTTTTACTGTTTATGATCGTCTTTGTGTAAAACCATCTTCATAAATTTTAACTTCAATGGTTTTTTTTACTGTTTATGATCCTCTTACTGTAAAATTTTCCATCTTTTGTAGAATTTTAATTTTAGGGTTTTTTTACTGTTCGTGATCGTATTAGTGTAAAACCATCTTTTGTTTTTTTAATGTTTAGGGATCGTCTTTGGGTAAAACCGTCTTTCGTAAATTGTAACTTCATCGTTTTTTACTATTTATGATCGTCTTAGTGTAAAATCGTCTTTTGTAAATTTTAACTTCATTGGTTTTTAGAATTTGGCTGATCATCAATCAGATCATGAACATTCTGCCATAGCCTTTATTCCATTAGCGAATTCATCTGAAGATCTCCATTTGCTGATGAATCTTTACTGCTCTGTGCATGTACTATGTCAGAAGCAATAAGCTGCCCGTGATTCAAATTTTATAGCGATTAAGTTATTAGAAAAACAGTGTTAAAACTCAATCTTACGGTATATCTTTCTGTCAGGAGGGTGGTGTTCCAAAAAAGGTTGTTAAAGTTGACGATATACCAGGACTCAGTAAGTGATATAGAACTCTCAGTACTTTACGATTGTTGATTTTTAGAATTTACTTTTTTCAACTTTTTGTGTCTTATATGCTCAACTAGTTCGAATGTTTGGTAGACCTCACATACTGTGGTAAGCTAGCGACATTTTAACATATTAGTTTATTCTATTGTAGGGGAGGCTGGCTGGACACCCGAACAATACGGACATTCAAGATTTAAGCAAGCAATCAGTGCGGGTGATTGTGCCTCTTATCAAAAGTCTTTGACCGCGTTCATGCGATCACTTTTAAAGGTAAGTTTCCTGGCTTTGCATGCAGTGGTGTTTATCTTGTGTTTTTGCTTGTGCGTTTTACTTGTCTGTTTCTCAATGACGATTAAAAAAGAGCATAATTCTCATTAAACTAACTGTATTACGTATTTTTGACACAATTTTCAATTATGGGTTGGAAAAGGATGCATACATCCGACCCCTGTTACTCTGCTATATCTGGGAGCCATAGAGGTACTTAAGTGATGCTCTTTTCGATGATTGTAGCACATTGATTAGACAATTCAGCTCTCTTAGAAGGTACAACGATCATTTCTAGACCATAGATATTGAGAAATTCAATCTTCCTCATTCTTAACTGTCACTTGTACAACCGGTGGCCGACCTAGAAAAATTTCTTTACGGGGCCCTAACCTAACTTTATAAGATATTTATGCATAACCCTGATGTGGAATGCTTGTGGCATTTGCAATTTATTGGATTATCGTGAACTGGAATGCTTGAGGCATTTGCAGTTTTGATTTCGATGTGATTTGATTTGTTGAATAATCATGAACCGGAATGCTTGAGGGATTAGCAGTTTGGATTTCGATGTGATTTGAACTGTTGAATGGATGTCGAATTGTGAATGGATGGTAATATTTGTTGATTTATCTGCATTTGTGTGGTTTCAGTAGTGTTTCAATGGTTGATTTGTTTGTTATTGTGAATGTCTGGGCTTCAATGTTGTTTCCAGCTGATTATGTTTGTTGATTACGTTGTCCAGCTGATTATGTTCATTCAATATTTTTTATAATTGTCCAGCTGATTATGTTGTATCTCGTATTTTGTCATTTGTACGACTCTTACACCTTGTTATACTTGTTGCAATGTAGTCGGCTCAGAAAACAGAGTGCGGTTATTATGTGATGAGATATATGATTGAAATTATCACTCGTTCTGACTTGAAGAGAACCGTCAATGAGGTAAGACTTGGGTTTTCACACTTTCTCTTGTTTCAATCATTTCTTTTTTTTTTTTTTTTTTTTGCCATCGGTCCAAATCCCACCTTACCACTTCCACATAACTGCTTTCGCCAGGTTATGCGCGTTAGTGTTAAGGTTTCGTGTTACATAATTAAAAGAAAAACAATGGAATAAACTGGCTTCCTCCTGGATCGACCTAATCACCTCCTTGATACTATGATGAGCTTCATCAGCATCCGCCAGTTGGTTCACCAGTTGTAGGCAGTCCGTTTGGATTGTCACGTGTAAAATCCCTAACCCTCTGGCCCATCTGGTTGCCTTCAGAAATCCCAAAGCTTCTGCCTGTAGTGCTGACTCCGCCAGGAATTTATCATAGCCTTTCAATGGAAGACCGCTATCCTGTTCCATTAAGATCCATCCAGCTGAAGCTTCTCCCGTATCCTTCCAACCTGCATCCACATTTATCACCCTGCTTGAACAATGAGAATTACCTTCAGATCCTGATATGAGCCAGAACTTTTGAGAGTTCCTTAAGCTTCTCCTAAGGGTTGCTTTATCGGATTTTCCTTCCGGGGTCCCTATCTCGAGTTTTTGATCATTTTCCTTCTTTATTTCTTCCCAGATATCCTTAATGAAGAGAAGAGATTCCCTATATCTTACAATAAGCCCCTCAGCTTGATTCCGCGCCCCTCTGAAAATGATATCATTCCTGAAGAGCCAGATGTTATAAATGATATTGATAAACTGGAGTAAGCCTTGCCCATTATCTTTGCTTTCGAAAAGAATTGAAGTGTATTCCATAAGCCATTCCTGAAACGTTTTCTCGTCTCTTTCCTTAATCCAATCTGCAAATTCAGTGGATCGCCATAATTTCCTGCTTGTAGAGCAGTCCCTAAAAAGGTGCTCTAGCGTCTCTAATCTTGTCCTGTCCCCTGTATTATACCGATCTTCATTATCTTCCTGGCATAGAACACATTGTGTATTTCCAAACATATTTCTCTTTCGTCTCTCCTCCCCTATTGGTAAAGCGTTTGCAATAATTTTCCAATAGAAAACTCTCCATTTTGCCGGGCCTGGAAGTTTCCATAAAATTTTACTGTAAAATCTTGGAAACTTTGCAAGAATCTTAGCAGCTTTCAGGGCGTGCTTGCTCTCCCTAACTTCCTTGAGGAGTAACCCATAATATCCACTTTTAACCGAATATTCACCAGATCCCGTTTTCAACCAGAAACAACTATTCCCTTGATTTCTATTCAAGAGAGGTATCGCCTGGATTTTCCTTCTCCAGTCAGTGGAAAAGATGAGATCAATCTTATTTTGGTCCCATTCCCCCCTTCTAGTCATAAGGTCATCCACACACCAATCCCCTGCATTAATCCCAGTCTCTTCGATATTAACTCCATTCCTAATTACCGGTATTCCCCCATTTACCCACTTATCCTGAAAAATACTAAAACTTTTATTTTTCTCCCTAGGTTTAAGTCCAATTTTCCATCCCAATCCTTCCTCTAGGGTTTCTCTTCCTATCAAAATTCCTTTCCAAGCTCTTGATCTATTCCTTTTCTGCTTACTCTTAATAAATTCATCCTGACTTTTGATCTGTCCATACTTCCCAGTAAACACCTTACTCAAAATTGATTCTTCCTTCTGAATCACCCTCCAAGTATTTTTTGCTAATAGAGCTCTGTTCATAAGGGAAGTGCTCCTAATTCCTAGTCCTCCCATCTTCTTAGGTAATCCCACATATTTGACCGATCTCCAATGTAACGTTCTACCCGACCCATTGCCAGCCCACCAGAAATGTGCCAATAATGTATCCACTTTCTTGGCCACACTTACCGGTATCTTAAATACCGATAGACAGAAACTTGAAAGGTTGGCAAGGACCGAGTTAATTAACGTCAATCTTCCTGCTGGAGATAGAAGGGACCCATTCCATGAACCAATTTTCTTCACAACAGAATCGTATATATAATCAGCAAAATTTTTTGTTCCCGATTCACATATATCCGGTATACCCAAATACTTCCCTAGTGTTGCACAGGGTTTAACCTGGAATAGCTTCAACCCATCCCGAATGACATTGAGTTTGCAATTAGGACTAAACACCATTGCTGATTTTTCTCTATTAATCCTTTGTCCCGACAAGATGCAAAATTGCTCCAATCTTCTGTGAATTTTTTTTAAATTACTCATATTACCCTTCAAAAAGAAGAGTGAGTCATCAGCAAACAGGAGATGATTTATAGGTGGCGCCTCCCTAGCCACTTTGATTCCTCGTATATTCTTAGAAAGTTCATCACGAACCAGATGTCTAGAGAAAACCTCTGTACATAAAACAAATAGATATGGTGAGAGGGGATCCCCTTGCCTAAGACCGCATGACGGCTTGAAAAACTCCAGCGGGGCTCCATTTATAAGAATCCCATATGAAACTGTGGTGACACAATTCATGATAATTTGGATAAGCCTATCTGGGAACCCCATGCCTATTAAAACACATTTCAGGAAGCTCCAGTCTATTCTATCATAAGCCTTACTCATATCCGCTTTGAATGCGATATCTCCAATTTTCCCTTTCTTCCTAGCATTCAATTTATGCATGCATTCATCTGCAATCAAAATATTATCCTGGATAGCTCTCTCCGGAACAAAAGCATTTTGAAATCCTCCTATTAGTCCTGGCATAATCCTCTTCATCCTATTCGCAATACACTTCATAATGATCTTCATAATCACATTACACAGGCTTATTGGTCTAAATTGTTCCACTCTTTCTGGTCCGGTAACCTTTGGAATCAACGTAATAAAGGTTCTGTTCATTTCTCTCAGAATAAATCCTGAGTTAAGACTAGCGCACACTGCTTCAGTAATATCTTCCTGAATTAAATGCCAACATTTTTTGTAAAACTCAGCCGGAATACCATCCGGCCCTGGAGACTTGAAATCCCCTAGTTGAAAAACCGCCCTCCTAACCTCAGTGGTCGTAAATTTCCTACTCAACCATTCCTGATCTTCCTTACTGATACTACCCCTTAAAATCTCAAAGTAGCCTTTGTGTCGATTGTAATAACTGTCAAATTCCTCCATATCTTCATTGGCTTTAAATAATTTTTTGAAGTAATCCTTAAAAGTCTCCCCTATTTCCCCTATGTCTTGTGTCCATTCTCCATTAGTCTTCTTTATACTCCATATAAAATTTCTGCTTCTCCTCCCTTTGACACAATTGAAAAAATACCTTGTACAAAGGTCTCCCTCCTTAGCCCATTTTACTTTTGCCCTCTGTCTCCAGTAACTAGCCGCCGCTTTGGAAAATTCCTTTAACTGTCTTTGGACTCTATCATATTCTTCATCACATCCTCCGGTTGTAATTTTCTCCAATTCTCTAGAAAGTTGAATATCAAACTCGTCCCATTTCCTTCCCCATTCTCTTTTCTTATCAAGAGTCCATCCCATAAGTTTTGACCTGATCTTTTCCAGTTTCCTCATAACCTTAAAACATTTTGACCCCCTAATCTCAGTTTTCCAATTCCCCTTCACCACTTCTAGTCCTTCATTCGAGTTCAGGCTCCATACTTCTATTTTATATGGTCGTTTTCTCTTATCCTGAACCAAATTGCTGTTAAAAATAATCGGTGCATGATCCGAAATTTGTATAGGTAAATGGGTAACTCCTGAATCCGGAAAAATTTTAAACCACTCATTAGATGCATAAGCTTTATCTAATCTTTCGAAAACCTTGTCCACCCCCCTTCTATTATTACACCATGTGAATCTAGGTCCTTTGAAAGGGATATCAATTAATCCATGACCTATCTTCCATAAGCAAAAGAAATCCATTCCCGAAATACTTCTACATGATTTACTCATTTTGTCCTCCACATTATCTACCTGGTTAAAATCACCGATCAGAAGAAAGGGGTTACAGAGAGAATTCATCCATACCCCCATTCTCTCCCAAACGTCCTCCCTTAGAGACAATTCCGGTTCCCCATAAACAAAAAAGATATAACAAGGAAAACCTCGTACAAGGTTGGATTTTAAAATGATAAAATTCGGACAAACATACACCTTCGAGAAGGCTGACTCATCCTTCCAACCCACAAAAAGACCACCTTTCGCTCCTCTAGCGTCTGAACCAACATAAAATCGAAATCCAAAAGGCCTACAAATATTGGCCACTACATAGCTATCACATTTAGTTTCCTCAAAAAAGATAAAATCAAAATTACTATTATTATTTAGAATCGCTCTAATTTTTGGAATTGTAGGGTTGAGCGGGTCCGATAAACCCCTACAATTCCAAGCTAGGCCCTTCATGTTTCTTCAGGAGATTGATGTGGCTCAACCTCCGTAAAGCCCGCATTAGCGATCCACTCCACATCCGAGTTCGTCCCTCGCTGCCAGTACCAAATACGGTCATCCGTTTCTCCTCCTCGCCTCTTCTTTGCCACCGCACTGCTTCCATCTGAGACATACATTTCTTCCTCTTGGATATTATTTTTATTAGTCCAGCCCATCCCAGGTTCCGAAAAAGCCTTCCTCTTCCTTCTCTTCAGCTCCACCCCTTCTCTCCCATCCGAGAGTCCAGGTCCACTAATTCTATTGATTCTACTTGGCCCACCTCTTTCCAGCCCACTACCTCTTCCTGCTATAAGCCTTGTTTCTTCCCTGATCTGTGGATTGTGAGTAGGTAAAAGAAGTACTTCTTCAGCATTAAAAAGTAATGTGCCCCCTTGCAATGCTTCCTCTAGTCTAATTGCATCCAAATCATACCCCTCCTCCACTTGATCCATTCCTTCTTGATCACTGGATCCATTATTTTCCTCTTCAAAACCCATTCCAGTACCTCTGCCCTCTTCAAAGTTCCCCATTTCAGTCTCCCTTGTTGCCTCCAAAACCCTCTCGCCAGTATCATTCCTCTGCCCTCCCTCCCCCCTAACTACATCCTGGAATTCCACTTGAATATCTACCAGATTATTTTCTTCATCCCTCTCCTCATTCCCCCTATTCATCCTATCCTCTTCTCCCTCCAAATTTGGTTCCTCATCGCCTCCACCATCCCTTAGATTAACATTTTCCCCCGGAGTGTCGCCCTGATTATCATTGTTGTTGTTATCAGCCTGATCCTCCCCGTTCCCTGCTCCATCTTCATCGTCCCCAACCCTACGAACTCCCTGAGGTGTAATGGGAAATCCGGTAGGGGTGAAAAAAGTTTGTGCTAGCCCTTCTGCTTCGTCTTCATTCAACGCTCTATTAGTATTCGACTCCACCCTTCTCCTAATTTCCTCCAATCTGATCCAATTTTCATTAGTTTCATCGATTTCCTCTTCTACATTCATAGCTTGGACATACGGGTCCTGAAATTGGAAACCATGAGGAGCATGATTAGGATCCCCCATGACCCCTCCCATGCCATGAGGCCCTTCTACCAGGACCCTTCTTCCTAAATCCCCCAAATTCCGATTCTGCTCTCTCGCGTCTTCCCTTGGTTCATCATCAATATCCATTCTATCCCCCATCCTTCCTTCCCCTCCTTGCCCCTGCTCGTTTCTATTAGGAATAGGATACAACACCGTCCCTGTAAAAGGAATATTATTGCGGGTATACCTCATCCCAGCAACAACTCTTCCTCCTGGTGTAGTCCCTATATCAAAGTCCACCAATCTGTCTTCCCCTAGGATCTCCTGATAATTTCATACAAAATTATTTCCTAACCTAACCCTCGTGGTCGCAAATTCTGCTTGAGCCGGAGTTGCCCTCATATCTAGGTTGAACATGGCGTGGTTAGATTCCGCCTGGAAAATCACAAACCTTTGTCTAACCACTCTTCTCAACACCGAATTGATACTCAGGGCAACCTACCTAGCTGTGGCCGCACATCTACTTACCTTATGGCCTATCTTCCCACATCTAATACAATATTTGAATATACCTTCATATTTAAATTGTACCCACAGTAGCATCCCGTCATCACAAGCCAAAAAGAACCCAGGAATAAGAGGCTCATCCAGAAACAGGGTTACCCTAATTCGAATAAAATCATTCATTGAAAAATTCTCCATAGGTTCTACCCAATAATATTGTCCTAAAACCTTCCCTATCACATCCCCCACATCATTATTTATGAACTCAAAAGGTAGACCAACAACTTGGACCCAAAAATTAGCCATAGGAAATCTCACCGTTCGTGGAACCATTTCCCTTTCCCAATCCCGAAAAACCATCAACCCCCCGAAAAAAGTAGCCATACTTCTATAAAGGATGTCCTGTTTGTCTCTATCATCATCACAAAAAAGAATAAAGATGTCATCCATTTTAGACACAGATATAAAACTCCTAGTTGTCCATTTCGCTTCTATTGCCAATTGAATTGCAAGAGCATCAAACTCCCTATAATCTACCATATATCCAAGCACACACTTACTAAACATGTCAATGCTACCTCTAAAGATGTCAGGATTAAGCGTCAATATCGCACCCGCCCTCGGTAATCTCCAAGCTTCTCCATAGTGATCTTCCTCATTGGCCCTTGGAGGTTGCTCGGGAATATTAAAATTCCCTGGTTCACCATCCTCCTCCAGAAAGTCCGTATCATCATCCGGCGTCCTTACTCTCCTTCTTTCAAAATTATGACGACCATGACCATTTGGCAGATGACCATTTGCCAGATTTCCATTGGGCAACCTTCCATTTGGAACTCTTTCCCTTCCGATCCTGTCTTCATCACTATCACTACTCCTTTCATCTGAAGAAACATGCACTATCATATCATCGTCGATATGATTTTCCCATTCTCCATTCATGAACCCATTTTGACCTGCATGCCTCCTCTCAATATCCCCATTAACTAGATTGTAAGCTTCCCCGTTCATAGCTTCCAGCCTATTGATCTTCGGTTTCTTTTTTGGACAATTGATTTTCTTATTTTTATTAGAGTTCTTGAAGTTTTTACAGCCTTGGAAGTGTGATCTCTTCCAATCCATCCTACTAGATTTATACTCCATCTAAAAAACAATCTTCTGACAAAAGAAGTTCTTGAGAAACTGAAAGGTCACTCTGCATGCATGAACAGGCGGACCTTAAACCCTATAAACTTGAGCTTTTCAGAAGAACCCCAATCACCTAGCGAGAAACAACCAAATTAGGATCTTCTTGGGAACCAAATCCAACAACTGGAAGTAATTTCTGCAATATCCCCAATCAGCTTAAGAGAAACACTATGATTAGAAGATCCCTTTAAATCCCTCTTCAGCTATTAAACACACACCTAATAAAGTTTCTTCAGAAAGGACAAAGCCTAAAAAACCCCCAATACCAAATTAAAGAAGAGAAAAGAGAGAAGACGTAGAGAATTAAACGAGAAATAAAGTGGATTTGAGGGAGGATTAAATCCTTGATCGTCTTCTTTAGAAAACGACGGAGGCTTTCCTTAAAAGTTAAGGAAAGAGAGAGCTTTTTCCCTTTTAGAGAGAGAAAAAGTGGGTCTGACCCATGAGGGAGTAGTTTTTGTTTCAATCATTTCTTTTATGCACATAATTGAAACAAAATAATTAGTTCATTTATATTATTGATTTTGTAGCATTTCAACGATATGATGCCATTTTCTCAAGATGATATTGACGAGGTTCGTGGATTATGGGCGGATTATTTTCTTAATAATTAGTTGGATTATGGTTTTAGGTACTTTTGGACATTAGATAATGATTTTATGTGTACCTTTTGGATGTTGGATAATGATATTATGTATCTTTTAGATTTTGGATGTTGGATTTTATAAAAAATGTAACTTCTTTTGTTCAATTATTCGTTATGGTATTTCTTTTTTGTGGTTTGTTATATGAATATGTATATAAGCACATATTTATATATACGTATGTCGGAAAACAGTTGTCTATTATGTATATAGACAACTGTTGTTTTAGAAAAACAGTTGTCTATATACGTAATAGACAATTGTTGTTATTGAAAAATAGTTGTCTATATACGTAATAGACAACTGTTGTTTTACAAAAAACAGTTGTCTATTAATCAATAGACAACAGTTGTAAAAACAGATGTCTATGGTCACACTAATATACAACTGCAAACTACTCAACTGTTGTAAGTCAGTTGTCTATTGCAAAAAAAACAGTTGTCTATTTGATGTTTTGTAGTAGTGCTTGGATGTTTGTTTTGGGTTCTTCCATTTATGCAAGTTTCCTTCTTCTTTTCATCTTCTAGTATGGTATAATCTCTTTTCCTTTCTTCTTAGTCATAGTCTAGCCTTTCCCCCCTTCTTATCATTCTCTAGCTTAGCTCGTTGACTTTGTCTAGTATTTGGGCCGACCTAGTCTAGACGCCTCTACCGTCCCCGTGGATTCGACCCGACTTGCCCTATCTACCGTAGGAATATCCGGTTATTTATTTGATCGGTGGGATTCACGACAAATCCTTTCCGTCAGATGCGAATGAGTTAATGCTTGATTTTGCAAAGATGTTTCACGTGATTAATTAGGCACGTGTTGACCTAAGTCATAAAAAACGGTTAATAAGACTCGAATGCTATTGTAGGACTCACGGTTTAACGTGATAAAGGGCCACTCGACCGAGTCAATGAGGGACTCGACCGAGTGGACCTCTGAAAAAGGTTCTGTCCAGGTTTCATGACCCTACTCGACCGAGTTACTGCGAGACTCGACCGAGTACGTTGCCACTCGATCGAGTCACTGTGAGACTCGACCGAGTGGAGGTCATAAACACATTCTGTTTCGGTTTTTGTGATGTCACTCGATCGAGTGGGCATAGGCACTCGGTCGAGTGGCACCTGTACGAACCAGGTTCGTTTGCAATTTTGAATCGATTTCGAAATTGCTTTTGATTTTGACGATTTGATGAATTGGGCATAAATATTATGGAATTTATACTCGATTCTAAATTTGAATACTCGTCGTATCCTATATTCGATTACTGAATCGATATGGAATACTAGACTGAAAATAAAAGAAAATTGCTTTAAGTCGTCTTAAATTAACTATCGCGATATGAATAGATTTCTCTGCGTTTAATAATGTCGTAATTCTAACGAATTGTACGACGATTATTTTAGCATCAACGGAAAATCGCATTAATTAATTCACTTGACTAGATTGCTAGATTCGACATCCAATTGTGGAATTGGTATCGAATCTAGAAGATCGACGCTTTGCTTGTATCGAAATACCTGATTCCCTCGGCTTTTCCGACATCGTATTGAATCCTTGGGATTATGTGATGTCGGATCCGCGTCAACGGGTTTCGACCCTTATTAAATAAAATACTTGTTTTGGAAAATCGATGTGAATATGCGATGCAAACGAAAATAAACGAATTATTGTTTAGGTTGACCCATTTCAATAATCAAGGATCGGGGTGATGGGATAAGCGACCGGCAACGCTGTGTGCAGTACACTTGTATATTCGGGTTTTCTTATCCCACCATCACTCACACTCGACACAAATTCGCGAGTATTTTAATATTTTATAGTACTAGCGATATTAGCGATATTACAGATGCGATAATTAAATAAAAAACAAAAAGAAGAGAAAACTGACGAGAGGAGAGAAGAAGGGAAGAACGGGAACTGGCACCCTCAACCTACATGTTTCTTATGCTCGGCATGGACTCGTAGTGACGGCTTGCACGGGAGTTTCGAGATATCTAGGGTGAGTTGTGGTGGTTAGGGTGTTGAATTCCTAAAGCTAGGTTAAGGGTTTCGATTCCTAGACTAGGGCTAGGGTTTGCTCGGTGTAGAGTAGGATTTGGATTAGGGTTTCGAGGTGTGTAAAGTTTAGGGTTCGATTAGGGCAAAAAAAGTTGTTAAATTGATGTTGCATGGGGTTGCTTATATAGGCAAAGGCAAGGACCCCGGTTAGCGTTACTCGACCGAGTAACCAGCTGACTCGGTCGAGTGGCCCGTTGTACCTGCAGTCGGGCCTGAAATAGGCCCACTCGATCGAGTGGGTGGGGCACTCGATCGAGTGGCCCAGCTGGGTCGCGCGGGTCCATTGTTTTGGACCGTGACTTGGGTTTTTTGATGGATTTGTGTTTGAATTGGACTTTTGTGTTGTGAATGGCTGTTTTGTGTGTCTCTAAACGACCTTGACCGAGGTTTGACCCAATCGTAAAAAGTCGGTTTTATTTCCGGTGTTAGTTTTGGGCCCAAATTAGTCTTGTTTGACTTGGAACGGTCCGTTGGGGCTGATTTTGAGGTCAGTTTTGTGAGATTTGTACTCCGTAAGTGCATTAGCCAACAACTAATGGATTTGAGCCTATATCCGAGCGCGTAGAAACACGTTAGCGTCCGATCATCATCGAGTGTTTTTTGGGAACTACCATAGACACATGGCAGTCAAAATGCGGGTGTCTACAGAGCCCCCACCTTGACTGAGGCTTGGACAGGGCGAAAGTCAGATTAGCCACCAGGCCAATCGAGGATTGAAACCTGGCGGACTTCCGGTCGGGTCGTTTATAGTCCATTAGACTTGCGTGAAGGGCTCGCCAGCCATAAGCTAGAAGTCATACCTGAGCTGATGACAATAACTCCGTGGGGAATTGGACTTGTCGCATCAGTCCTGGGTGTGCCTGTATGTAGGCCCATCCCGTGAAACGCCACCGTTGGCTTCCGCTGGGGAGATATAGTAGGTTGCACGTCCCTGTTTGAGTTGTACCTGTATAAGTCACATGAAATGCATGCAACACGTAGCTAGGAAAATGACTCGCGCTGGGGAAAATAATTTTTTGAAATTTTTGAAAGTTTTGAAAATTTTGAAAATTTGAAATTTGTTTGAAATTTTGATTCCTAAAGAAATTAAGAAAGTTTGGGATGGATACTTCTGTGCTAGTATCGAGACTAAGCTTGTGGGTTGATTCCGATTAGGATTAGGAAACTATGGTGTAAGGAGAGATATGGAAAGAGGGTGTAAGATTGATTGCTATATATAGCCCCTCTTATCATTGATTTTCCTCACAATCCCATTACAATTCACTCCCTTCTTAAAAAGAAAACCTTTTCAATCCTTTCAAGAGACTAGCCATGGGAATTGATAGATTAACTGTGATGTTGCAAGAATGGTCCCGACGCTTTAGGGACACAGATAGGGTAGCTCTCAACCAGACGGGTATAACTCAGCTGTACCCGTTCCGTCAGATGGTGGTTGATCGTTATTTCTTGGATGCATGCTTAGCTTACTGGGATGACATATATCATCTCTTTGCCTTTCCTCGGGGCGAAGTCTGCCCTTTACCTGAGGAGATTGCAGCTATAGGAAGATGGAACCCGATACTCCGTCCCGCTATCCCGTACTCGATCTATGACCCAAGGAGGAAGCTTCGAGAATTTCTAGGGCTTTCTCACAACGAGGTATCCCGTATGATGGAGGATGATAATATTTCTCTGATTGACTTGGCTGAGAAATTTATGAATCCTCTTGATGTCCGGGTCAGACCGGCTTACAGCCGTAGGGCCTTTTCTTTCTGCATGCTCCACGTTTATGCTTTCGAAGGTCACATGGATTTGTTATCATGCATGGGAAACACTCGTCTTTTGACCGTAGTGGACATGATGGAGACTAAACACAGCCCGACTTGGCTGATCACGGGCGAAATCATCCAAGGATTGGATAATTGCAAGAGGGATTCGTCGGTCCGTCTCACTGGAAGCACCCGATTTCTGCAAGTATGTCGGATTTTTATTATTTTTATTATTTTTCCAATTTCTCGACTTTTTGATTTTTTGATTTTTTTCGCGGATTGCCTGCAGTGGGCACTCGATCGAGTCACCCTGGCACTCGACCGAGTGCCCTCGTAAAAGCCTCCTGATCTGCTCTCGGAGGTACCACTCGATCGAGTCACCCGGGCACTCGATCGAGTGCCCTCGTAAAAGCCCCCTGTTTGTGTTCAGGGGTACCACTCAATCGAGTGTCCCAGGCACTCGACCGAGTAGCCTTAGGCGGACGCCTATTTTGCCTTAAAAACTCTTGTTTTTGTTTCCATTTGCAGATTTGGCTATATGAGAGGTTATCAGTGATAGATCCTCCCCTCGACGCGAGCAACTATCGTCATAACCAGGTGATGACGAGGAAGCGGGCCATTGACTTTTCTCGGCAAATTACCCAGATTATTGGGACGAGGTATTGTCATTCCATGGTGGTCCGTTAATTCGATGGGTAGTTCCGTGGTGGCCCATCTATCTTTGGACCGGCTTGGACCCAAGGGACAGAGCCCGTTATCAGGTGATATTATCTTTCAGGCAAACAGTTCATCTTTATCCAGATCGCATACTAAGGCAGTATGGATGGACCCAGCGAATCCTTGAAGTCGAAGCAGTTGTGAGTGACCCTACCCAACTGACCGATCTGATGTGCGATACATGGATGCAAAGATGGTACACCCGGCACACCTGACCCATCACCAAATCTCGCCACTCGATCTGGGTTTCAGACTCTTACACGAAGTGGACCAAAGCAGGCGACGCTAAAGCCCGAGCTGCTCTGAAAGTTGATGAAGCTTTCGACCTGCTGCGAAGGGAGCAAGCTAAAGACAACAGGGGCTTTTTTGACGAAGGAGACACTGCTGCTACCCTAATCCGTCTTATGTCAGGACAAAAGAAGAAGACCAAGACTCAAGTTGGAGGGTCTAGTGCTAAAGGTGCTTGGGGGAAGGTGAGCCCCCAGATCGACTTGGAAAGGAGACTGGGCCCAAGACTACCCGTGCAGGACCGATTTGGCCCACGGGATAGATTACCCGAGCACGTGCGGGCTCGCATTGGACCGAAAACTGTGGTAGAAGACCCGTCGTCGAAGAAACGGGCTCGTGCTAAGGAGGTTCCACTTGTGATTCGGGAACGCTCTCCATCACCTCGGAGACCTCAGACTCCACGCGACCCGAAGAACAAGGGGAAGGGCAAAATGCCCGGATATTAGTCTCCATTATTATTATTTGAATATTATTATATATATTTTTTGGGTGTGATTTTTTTGTAGGTGTGCCGGTTTTTTTTTTTGTAATTCCCGAGTTCATCGGTTTTAATAAAAGACATATTAATGAATATCGTTCCCGTCTTTTCGTTTATTGCAGTGGTTATACCCTTTCGAGGGGTTGCCTACGTATCCACAATTAGCGGAATCAAACCAAACGTAGTTCAAAATTGATTTGATTTTTCTGCAATTTTCGAAATACATCAAGCCAATTAGTTCAAGACATGCGACAGTAGAATAATTAATTCTAGCTTATTGACTTGTCTATAATTTTTTTGGAAATTTATAAAAAGACAAATTTTTTATAAATTTTTGCAAATGACATTGAGATGGGGGTTTAAGGGTAGTAGCGCTTCAGCTGGTCCAAGTTGGTTGGGTTGACAAATTCGTTCCCGTCCAAGTCTGTCAGCATCACCGCTCCTCCTGATAGGACCTTCTTGACTAAGTATGGCCCAGCCCAATTGGGTTTGAATTTTCCCCTTGGGTCAACCGGTAGTAAGGCACGAACCGATTTTAGGACCAGATCCCCTTCTTTGATGTTTCTGGGCCTAACTCTTTTGTTGAAAGCCCGTTGGATCCTCTTTTGATATATTTGGATATTTTCGAGGGCCCGTGATCGCTGTTCGTCTAAAAGGACTAGCGAATCGTATCGGGCTTGGACCCAATCTGCTTCCGGTTCTTGGCTTTCAAGTAAAATCCGGAGAGATGACACTTCTAGCTCGACCGGCTGGACCGCTTCCATTCCATATGTCAAATAATATGGAGTTGCTCCGGTCGCGGTGCGGATAGAGGTTCGATATCCCCATAGGGCAAAGGGTATCTTGTCGGGCCAGTCCCGATAATTCTCAGCCATCTTTTTAAGTATGGTGACAATTGTTTTGTTAGCCGCTTCTACCGCTCCGTTTGTTTGGGGTCGGTAGGGTGATGATGTATGCCTTTGAATTTTGTATTTTGCTAGCAACGTAGCAGTTTCAGCTTGAATGTGGGTCCCGTGATCACTGATGAACTCATGTGGGATCCCGTATCGGCATATGATCTTGTTCTGGATAAATTTGGCCACGTGCTTGGCGTTCAAGACACGGTATGACTCAGCTTCGACCCATTTGGTGAAGTAGTCGATGGCCACTAGAATGAAGCAATGACCTCCCGTCCCGGAAGGGTGCACCTTTCCAATTATGTCAATACCCCATGTCCAAAATGGTCATGGTGATGTCATGGTATATAACAGGAAAGATGACATATGCTGTACATTGGCAAAGATCTGACAGTTATGGCAGTGTTTGACATATAACTGACAGTCTATTTCCATGGTATTCCAATAATACCCGAGCCTTATGATTTTGCGGGCTAACATATGGGCGTTCATATGCGAGCCATTTTCACCATCGTGTACTTCGGTCATAACCTTTTCGGCCTGTATTTTATCGATGCATAGGAGGAGAGCCCCCTGCGCCGCCTTTTTGTATAATTGTCCGTCGTCCGTGCGAACAAATTGGGTTGCCAATCTTCGCAAGGCTTTCTTGGCCCGGTTTTCAGTTCCCGGGGGATAATCTCCTGTTACCAAGTAGGTTAGGACAGCTTGATACCAGGGTCCTGGGTCGGTTATCTCGATATCCTGGATGACATGGATATAGGCCGGCTCGGACCGTCTTTCGACACAGATTGGCATGCTGGTCAGGTGATCCGGGATGTTCAGTAGAGAAGCTAATTTGGAAAGTGCATCTGCAAATTGATTTTCTTCCCGGGGCAAATAAATCTATTCTACCTTCTGGATATGTTTCTCTAGAACCCTTACCCGTGCTTGGTAAGCCACGAGATTGGCGTTCCAAGTTTTCCATTTTTGGAGCGCTTGATTGATGACCAATGACGAATCACCGTGGACCCGGAGGTTTGTTACCCCTAAATCAGCGGCGGCTTGCAACCCGTGAATGCATGCTTCGTACTCGGCTGCATTGTTGGTCACGTCAAAGTCCAATTTGATGGATAATGGGGTGTGTTCCCCTCGTGGTGAGATTAGCAGAATCCCGACCCCAAATCCTCGAAGGTTGTATGCTCCATCAAAATACAAATCCCATGTTTCGGTGTCAGTATGGAATATGTCTTCATCAGGGAAGGCCCAAGTGTCGGTGTGGTCCTCTTCAGATATCGGGCTATCGGCGAGGAACTCGGCTACTACCCGGCCATTGATGGCTTTTAATGGTACAAACTTGAGGTCAAACTCAGCCAACATTAAAGTCCATCTGGACATTCTGCCATTAAGGATGGGCTTCTCGAACAGGTACTTGATGGGATCTATTTTGGATAATACATGTACCTCGTGATTGAGCATGTAATGTCGGAGCTTTTTAGTGGCCCAAACCAATGCTAGGCACGTTTTCTCGAGCATTGTATACTTGCATTCATAGTCAAGGAACTTTTTACTGATGTAATAAATAGCCCGTTCTTTTGAATCGACTGTCTGGGCCAGTATAGCCCCCATGGCTGTCTAAGTCGTTGTTAAGTATAACGACAAAGGCAGGCCGGGTTGAGGTGGCATTATACCGACGGTGCAGACAGAATCTCCTTGACTTTATCGAAAGCCGCTTGACATTTGTCGTCCCACAGTACTCGTTCCCCTATCTTCAGTTTCTTGAAAATGGGCTCACATACCATGGTTAATTTTGAAATGAACCGGCTGATGTATTGGACTTTCCCGAGAAATCCCCTTATTTCTTTTTCGGTCTTGGGTGGTTGCATCTTGGTGATGGCTTTGATTTTAGCTGGGTCGACCTCGATGCCGCGTTGGCTAACGATATGGCCCAGTAATTTGCCCGATGTTACCCCGAAACTGCATTTTTGAGGGTTTAGCCTCATGTTGTATTTGCGTAGTCGGGTGAAAAAATTTCTTAGGGCCGCAATGTGCCCACTTCGATCTTTGGACTTAACGATCATATCGTCCACATAGACCTCCACTTCTTTGTGCATCATGTCATGTAGTAACGTAGTGGCGGTCCGTTGATAAGTAGCCCCAGCGTTGATAAGCCCAAATGGCATAACAGTGTAACAGTAAGTACCCCAAGGTGTAATGAAGGTGGTCATACTCATATCCTCTTCTGCCATTTTAATCTGATTGTATCCGGCATACCCGTCCATGAATGATAGAAGGGCATGATCGGCCGTGTTATCCACCAGTATGTCGATGTGTGGTAACGGGAAATCGTCTTTCGGGCTTGCCTTGTTGAGGTCTCGGAAATCTACGCATACCCGCACCTTGCCGTCCTTCTTGGGTACCGGCACGATGTTTGCGACCCAGTCTGGATATTCAGACACTTGTATAAAACCCGCTTTGATTTGCTTGTCGACCTCTTCTTTGACCTTAAGAGACCATTCGGGCTTCATCCTTCGGAGTTTCTGCTTTACCGGCTTGCACCCACCTTTGATAGGAATTCGGTGTTCAGCTATTTCCCGATCTATACCCGGCATGTCCTTGTAGGACCATGCAAAGACGTCCTTGAATTCTTGGAGGAGGTCCGTGAATTGTTTTCTCTCCTCTGGATCTAAGGACAGGCCCAACTTAAGCATCTGGGGCTCTAAAGTGGTTCCCACGTTGATGGATTCAGTTTCTTCGATTACCGGATCTCGGGACTCCCTTTGTTCGAGCTGCTCGATCAGATGTGGAGGTAGAGGTACCTGTTCATCGGGCTTCTCAATGTTATTGCATATAAAACTTTTGAAATTGAGAAAATTTTGGAAATAAGACAAGTCGTAAGCAGAACGGTTTTCGTTATTATTATTAATGGTAAATTTTGTGAAAAGCTCGAAAAGAGCGGCCATCTGATCGTTGGTCAGTGGCGGGATAGGGAGAGGTCTTGGGACAGGCCTCGAGACCTCAGTGGATAAGGGAAAAGGGGTTACGGACTCGACTCTAGCACCAGCCCCTCTAGACTTGGACTCAGACTCCGACTCTGATTCTGACTCAGACTCGGTATCCGGCATGTCTCCCTCACCGGTGGTCAGCTTGTAGGTCCTTCCTTGGCCATCAGTCCACTTGATGGTCTTCCTCCAGGCTCTTTTCCCTATATCTGCACCAATTTCGGTGATCAGCTTTGTTGGGTCGAACCGATCGCTGCGGAGGATCAGGTTGACCAAGTCGTCTTTTGGAGCAGGAACGGCTTTGTCTTCTCCAAATAAGAGCCCCAGCACGGGCTCGGTGTTGTTTTCCCCTTCCTTGGACTCGGTTTGAACGAGGGCAAATATATCATCGGGGATGAAATTGCATTCCCGAGCCGTTTTGGTCTCGGGATACGTGATTGTGGGTTGGTAGAGGCCCACTTGAATGGCTCCGAAGACTGGAGTGACGAAGTAATCGGTTAACTTTGGGCTATAAGGGCCTATCTAAGTACCCCTGAGAATGTTGGTGGCCTTGTGGATCCCGGCCCGGACTACGTTTTCCGGGGTTATAGCATGCCACAATCCGAATTATGATTCATCGTCGTTCAGGACCTCGATGATCTTCCCAGCTGGAAGATATGGCCTTGAGGTAGCTCCCGGTAGATAGCCTAGATTCTGTAGCATCGTGTCGATGCTAGTTGTGAAGTAGGGCCTAAAGAGATACTCTTCTTTGATCATGCCCACGAAATCAAATCTTCGTGGGTCGGCCCGGCCCGTAGCATTGCAGCTTGCCACGGTAATTAGAGTAGACTCTAGTGTGATGATGTCGTCCCGAAGTGGCACCTTGACTTTTTGGTGGAGAGTAAAGGATACGGCCTTGACTGCGTGGATCCAAGGCCTTCCTAATAGCAAGTTAAAGGACGAGGTGACATCAATCACCTGGAACTCCAACTCTTTCTCGATTGGGCCCGTTATTATTGTTAACTTAACGGCCCCGGCCACCGGTTTTGGGCTTCCGTCGAAAGCCTGAATAGTTTGCGCCGTCGGAAGATAGTCGGCATCGGTGATGCTGAGGACCTTAGCGGTCCTTAGGGGAAGGACATTCACAGCGGACCCATCGTCGATAAGGGTCATTAGGAGGTACTTCCCTCGACAAATGACTGTAACGTATAGGGCCAGATTATGATTGGGCCCGAACGCTGGTAGATCAGACTCGGAGAAGGTGATGAGTGGGCCTTCTTCCTTGGACTTGCCTTTGAGATAAGGCATAATAGTGGCTACCATTTCAGAAGGGGTAACCTGTGGGTCGACCTTGATTTCATCGAGAGCCTTAGTCAGTGCTTCCCGATGAGCTTGTGAGCTAACTAGTAATTGCCATATGGTTAAGTCAGCTCGAACCCTCTTCATTTGTTGGACCAAGGCGGTGTCGTTGCTTGGTTCTTCAAGGGCAGGTTCCGTCCTGGCAGGTTCAGTGACGGACGTAGGAACAGAACGCCCAGCTGTGGCGAGGTGGTTGGTGGCTAAGGCTTTGGACATAGCTTTTCGGACCTCTTCAAGGGTGATGGGGACAGCTTCCCCTTTGGCTAAGTACACATCTTCCTCGTCGTCGAACCATATCCCGTTAATTTGTGGGATATAGGGGGAGATAAGGTGAGAACAGTCAATTACCTAACCGGTGAATATTGCGTGGGTGCTGAACGGGTTTTCTTTGTTGCTCGGCTTGTCTCCGGGCAACGGGGTTTTCCCGCTCTCGATCAGATCTTGGATCAGATGTTTCAGTCTCCAGCATTTTTCAGTATCATGCCCGTTACCACGATGATATTGGCAGTAGGCTTGGGCATTATAACTTTTGGGCCTCTTCTCCACTGGAAGCTCGGGCATCGGGCCTATTGGTTGGATCAGACCCTTTGAAGATAGCCTTTGTAAGGCATAAGTATAGGTAGTCTCTATATCTGTGAATACCCGATTTGGTGTATTCTTTTTGGATGAGGTGTCGAGCAGATTTACCTCATCGAAGATGCTGCGAGTTGCAGCTGCGGGTGTGGGCTTGCTCGTAGATGAACTTGCCCCTTGATAGCCTTTGGTAGAGGCCTTAGTTAGGCTCTCTAACCTTAGGTCGTCCTCTATTCTTGTGCCCATTTCAGTGAGGGCAGCGAAGTTAGGGATGATTGCATACCGGAGATGGACCCGGTAGGATGGGAGGAGGTTCTTGACAAAAGCCTCCACTAGGACCTTCTCACTGGGCTTGTCGACCAGCTTCACACTCTCGGCCCGCCATCTTTGTAAATATTTTGTGAACCCTTCTTTGGGCTCTTGGGCCATCACTTCCAGAGTACGCAGTGTAGTCTGGATTTCAGTATTGTCGGCGTAATTCCGAGCAAATTCGGTCGCCACATCGTCCCAAGTCTTATATTTCTTGGGGTCAAGCCTATAGAACCAGGCCTTAGGGTGCTTCTCGAGAGAGGAAGGGAATAAGTGCTTGAACATGGCGGACTTTACCCCCTTGACCGCCATAAAGTCTTTGAAAGCCCGGATGTGATGGACCGGGTCTTCAGTACCCTCAAACATCGGAATTCCCGTAAGCTTGAAGTTAGCAGGCAGCTCGTTATTCAAAGGTGAATAGGAACGAGCATTTTCGGTGTGGATCGAGTTGTTCGTCGACAGGTGAACTTGTTCTTCGAGCCTGCGAACAACGCTGATAAGTTCAGCTATGGGCCCAGTGGTCTCTGACCCGTCAACAGGGGTCGTCTTTTCTACGGGGCTCAAACGGGTGTCTAACGTTGCTTGGCTAGCCTGGATAGAGGTCAATTGAGTCTCGATCTTGGCCAACGCGTCCTTGAGTTGATCCATTTGACGTTGATGTCTGGTTTCGAGTGGCCTGTTTGTAAGAACACCGCGTAATCAGAAACTAGCCCGAATCCCGGAATAGAAAGTACATCCCGAACAAGACTAAAAGGGAAATGACTCGAGAAAAGACACCCAGACGGGTGACTTGTGAAAAGTGGACCTTCATAGGAATTCGGTGGGTGGGCCTAGTCCTGTTCGAAGGAAGGTTCACGTGAGACATCCCCAGACTTTTGACTCGATTGTGTAAATGGGCCCTCCTTTGTAGGGGTTGGTCCTACGTAGGTGGGCCTTGCCTTAGTCTAATAAGGCGGACTGAGATAGGGAAGAAACTTGTGATGTAAGATCGACAGAGTTTCGACGCTAAAGACCTTGACAACTTACGACGTGACCCGACGCTGCTAAATACGGGAAGTCCTAAGAAGAGGAAAGTTTTGAAAATGGATTGTTTATTGAAAGTCCGAGAGAACTCGGGGAAAGGCCCGATTTTTCGAGAAAATCGGAAAGTGTATCGGGCCTCGGTTTTGAAAGTTCGAAAATGTTTTCGAGTTTTGAATTGGGCAGTATACCGGCTAGAAATAGGCTATTTTGAGTAAAGTCATAAGTCCTAAATTCGGTATGTCCCGGGTTTTGAAATTGAATATCTTGAAAAAGATGTATTTTTGAAAAGTTGACGGTTTTTGAAACGACTCGGAAACCAAATAGCACGTAGTCACACAAGCATTATAACGACGCCATGTGCTCTACACTAAGTCTCGGTCGGTCTATAGAGGATCTATACCAGTGTACATAGTCTAGACGTTGATCGGGACAGACTTTCTAAGTCGAGCTGAGCTTAGAACATGCCGCGAAACCCACTCGAATCGACTATGGACACCTTTTGACATATCCCTATTGGAGTACATCAACGGTATAGTGGGAGTCGGTCACCAGTACCGGCCCGGGAAAGTATGGGTTATGCATGAACCGTAAAATTAAAACGTGTATTGTACTAGTCAAACGATTTCTATTCGAGTCTCACCCTGAGGATGCCGATGGTAAGTCACGCATCAGTTAATCCCCAGCGGAGTCGCCAAATTGTGGACATGACGTAGGTCCACCCCGACGCAGCCACGCGCGGGTTTGGGGAGGCGAATGAATCTCCATATGAAACGGATCAAATGGAAATTTAAATCGAAGTGGAGTCGCCACCAAACTTTGTGGGAGTTCGGGCCCGTTCGAACCCACTCTATGTCGTAGTGGGCCATATACATAATACGGCCCATTTCCGATGTCAGAGTTTATTGGATTCGTCCCCTTGCATTTGATACCGATACCGACATTATCGGATATCGTGTATTGAATGACTCTCGTGCGCCAACGGTTTCGGGCATCCGGAAACCGAGGTTCTGAGGTACGTTTTGGGAAGCCCACAAAGGACACCCAACCCCGCCCGCACTAGCGGCCTCTACTAAGATCTCGAATGACTTTTGAATACGCGTGTTAGTTAAACGGGAAAATGAATGCAAAGATTATTTTCCCTAAGCATGTGAATGAAATTGAAAGGGTTTCTACGTCAATTTAATGCAATTAATTCTAGGTCAAAGTAAAATTTAGCATGTGGGTTCATTTTAGTACGTTAAAATAAACAACCAAAATTGGCAAGAGAAACAACAAACGGTTAGTAACGGTATAACGATATTAACGGTTTGTGAATTATTGAATAATGTAGGATGATGCGAATGAGTTAATGCATGATTTTGAAAAGATGTTTCACGTGATTAATTAGGCACGTGTTGACCTAAGTCATAAAAATCGGTTAACAAGACTCGAATGCTATTGTAGGATTCACGGTTTAACGTGATAAAGGGCCACTCGACCGAGTCAATGAGGGACTCGACCGAGTGGACCTCTGAAAAAGGTTCTGTCCAGGTTTCATGACCCTACTCGACCGAGTACGTTGCTACTCGATCGAGTCACTGTGAGACTCGACCGAGTGGAGGTCGTAAAGACATTCTGTTTCGGTTTTTGTGATGTCACTCGATTGAGTGGCATAGGCACTCGGTCGAGTGGCACCTGTACGAACCAGGTCCGTTTGCAATTTTGTATGGATTTCGAAATTGCTTTTGATTTTGACGATTTGATGAATTGGGCATAAATATTATGGAATTTATACTCGATTCTAAATTTGAATACTCGTCGTATCCCATATTCGATTACTGAATCGATATGGAATACTAGAGTGAAAATAAAAGAAAATTGCTTTAAGTCGTCTTAAATTAACTACCGCGATATGAATAGATTTCTCCGCGTTTAATATTGTCGTAATTCTTAAGAATTGTACGACGATTATTTTAGCATCAACGAAAAATCGCATTAATTAATTCACTTGACTAGATTGCTAGATTCGACATCCAATTATGGAATTGGTATCGAATCTAGAAGATCGACGCTTTGCTTGTATCGAAATACCTGATTCCCTCGGCTTTTCCGACATCGTATTGAATCCTTGAGATTGTGTGATGTCGGATCCGCGTCAACAGGTTTCGACCCTTATTAAATAAAATACTTGTTTTGGAAAATCGATGTGAATATGCGATGCAAACGAAAATAAACGAATTATTGTTTAGGTTGACCCGTTTCAATAATCAAGCGATCGGGGTGATGGGATAAGCGACCGGCAACGCTGTGTGCAATATACTTGTATATTCGGGTTTTCTTATCCCACCATCACTCACACTCGACACAAATTCGCGAGTATTTTAATGTTTTATAGTACTAGCGATATTATCGATATTACAGATGCGATAATTAAATAAAAAACAAAAAGAAGAGAAAACTGACGAGAGGAAGAGAATAAGGGAAGAACGGGAACTGGCACCCTCAACCTACATGTTTCTTATGCTCGGTATGGACTCGTAGTGACGGCTTGCACGGGAGTTTCGAGATATGTAGGGTGAGTTGTGGTGGTTAGGGTGTTGAATTCCTAAAGCTAGGGTTTGCTCGGTGTAGAGTAGGATTTGGATTAGGGTGTCGAGGTGTGTAAAGTTTAGGGTTCGATTAGGGCAAAAAAAGTTGTTAAATTGATGTTGCATGGGGTTGCTTATATAGGCAAAGGCAAGGACCCCGGTTAGGATTACTCGACCGAGTAACCAGCTGACTCGGCCGAGTGGCCCATTGTGCCTGCAATCGGGCCTGAAATAGGCCCACTCGATCGAGTGGGTGGGGCACTCGATCGAGTGGCCCATCTGGGTCGCGCGGGTCCATTGTTTTGGACCGTGACTTGAGTTTTTTGATGGGTTTGTGTTTGAATTGGACTTTTGTGTTGTGAATGGCTGTTTTGTGTGTCTCGGAACGACCATGACCGAGGTTTGACCCAATCGAAAAAAATCGGTTTTATTTCTCGTGTCGGTTTTGGGCCCAAATGAGTCTTGTTTGACTCGGAACGGTCCGCTGGGCCTGATTTTAAGGTCAGTTTTGTGAGATTTGTATTCCGTAAGTGCATTAGCCAACAACTAATGGATTTGAGCCCATATCCGAGCGCGTAGAAACACGTTAGCGTCCGATCATCATCTGGTGTTTTTTGGGAACTACCATACACACCTGGCAGTCAAAATGCGGGTGTCTACAATATATATCAATTTTACATATCAATATATAAAGAGTTGAATGTTATAGTTACATATAAATTTTAAACAAATGCAACTTTATCCTATGTCATCTGTAACTTTAATATACACTTACTGAAACATGTTGCCCTTATTTGAACCTACCTATATATAATATATATATATATATATATATATATTATATATATATATATATATATTATATATATATATATATATATATATATATAATATATATATATATATATATATTATATATAGGTAGGTTCAAATAAGGGCAACATGTTTCAGTAAGTGTATATTAAAGTTACAGATGACATAGGATAAAGTTGCATTTGTTTAAAATTTATATGTAACTATAACATTCAGCTCTTTTATCACTTCAAGTGATAAAGTGCAACTTTATCACTCATCTCGTGTAACTTTAAGCACTTTTTGTGTAACTTTAACACTTGACCTTATGCCCTTAAAATAGTTGTTGCTCTTATTTGAACTTATATATTTATATATATATATATATTTATGTTCATATGAGAACCACTCCTTCAATGAGAACTACGAGAACTCTTCTCAGCATCAGATCCTATTATGTGAATGAATGGCTGAGATTGCACTTTGATTTCTTAATCCAATCTGAATTTGTTTTTCCCCTGATTAATTTTCTTTCCCCTACCAGCTTTCCCTCGTTCCCCCAATTAATTTTATTTTTGGCTTCAATTTGGTCCAATTTTAGTGTACCATTTGACAATATTGTTGTATCCCTTTTAAATTTTAGAATACCTTTTCTTAATTTTATCGTAACCTTTTTTTTAATTATGGCATACCCTTTTTCAATTTCAATTTTAGCGTACCTTTTTTCTATTTTAGTCTACCCTTTTTTCTAGCATACCCTTTTTCAATTTCAATTTTAGTGTTCCATTTTTCATCTTTAGCGTACCCTTTTTCTGTTTTAGCGTACCCTGTTTCACTTTTAGCGTACCCTTTTTCAATTTCGATTTTAGCGTACCCTTCTTCACTTTTAGCGTACCCTTTTGTCAATTTTAGCGTACCCTTGTTCAATTTCAATTTTAGCGTATCCTTTTTCTATTTTAGCGTGCCCTTTTTCAATTTCAATTTTAGCGTACCCTCGCTTTTGAATTTTAGCGTACATTTTTTAATTTTGTTGTACTCTTTCTCAATTTTAGCATACCCATTTTGGTGTACCCTTTTGAATTTTAAGAAGAAACGTTACTACATCGATCCAATCTTTAATTGTGAAAAACCAAAAAGTTATTACTCCATATACGGAGCAATGACAATGCATAATCGCACACTGAGTTGTCATTTGTCACAGTTCAAAATGGTGGATACGAAATACTCCGTATTAAGCACAAAACAGGCATATACACGATTAGGTTCCAACATACAAGAGGCAAGAAATCGACAATACCTACGTATACAACAATTAAGGCTTTCACACAAACCCTGAATTTGACATACAAGAACCCAAATTACACAATAATCTCAAATCAAGTGAACGTATTTAATGGTTTTAACGAAAATATGAACCCTAATTTAAAGAAATCCCCAATTGTATATAAATGCCCAATTTTATGAACACTGGAACCCTAATTTATTAAGATTAGACAACAAACCTCCTGAATTTGCATTGATGAACAAAGCTTCATATGCTTTTTCTTGATTTTTGGTGAATTTTGTTGAATTTTTTTCTTCAATTTCAGTCATTGTTGATGAAGGATGGGAGAAGGAAGGAAGAAGTAAGAAACGGAGTTGATTTTTTTTTTGTTAAAAAGAAAAGGGGATGTTTTAAGAATAATGTCAGCCATTAGATCTAAATAAAATCAGTAGTTCTAAATGGTTCTCACAGTTCTCATTGAGGGATAGGTTCTCACCCGATCTTAACTCTCTCTCGCTCTCTCTCTCTCTCTCTCTCTATATATATATATATATATATATATATATATCTGACGGATCTTTACTGACTTATGAACATAAAATAAACTAAGAAAGGTCATATTACAAGTGATTGGGATTTTACCACAAAATATATTAAGTTTAAACTGTGAATAGGCAAATTAAACCAACCGGGGACAGCAAAAGCCGACGCCTACTAGGCAAATGGCAACGGTGCTTCCCTCAAAGGTCCCTAACGCCAGTTTAAACTTAATACAATATGTACCCTCACTAAACCCTCTTCATTTATGTTGATAAGTAATAAAAACCAGTTAGTTGAAGACCTAACCATGGTCCAATAGTTAGTTTAATCAAGTCAAGACATAATTCAACAAAGGATTTAGCCTATAAGGCTCATCCTAACAATAAATAAATAATAATAAAGTTAAAAAATTAAAATTAAAATAACTTACAAACTTAATTTGTAGTCAGAAGATGAAGAACGCTTAGTAAACTTTTATTGATAATAGGAGATTTTTTACAACTGAAAGAGAGACTAACAAGGCTAGGAAAGAGTCTGCCTTTAAAGCATAAAAACGCATCCTTTTATAAGCAAGGAGCGGGGGAAACAACAAAATAAAAACAGTACAACGAATATTTAACAGTACAACAACGAATATAAAACAGTGCATGTACTTATTAATACATTGAAAGCTTTTTGAAAGCCCATCTTTTAAAGGAAAGAACAAGTGTGCCATAGAACACACTAATATTGGAAAAGCATCTTTACGTAACATCTTCACCAATGCTTCCAAATAATTGCATCCATTTTCAAAGTTCTTCATAATTGTGTCTTTTGAAACACAGAAGGTAAGAATGTGCATTATTCCATTATAACTTCAATTAGATGAAGTTAGTGCACCTAACTATAATTTTAATAGCTCTTATTATCACTTGAAACTATTTGCCAAGTCTTGAATAATCTGAGTATCTTTCTCGATATTATCCTCTGGGTCTTGAGCGTCTTGTAAAATATTAAATTTATTTTTGCTGGTTGATGTCATCGACATTGCCATAGAAACATCACTCTTTTGTGATTTAGCATCATTATTATCAGTCTTTTGAGCTATAGCTTTATGAGCTAAAGCTAAATAGTATTGGACAATCTCTTCTTCTGTTTTGTCCTGGACATCCATGGACTCATAAGGAGCACTATCTGAATGATTATCTTCATCATTGAGGTAGAGGATAGTATAACTATCAATTTTTTCTTGGATAAGGTCAAGGGTAGAACTACAATTTAGTTTTTTGGTGTCTTTATTTTCTCTGAGCATAGTATCCCAGAAGCGAGAATATGACTCTCTTTTTAGACAGAATAAATTTTCCTGGGTATAACCCGTTTTTGGACTGAATTTCCATATCCAAGGAATAGAAAATTCAATAAAAAATTGCATTTGAATAAGTCCAGGAATATTATCCTCCGGAGCCTTTGGTATAATTTCTTTCCATTCATTATAAAGATCTTTAAATATTGGAGGTAATATTTCCTCTGAAGTTCCATAAAATTGCCACCATTTTATTAACCATGGCGGTATTTTCTCAGTTATAACCCCTTGGCTAATTTTTATAAACCATGTATGACTTCTTTTATCATTCTCGTAAAGGAAAGTCTTATCGAAAGCTTGGATATAATCCCAATAATTGTAGTCAATACGAGATCCTTTGTTAATTAAGGATTTCGTGGTAAAAGGAGTGATTCCCCATTCCTCAATGGTAATAACTTCTCTAATAATAATTTTTGAAAAGTTATAAATTTCTGCGTCATTACCCGTGAAATGATTGATTTCACAACCATTTGATGAAAGTATATTTTCATAAAAAATTCTATTTTTATATGATTCCATCATAAAATTATTTTTCATGAGGTATTTCTCACATAGACTCCAGGGCTGATTTTCCCGTTTTTTATCGGACATGTTGAGAATGAGTATAATCCTTTCTTCTTGGTTTTTAACCATTTTTTCTTTTTCGTCCATTGATTCTTTAACTATCTTTCTAAATGAAGGAGAGATTTTATCTTGTCCCTTTTGTTTCCAAAGTTGGAATTCTTCAAAATCTTCTTTCTTAATGATTTCGTCATTAATATTTTTAGCTATAAGCTTTTTACTTCCATGCTGGATTAGGATATTACATGGCCCAGGTTCTGAATTGCCTTCCTTTTTAGGAGAATATTTTCTCCTTCCTCTATTAGAGGAATAAGTGCCACGACCACTGCCACGGTACATTCCTGAAAAATGTAACATTTAAACAGATAAATACTCCCTTGTTAAAAAATCTGGGAGATGATTTTCAGTACCTTTTTTATAAAAAATATCAAAATCAAAAGGGGCTAAATGTGTTTGCCATCTGGCAAACATTTGTTTCGAAACATCATGCTTAAAATCTTTTTGAAACATAAATTTTGCGGAGCTGCAATCAGTTCTGATTATAAATTTTTGATTATATAAATCATTTTGAAATTTTAACACGCATCTAACTATTGCAAGAACTTCTTTTGCAACAGTCGCATAATTAGATTGAGCAGAATTCCATTTTCCGGAATAGAATCTGACCAAATATTCCTTTTTATCCGTGGGATTAACTTGTTTAAGAATTCCTCCATAACCAATGTCCGAAGCATCAGTTTCAACAATTTTATCCCAAAACGGATTTGCTAGCATAAGGCATGGCAAAGATATTACTTTGTTTTTAATCTTTCTGACAGCAATAGTATGATCTTTAGACCATGCACCAGGATTCTTTTTTAATCTATCATAAAGGATGGCTGTATCTTTTGCTAGATCAGCATAATAAGGGGAAATATAGTTCAAGCTTCCTAAAAATCTTTGAAGTTGAGTTTTATCCGTAATCTCGTCTGGAAATTTTGACCCAAACTCAATACTTCTATTTATAGGAATGATCTTTCCCTTTTCAATATTATGACCCAAAAACCTAATTTTGGTTTGGAATAAATTCATTTTAGGCTTGGATATAACTAAATCGTTTGAAATTACAATTTTTTTAAAAATGTTAAGGTGTTTAAAATGTTCTTCTATGGTTTTAGAAAATATTAGAATATCATCAATATAGACAATAATAAAATTGCTATAGTTATTAAAAATATCGTTCATAATTTTTTGAAATTCCGAAGGGGCATTTTTTAATCCAAATGGCATAACATGCCATTCATATTGACCAAATGGAACATTAAAAGCAGTTTTATATCTATCTGCTGGGTTAATTTGAATCTGCCAATAACCAGATTTTAAATCAAATTTAGAAAATATGATTGCATCATATAAACGATCCAGTAAATCTTTTTTATTAGGTATAGGATACCTAATCCATTTTAAAACTTTGTTTAGAGGTTTATAGTTAATGAGTAATCTAGGAACACCTCGTTCCTTCTCAGCATTTTTATTGACATAAAAAGCTGTACAAGACCATGGGGATTTAGATGGTCCTATAAGTTTTTTCTCTAAAAGAGAATTTATTTCTTTTTTGCAAAAAGTCAAATATTCAGAATTCATTTGACAAGGTCTTGCCTTTGTAGGAATATTTTCATCCTTAAAACCTTCTTCGTAAAGAAGGTCAACAATATGTTTTTTTCTACTCCAAAAAGCATTTGGGTGGTCATTACAAATATCTAATGAAAATTGATTTTCAATTTCTGAAATCTTTGTTTTAAGCTTAGGATTACTAAGTTTTTCATTCATGGTTAAAATATTAACTTCGTGCTTTAAAAACCCTAATTGATTCTCTTTTAAAGATATTTGGTTATACATTTCATGTATAGTTTTAACAAAAGGTTTCATTATAAAATTGAAAATAATAGTTTTGTCTTTATAGGTTGCTATTAACCTATTTTTATCTACACTTTGAAAAGGATAAATTTTATTAATAAAGGGTGTTCCAAGTATGATCGGAGTTGAAAGTTTATTTTTAACAAGTAAGAAACTCAAGGGGATACAAGTATCATTAACACAAATGTACGCTTTTGGAAGTTTAAACTGGATATCAAGTTTATCTCCACCTGCTTGAGATAAAGTGTGAGTAGTTTTTTCAAAATATCTGGTAGGAATTAATCCTTCTTGTATAACATTTAAATCAGCTCCAGTATCAATTAGAGCGGTAAATTCTTTAAAATATCGATCATCAATTCTAAGTAAGACTTTTACATACCATTTTTGGCCTGTAACAATTTCTAATGTTTGAAGAAATTTACTAGCCGTATTAGATTCATTAGGTAATTTATCCTCCCTTATATTAGTGGGTTGATTGTTATTCATGTTTTGACCATTTTTTAAAAAAGTAACATCATCATCATTATTAATGATGTTATTATTTTTAGAAAGTTCTTCTTGGAAAATAACTAGAGTTTCTAAATTGGAAATTCTTGTGTCATTATGTTTATTTTGAAATTTTAAATCTTTTATCTCAGATTTTAAAGTTTCCATTTCTTTTAAAATGTCATGTAAGGAAGTAGGATTTGAGTGTTTCCTTTTATTTTGGAGAAGTTTATAAACTTCGGACATGGTATATGGGTTTTTATCAGTGACGATATCATCGTTTTTGTATTTATTCGTACTTTTGGAAGTACTGGGAATATTTTCAATAACTTTAGACCGTATTTCGGGGTCTTGGATTGTTTTTAACAAATCTATCCATTGATCATTATCAAGGACATTAATATGATTCTCTTGGAATTGAGATATTAAATTATAAAATTCATCCTTATTAGGATTCTTACAAGATTTTCCCATACCACACGGTGTGCATTCGGAACTGGAGGATTCAGAATAATTTTCTAAATCATTATCAATGATTTTGATATTATCATTACTAGAATTACTTAGACTTCCTTCAGTTTCACTATTAGAATCAATATTGTCTAAAAATAATTTTGACAACTTATCTTTAAGATCGTCATCAATCTCCAAATTATTAATTTGTTTTTGAGTCCAGCAATTATTTGCCATGTGACCCTTTTTGTTGCACTTAAAGCATCTTATCTGCTTAGAAGCGTTATAATCTTTTTTGTAATTCTTTTTATACTGTTGCCTCTGGAACTTCCTTTGGGATTTCCCCTCTAGATTTTTTGTAGAATACTTCCTTTTTTTGTATCTATGGTAATTTTCGTTTATGTTATTATTCCTCTTCTTTTTAGAAGAAGAAGTCATATCCATACCAAATTGTTCACAAAATTCACCTAGTTGATGTTTCTCCACTAAATTTTGATTTTTCAATTGTTGGTTCAGTTTTATCTCATTACAAAGGTTTAAACCTTCTTGGGTACAAACTTTTATTAGTTGACCATAATTGTAATCATCATAGTGAATAGAGGCTCCATTCCCTCTAAGAGTTTTTCTAACCCTTTCGGCAAATAAATGAGGTAGACCGTCAATAAATTTGGCCTTCCAATGAGGACTATTAGTCTCAGGTAATAACATAACTCTACTAAGAAATGTGTCTTTATACCACCTAAATTCAGTTAAAGTTTTACATCTTTGATTTTGTAATAGAGTCCTAGTAGACTCTTGATTATTAGCATATTGACCTGTAAAATGATCGACAATATTTATAACTAAAGTATAAACAGCTTGGTGAGAAGTAACACCATTCTCAATTTTAACAGTATTATATATACCAAGTTTCTCTTCTTCAGATAAGTAGTTGTCCCACCAACCTTTTAGTTGGCCAGTGAAACCTGCTACTATCATTTTAGCAACAGTGGTATCATCATTATTAGCATTCTTACAAATAACAAATTCATAATCATGTGCGAGTAATAAACATGTTAAAAACAGTACCACAAAAGAGACCGATTTACCTCAAGATATGGAACTATTAAACAAATGGACTATTCCTAAAGTTAATACTAGGACCATTTATAAATTAGGATGGTTTGAAAGAATAGGTTTAAAACAAGTAGTAAAAACAACTGAAGAATCTATTTCTTTAAATAATGATGAAATGCACATCCAATTCTTTCAAACCTATTCTTTCAAACCATCCTAATTTATAAATGGTCCTAGTATTAACTTTAGGAATAGTCCATTTGTTTAATAGTTCCATATCTTGAGGTAAATCGGTCTCTTTTGTGGTACTGTTTTTAACATGTTTATTACTCGAACTGGCATGTTTAACGAATTTACTCATAACTGAGAAAATGTTGAATTATGACTTAACATATCTTAAACTCCCTACTGTCCATGGCTCTGATACCACATCTGACGGATCTTTACTGACTTATGAACATAAAATAAACTAAGAAAGGTCATATTACAAGTGATTGGGATTTTACCACAAAATATATTAAGTTTAAACTGTGAATAGGCAAATTAAACCAACCGGGGACAGCAAAAGCCGACGCCTACTAGGCAAATGGCAACGGTGCTTCCCTCAAAGGTCCCTAACGCCAGTTTAAACTTAATACAATATGTACCCTCACTAAACCCTCTTCATTTATGTTGATAAGTAATAAAAACCAGTTAGTTGAAGACCTAACCATGGTCCAATAGTTAGTTTAATCAAGTCAAGACATAATTCAACAAAGGATTTAGCCTATAAGGCTCATCCTAACAATAAATAAATAATAATAAAGTTAAAAAATTAAAATTAAAATAACTTACAAACTTAATTTGTAGTCAGAAGATGAAGAACGCTTAGTAAACTTTTATTGATAATAGGAGATTTTTTACAACTGAAAGAGAGACTAACAAGGCTAGGAAAGAGTCTGCCTTTAAAGCATAAAAACGCATCCTTTTATAAGCAAGGAGCGGGGGAAACAACAAAATAAAAACAGTACAACGAATATTTAACAGTACAACAACGAATATAAAACAGTGCATGTACTTATTAATACATTGAAAGCTTTTTGAAAGCCCATCTTTTAAAGGAAAGAACAAGTGTGCCATAGAACACACTAATATTGGAAAAGCATCTTTACGTAACATCTTCACCAATGCTTCCAAATAATTGCATCCATTTTCAAAGTTCTTCATAATTGTGTCTTTTGAAACACAGAAGGTAAGAATGTGCATTATTCCATTATAACTTCAATTAGATGAAGTTAGTGCACCTAACTATAATTTTAATAGCTCTTATTATCACTTGAAACTATTTGCCAAGTCTTGAATAATCTGAGTATCTTTCTCGATATTATCCTCTGGGTCTTGAGCGTCTTGTAAAATATTAAATTTATTTTTGCTGGTTGATGTCATCGACATTGCCATAGAAACATCACTCTTTTGTGATTTAGCATCATTATTATCAGTCTTTTGAGCTATAGCTTTATGAGCTAAAGCTAAATAGTATTGGACAATCTCTTCTTCTGTTTTGTCCTGGACATCCATGGACTCATAAGGAGCACTATCTGAATGATTATATATATATATATATATATATATATATATATATATATACTCCCTCCGTTCCAATGAATTGTTTGCCTTTACTTTTGGCACCAAGGGGAAGAGATCCAATTAGAAGGTGATATGTGGAATAAAGGGTCAAATTACATATAAAAAGCATTCCTAAAATAGAAAGGCAAACAATTCATTGAGACGCCCCAATATGGAATAGACAAACAATTCATTGGAACGGAGGGAGTATATATATTTCTCTTTTTTTTTTATATGAAATAGACATTGGACTATTTCCACATTTTTACAAAAATTAATGTTTAGAGATTCAATTCGAAAAACAAAAACGTTATTTAGAAAAAAGAACCGAATATATTTTTCTAGTGTGAAGTTAAGAATGACTATACTATAAATTTACCATTTTGATGATTTTTTCATCATACATGAAATGTAATAGGTTAACAATTTATTTTAAAGTACTCTTTGTTTAACTTCCATCTTTAGAAATAATGCTTTTTGGAGGAAATTTTTTGGAAAGTTGTTATTCTTTTAGTATATAGAGGATTGCAAGAACTAAATGATTGAATTGTTGGAATACCTGGAAATTAAGGCGAGGAAATGGCGAAATGGCGAAGACGATCGAAGTGAACAAAGGGAGATGAACTGGGTTTAACTGGATGAACGAAGGGAGAAAGGAATTAGAGGGGTGAGAGTTATCAGACAAACCAAAATGAAAAAAAAAATGACTCGGACAAAACAAAATGAATCTCAGCCATCCGTTCCATAACAAATCTGATGGCTGAGAAGAGTTCTCACAGTTCTCATTGAGTGAGTGGTTCTCACATGAATATATATATATGTGTGTGTGTGTGTGTGTGTGTGTGTGTGTGTTGTTTTCTTAATTTATTGATTATAGTTTATTTTAAAATTTAAAATTTATTATTTTTCTAAACTTAAATTGTTAATTTTCTAATGCCAAACTTTTCATTTGTCGGTTGTTCCTTTAATCTTTTTTTTAACAATTTTTTATTTTACTAAAAAATTCTATTAAATTTTTGTTTTTTTTTATTAATTATTACATTATTAACTATTCAGAAACTTTTCAATTATCTTCATTTAATAGTTTGTTATGATAATTAATGAAATTATTAATTTTATTATCAAAAAACTTTTCAATTGTCTTTATTACTAATTTTAAAATTAATGATTTTATTAAGTATTCATCACAAACATTTATTACAATTTCTTTAAAAAAAATTAGCAAATGATTTAGTAACTTTTTTAAGATTAAGAAATCTCATTTGTTAGGTTACTAATGGATCCTAGTGCGTAATATCATTGGTGCGACTTTACATCGCCTTCCCCGTATCCGAAATTGAAAAATTATATAGAAGCCTGAAAAAGAAAAGAAAGAAAAATAGAATGGAATTAGAAAAGGAAGAAAAAATCCAAGAAAAGAAAAGAAAAGAAATATAATATATATATATATATAGAGAGAGAGAGAAAGGATCAAGTGAGTCCACTTATCATAATTGAGTCCGTGAGTCCTCATCTCAACTCTTAAATTAGTGATAGATTAATGGTTAAGATTGTTTTGTCAATTAAGGAAATAAGTAACTAAATCTTGGTAAATATTTTATTTTTTTTTCTCTCCTCCTTAATTATCTTAATGCAAATCTTCTCTCTCTCATCAAATTTTTAACTGCATCTTTCTATCACACAACAAGTGCGTCGTTTCATCTTCATTTTCACAAAAAAAATTATCATTTCGCTACTGTCATGTTACTCTAACTCATACAGTGTGTTACTCTAATTCATTAATTGTGTTACTTTAACTCATAAAATCTGTGACGTTACATAATAGTGTCTTACAAAAATAGTACATTGCAAAATGTATGTTTCTATTAAGGATACTTCAAAACAAAAATGATAAAACTCCATTATAATTCCAATTTTTCACACCTGTTACTCTAAGAACTTGATATTGGTAATCAAATTATACTCATAAATTGTGTTACTGTAACTCATTATGTATGTTACTCTAACGCATAACGTTTGTTATTCTAACGCATAATGTGTGTTATTCTAACTCATTTTACATCAATAAATTGGTACAGGAGTTCCAACTGAATCAACTTCATTACAATTCCAATGTTTCACACCCGTTACTCATAATCTGTGTTACTTTAACTCATTAAATATGTTACTCTAAATAATGTATATGTTACTCTAACAAATAATGTATGTTACTCTAACAATATAATATCCTACTTAGAATTCTGCTTCTTCATCCTCCTCGTCCTCCTCTTCATCATCATCATCGTCATAAACTTTGATTTAATCTAACCACCGCGCCATCTTTTTGTTGTGTACCTCCTCACATCGAATCCACAAGTCAATGCGTAGATTTTATAGAAGTTTACTGACTCATCCACATCCTTGAAGATCTGGCCTATTTATGGAGGAAACTCTCACCCACATCCCTACACCATTCATGTGCTTTTGCGTCTACTGAAAATAATAACAGTGCCAATAAACGTGGCGAAAAAGAAACAATCAGAACTTGAAATATGGATTAAAGTAACAGATGACAAGAATTAAAGTAACAGATGAAGTGCATTGAAGTAACACTGGATTCAATTAACAGAGGATGCTTATGCACCAGGTATAAAGTAACAGAGGTCAGACATTAAAGTAACAGATAGTGTGAATTAAAGTAACAGATAATGTTTATTAAAATAACACCAGGTATAGGTTAGTGCAAAAAAAGCATATAATGATCAGAAATGAGAGCATGACACAATATCTTTCTTTGAATGAGGGCGATATTCTTTGATATTGTTTCCTATTTTGAAGTCAATCACGTCTCATAATTATAGGAAGCAATATCTTTCTTTTTTATTTCTTATTTGTTTTATATGACGGTATTCTAAATCCTTTTTGTGACTCCAATGCATTACAGTAACAGATGAAAAGAACTACAGTAACAGATGAAGTGCGTTAAAGTAACACGAGATTCAGTTAACATTATGTGCATTAAAATAACAGGTTTAGCCATTAAAATAACATATTGTGTATATTAAAGTAACACAGTATGTGCATTACAATAACTCCATATATTTGTTCGTGCGTAAAATTTATATAATGCTTTGACCTTTTTGTGTTACATTTTTGTGTTACTCTAATTAAAATTAGGTGTTACTGTAACTCAGAACGTGTGTTACTTCAACGTCGTGTCTGCTTCAATAGAAAACAAAACAATAGTATCAGTGAAGCTTAAGAAAAACCTGAAGAATAAACAAAACAATAACACGAGAGTAACGGACCATTGATATGAATCTATGAATAATCAAATGAATAAAATTCTACATTTTAACAAATATAATAAAAATTTGGAATTTATACTGACAAGAGAGAAATGAACCAGATATGAATCTATGATGAATGAAATGACCATGAAAGCAATATCGACAAGAAAATCGACGAAAAACATGAAAGCAAATTGACGCAAATTAATCAAGAAGATGAATAAAAATTGACGCAAAACATGAAAGCAATAACGAAACTCACCATTGTTATAGTCGATGAATTGATTATCAACAGTTGATGAAGATATCGCTATCATTGAATTCATAGTAACGAGATTTCGAGCACAAATTTGAATGAATGAATGAATGAACGTGATATTGGAAGTATTTTTTTTTAGGTTTTGATGAATGTGAACGTGAATGAATGAATGAGTGAATGAATGTGATGTTATTGTTTCTTAAAATTATGGGAGTTATTTTAGGAAACAGTATCTCCATTTTTTCTTTTTTTAAATGCAAATATTAGGATGAATCTTGTCCATCCATTCTCATCTCATTCAATGGATGAGATGAGGACTTAGGGACTCATATATAGATAAGGACTCATAAGAGCCTTACTCTCTCTCTCTCTCTCTCTCTCTCTCTCTCTCTATATATATATATATATATATATATATATATATATATTTATATATATAGAAGAGGGATCAAGTGAGTCTACTTCTCACAATTGAGTCCGTGAGTCCTCACCTCCACCCTTAGATTAAAATAGATGAATGATTCTGATTTGTTTGGATAATTAAAGCAAGTGACTATATTTGGCAAATATCTCATTCACCCCCCTCTCTCTTCTTAATTTACTCATCATTTAATCTTCCCCCTATCAAAAATAATTATTATCTCTCTTCTCACAAACATGTATTATGATTTTCATTTATAAAATTTTGAATCGTTATTATATAGAACTAAAAAATAAAAATTACCGTATCTCTTCTTCTCTCCTTAATTTATTTTGTGTTACTCTTATTATATAGAACTGTTACTCTGGATAAAGTTTGGTGTTACTATAAACAACATCATGCAAATATGCTTACATTGATTTCAGAGTTATATGCTCTCAACACATAACAAAAATATTATAAGGCCCTGTTCTTTTCAGCTTATTTTCAGCCTGTTTCAGACCAGCTCAGCTTCTATCAGCTCAGCCCAGCTCCTATCAGCTCAGCTCAGCTCAGCTCTAATATTTTTAGCTTCTTTTAGATGATTTATATAAGTAGATAATATTAGTTTCAGCTTCTTTTAATTCAGCTCAGCTCAGCTCAGCTTCTATCAGTCCAGCTCAGCTCCTATCAGACCAGCTCAGCTCAGCTCAGCCCTGTTTCAGCCGAAAAGAACAGGGCCTAACTCAACATATAATAATGTTACTTCGACGTTACAAACGTGTTACTCTAATAGATACTTTGTGTTACTCCAACATTACAAACGTTTACTCTAATAGATATTTTTTGTCCAACGTTACAAATGTGTTACTCTAATAGATACTTTGTGTTACTCCGACGTTACAAACGTTTACTCTAATAGATATTTTTTGTTACTCCAACGCTACAAACGTGTTACTCTAATAGATACTTTGTGTTACTCCAATGTTAGAAACGTGTTACTCTAATAGATACTCCTTTCTTTGTTTCACATGAATATTGAATACTAATTGTGTTTCCTATTTTGTTGGATGTTATTGCCTTAAATACTTATTATTGCATTAAATACTTAATGGATGAATCTTTTGTCATCTTAATCTCAACCATCTATCTATTAAGTTTTAATGGCTTAGATTAGGACTTACGGACTCAAAAAATATTGAGGACTCTCTCTATATATATATATCTATATATGCTTCTAGTAAAATTTCGGGTAATGGTTGAGATGCTACAACTAGAATTTAATTATAATCAGGAGGATGACAAAATTCCCTCTTACGCTCTTTTGAGTTTTATTTCTAGTTGGCAGCCAGAATTAATAAATGAGATTTTTGATGGATAGTTTTTATTGTGTAGCTGCGACTACTGGTCTTAGCCCCACATTTCCATACGTGCTTTAAGCACAATCCATTTTATTCCCACACATATGAGTCACCCTTTGTAAGTCCTTGGCATGTACTATGGTCCTGATTGGTGGAACACGTATTCGATTGGGAAGACTGATTTCATATTCGATTGCATGCATATTTCATAAATCGAGTGAGTGTCTTTATTCGTCCTTATCTTCACATATATATACTTACCCGTTCTTATGAGTGTCGAGCGACAATCGTTAGGAAGTCCGACATCATTGGTCTTGCAAGATTGAAAATTTGGCAAACAATTGTTTGATTATGGCATAATTATTGATCTCGTTGTATTGTTGAGCATTACATGTTTTCTCGTCGGTTTGAGTCGATTTTAGGGGAATGATTGTAATTTAGCTCTAAGTCGTGTTTCGCATCACTTGTCCTCATATGTTTATATTAGTGTCGTTTGCTTAAGGACAAGCAAAGGTTTGGTTTGGGGGAGTTTGATCAACGCATTTTATATCCTATTTTATCGTCCTCTGATACCTAATTTTGAGCTTTTCTTCCTCCTAATTTATATATTTAGTGTCGATTTTTATTAGGAAGTCGATGCTGCCGATTCTCGTACTATTTTGTAGGTTAGGTACAATTTCAAGCATATTTAGAAGTTATAACCCAGATAGCTGAGACGAGAATGGAAGTCGAGGAAGGAAACGAAAAGCCGAGATACAAAAAAAGAACTCACTGCCAAGTTTCAGCGTGCTCACTCGATCGAGTAGTGCTAGTGCACTCGATCGAGTGCCTCATATATACGCCCAACTGAACTACATCGAAGAATTGGGTCGATTCCTCCTTTTAGGCCCAAAACAAACCGAAGTTGGAGCATCCACCAACCCACTCAATCGAGTACCATTTGGTGCACTCGATCGAGTGCATCAAATCCGAGCCGCGCATAATTTTAAATTTCGACCTAGCATTGGCCCTGTTTTAAGTCCAACTGATTTTCTTTAAATCAGTTTTCCTAACTCTTGTGTCAGACACTTTTCTTTTCACTTTGGCTTTGGCTTTTACAACATTCACACATTCATAGTTTTACGTTACATTTGCGAGATACATTGAACCTAGTTCTCCATCTCAGATCTTGAATTCTTCGGTATTATTATTCTTAATTTCAATTCCAATTTTAGTTTTCTAGTTTAATTTCCATGTTAATTCGTTTTTAGCATTCGTAGTAATTGTCGTTTTCATAATTCGTATTGTTTTATCGTTTTCTAGCATAGAATTATTATTGCTCTCCGTAGATTAATTCGTATCGTTTTCGTTATGTTTAATTGCAATTGGTCTTTTGTTAGTTTGATTATTCTTGATATGAGTAGCTAAATTTTACCTTGGGTTTAAGGAGATCGATGCGTATTATTAGGGTTATAGTCAGTTGACCTGTTTCTAATCGTATGAAATGTCGTTTGAATATCGTTTTAATTCTGATTGATTGATTACTGGTCAGGATTAATTAATTATGTATCACAATTATGACTTTTTGCCGACCGGGTTAAGGACTAATTAGGTCATGATAGTTTGGGTAGACTAGCTTAATTCTAGCGACCGCAGGTTAAGTTTAGTTCTAAAGGTTGTAGAAGTACCTACCGGACCTACACCTTAGATAGTTCGATTATTGACCTGTTAGTTGACTCTCTGACCCAAATAATATTCATAGTGAACCTGAGACCCTAGACTTTTCCCTTATTGATTCATCTATTAGTAATTAGTTCTTAGCCTACCAAAACAAACAGAAAAACAATGACCCGTAGTCTTAAGTCTAGACCTTAGAACAAGTAATTGAGTCCCGTCTCCTTGTGGTTCGACCCCTACTTCACTATCTGCATTAGTTATTGGACCTTAGGGTATCTTTGATTAGGGATACGACTAACCCCTGTCAGCTTCTTCCAGAACCTATACTTTGTTCTGCAAGAATGACTTTCTCTGATAGAGGCTCGCCTTCGCTTTTGTTTCATTTGGATAGGAGTAGGTGTTTGCTGCTCGCTCGCTGTCTACTAAATGAGCCCCACTATCTTTACTTAAATCTTAAGTAAAGTGAAGTAAAATCCATGAAGTGAACATCCCAACCTTTGAAGCATTGCCTAGAAAACTGCCCTATTATAATCCCCTAACAGAGGTTCGGATGTCTTTGAGGTAAGGCATGAAAGGAGGATTTTTGAGAAGCGGTTCTTTTTTTAATTGGAGAGGGCTGGGCTACTCAAAATGTACCAAGCAACCTATGCTCAACTAGCTGTGACTCAGCCTTTTTCCTCATACCATCACAGGTACAACAGGTTTGGTTCCCCAAGCAAGCATTGTGGTACCAACAGCCGGAGAACAGCTTGTCGCAACAAGGACTGCGAAAGTACGACCATGTCACAACTTCCAACCAACCGCTTTTATGGTAGAATGAAGGGGCTTGGCCATTCTAAAATGAAGGAGAAGCATGCACTACTAAAAACACGCGCGATAACGACGGAAAAGAGCGATAGAGCAAAAATTCCATAAAAAATCAAAATAAATCGACATAATTTCTCAAATTTTTGACGGATCAACTTTTGTGACGGCTTCGCCGTTTGTATCCCTCGCACATGTTGGGCGCCAACGGCTGAAATCATAGCGGGATAAGTTTTCGACGGAGTTACAGCTTAGCGATAGCCAAGCCGTCACAAATACCCAATTGCGACAGATTTTTGTGAGGGCTAAGCCGTCATAAAAATTCTCGACTACAAAAAACGCGATGAGTTTTTCAGTTGTTTCATTCATTATATCTTAAACGCAATCCTTAACTTTGAAACCCAAAAACCTCGCCCTTCCCTTCACCGTCGCCGCCGTCCTTCACCATCGCCAGTCGTCCCTCACCGTCGCCGGTCATCCTTCGCCGTCCTCCTTATCTCCCTTATCTCACTTTCCCTTCCTCCTTTACGTCGTGTTGTTCCTCTTCGCCGGCCGTTGTTGTCCTTCAGGCGCTACCCACGACGACCACTGGCCACCGTCGTCCTCTTTCCTTGTGCTCTGAAAATCTGGTATCTCCTAAACCCTAATTATTTCTAATTGTTTGCATCAAATTTCTGTTGTATTTGGTGTGCTTGCTATTGATTGGAAGTTACATAATTACTAAAAATGGATGGATGACGCTTGATTTACTGAAATTATGATTAATTAGATTATAAATTAGGGTTAAGTATGAGTTGTATTAAGTTGTTTCAATTGTCCCTAGTATTTTAGAGGCAGCTTATGTTTGATGGAATTTGTGATTGACTAATATGTAGAGATCTAACCTGACCCTAACCCGATGATTACTCATATATATGCAAGAAGTAACTAATACCAGCTGGTAAAATCTAACCCGACTCGAGAACTGATGCGAGGTTGATGAGGTAGAGATTGAGTGAAGTACTTCTATGGTCCCCATAGCTAAATACGAGTAGTTAACTACACTTGGTCAAATTAAATGTTACACATGTGTGGACATGACATAGGTCCATCCCAAGGAGGCGAATGAATCTCATGTGAGATGGATCTCGGGTTGAAATTTAAATCGAAATGGAGTCGCCACCGAACCTTGTGGGAGTTCGGGACCATTCGAATCCACTCTATATCTTGGTGGGCTGTGCACAAAGTACGGCCCATTTGGATCTCAGAGTTTATGGGGTTCGTCCCTTTGCATTGCCATACCGATATCGACATTATCGGTTACCGTGTACTGAATGACTCTCGTGCGCCAATGGTTTCGGACATCCGGAAACCACGGTTCTGAGTAAGGGGTGAGGGTACCTGTTGGGAAGTTCACAAAGAACACCCAACCCCGCCCGCACTTAGCGGCCTCAACTAAGATATCATTCAATGTTCTAATACGCGCGTTAGTAATTCGGTGAAATGTTATGCAAACAGTATTTTGACTAACATGTGAAAATTTGAATAAGTTGCTATGTCTATTTAATGCATCTAAACTAACGTCAAAGTTGTATTTAGCATGCGAGGTTCGTTTTGGTACAATAAAACAAACAATGGAAAAATAAAACACAAGAGTGGAAGCAAACGAGTTTGTAACGATATTAACGGTTTGCAAGATAGAATAAAATGACATAAAAGACATGATGTACAGTTTTGAAGATAGTAAGACACGTGATTGACTTGACACGTGTTGACCGAGGTCATAAAAATATTTGATACGGCTTGAAATATGTGTGAAGGCTCACGTTTGGTGTGCAAAGGAGGCCACTCGATCGAGTCTTAGAGGGACTCGACCGAGTGGTCCTCGGAAAACCCTTTTGCCCAATTTTTGGGGTGCCACCCGATCGAGTGGGCTAGGCACTTGATTGAGTGCCCCCTGTACGAACAGTGGTTTGTTTCGCAATTTATCATGGATTTTGAAATTGCTTTTATTTTTTGAAAATCGATAATTTTGCCAAGTCGTGTAGAAATATGATACGATTTATACTCGACTTGAATTTTCGATACTCATCATACTCGATACTTGATTACGGAATCAACATCTAGTATTTAGAGTGAATTTTATCGAAAGATGTTATAAGTCGTTTTAAAATTGAACTGGGTCGAAATAATTCCTTTTGTGTCGCAATTTCCAGGCAACCGCGCAACTTGTATGAACTTCGCGCGACTCGCACGAACCCCGCGCGACTCGCATGGAGGGCTGCTTCGGTACCTTTTTATTTGATTGATTCCGTTAGACACGATATCCGACTACGGAGTCGGTATCGTATCTTTAGAATAACGTTTTTTGTTGATTTGATTAGAACGAAAATTGATTCCCTCCGCGTCACGACATCGTAACTAATCCTTGCGGATTATGTGATGCTCGATTTGTATCAAAGGGTTTCGTTTTAACCTTTTGAAAACGGGGAATCGGATATGTTTAACGCGGAATATTCGCGATCCCATCACGCCTTTGAGTGTTTAGGACGGGGCTCCTCGAAAGGGCTCCACCATACGACTCGTGAAAGGGTTAGAAGGGTCTTATAAGAATTTCGACATTAAACGTATTCGACTCGAGATTATTTTAAAAAATTGATGTATGCGTGATGTTAACGATAATGTAAACAAGACTAACGATGCGATAAAAAAGACGATCTTGTTGATGTTGATTCGCTTCAAAAATCAAATACTTGGGGTGTCGAGATAAGCGACCGACAACATCGGGTGCGATACCCTTGTATTCATGTTTCCTTATCCCGTCATCCTTTGTGTTCGACACGAATAGGCGAATATTTTAGTATTTTGATAGTAGTAATATTAACGATATTAGAAACGAAAGAAAAAAATAAAAAAACGAGAGAAAAGACGAGAAAGACGACGCGAGAGAAGGGAAGAGAAAAAGGGAAGAGATCGGGATTATATTTTCACCCTCAACCTACATGCTTTTGTGGACATGACATAGGTCCACCCGACGCGGCCACGCACGGGTTCGGGGAGGCAAATGAATCTCATGTGAGATGGGTCGAATTGAAACTTAAATCGAAGTGGAATCGCCACCGAACCTTGTGGGAGTTCGGGCCCATTCGAACCCACTCTATATCATAGTGGACCATGCACAAAGTATGGCCCATTCAGATGTCAGAGTTTATTGGGTTCATCCCTTTACATTATGATACCGATACCGACATTATCGGATACCGTGTATTGAATGACTCTCGTTTGCCAATGGATTCGGATATCCGGAAATCATGGTTCTGAGTAAGGGGTGAGGGTACGTGTTCGGAAGTTCACAAAGAACACTCAACCCCGCCCGCACGTTAGCGGCCTCTACTAAGATATCGTTTGATGTTTTAATACGCGCGTTAGTAATCCGATGAGATGATATGCAAACAATGTTTTGACTAAACTTGTAAAGATTCAGATAAGTTGCTATGTCGATTTAATGCATCTAAAATTAACGTCAAAGTTGTATTTAGCATGCGAGATTTGTTTTATTACAATAAAACAAACGAAATAAAAATAGGATAGAAAGACATAAACAAACAAGTTAGTAACGGTGATAACGATAATAACGGTTTGTAAATAATATGGAATGGTATAGAATGATGTAAATGACATAATGCATGGTTTTGGAAAGTAGTACGACACGTGATTGACTTGACACATGTTGACCGAAGTCATGAAAATATTTTATCGAGACTCGAAGAACATTATGGGACTCACGGTTTTAACGTGGTAAAGGCCACTCGACCGAGTCATTGAGGGACTCGACCCAGTGGACCTCGGAAAAGGATTCTGCCCAAAATTTGAGGTGTTAATCGACCGAGTCACTAAGAGACTCGACCGAGTATGTCGCCACTCAATCGAGTCATTGAGAGACTCGGCCGAGTGGTCCTCAAAAGGACCTTCTGTCTCGGTTTTTGGGGGTGCCACTCGATCGTGTGGGCTAGGCACTCGATCGAGTGTCCCCTGTACGAACTAGGGTTTGTTTCGCAATTTACCATTGATTTCGAAATTGCCTTTTGATTTTTGGAAAATCGCTATCTTCGTCAAATCGGGCAGAAATATTGTATGATTTGTGCTCGATTCGAATTTTGATACTCGTCGTATCTGATATTTGAATATAGAATCAATATCGAGTACTTGGAGCGAAATCTAGAAAAAAAAAGGTTGTAAGTCGTTTAAATTAAACTAAAACAAAATAAATTATCTCCGCGTTTATAGTGTCGTAATTAATTCTCTCGAATTATGTGACAACTACTTTAGCATCAATGAATTCGTGTTAGTTAAATTTATTGACTAATTCGTTTAGATACGATATCCGACTATGGAATTGGTATCGAATCTAAAGAGCGACGCTTTATATTTGCTTAAATTAATAGGGACTTGATTCCTTCCGCATCTCGACATCATAATGAATCCTTGCGGATTATGTGATGTCGGATCCGCATCAACGGGTTTCGACTCATAAAAAAAGGAATCGGGCGCGTTTAAAGGGGAATATTGCGATCCCATCATGCCTTTGAGTGTTTAGGGCAGGGCTCCTCGAGAGGGCTCCACCACTGTTACAACTCGTGAAAGGGTTAAAAGGGTCTTATGCTAATATCGCCTTTAAACGTGCTTAATTCGAAATAGTTTTAGAAATTTGATGAATATGTTGTTAATAACGATGATGACGATAACGATAATGACGCGACAAAATAAAAAAAACGCTATCGTTGACGTTGACTCGCTTCAACAATCAAGCGTTCGGGGGGTCGGGATAAGCAACCGGCAACATCGGAGTACCCTTGTTGACTCGATCGAGTGGCCCAGTGAAGGTGTAAAAACGGACCTGTTGAAGGCCCACTCGATCGAGTGGATCAGGTGGGCTGGGTACTTTGCAGATTTTGTGTTTTGGCCTGAATGTATGGCTGTTTTGTGTCTCGGAAACGGCTTTGACCGGGGTTTGACCCGGTCGCTAAAAGTCGGTTTTATTTCCGGTGTCGGTTTTGACCCAAATTAGTCTTATTTGATTGGAAACGACCCGCTGGGCCTGAATTTGAGGTTAGTTTTGTGAGATTTGTACTCCGTAAAAAAAGCCCAAGCCAAAAACTAATGGTTTCGAGCCCATATCCGTGCGCGTAGAAGCACGTTTGCGTCCGATCATCGTCGGGTGTTTTTTGGAAACCGCTATAGACACCTAGCAGCCAAATGTGGGTGTCTACAGCTTTGTATTCTCGGTATAGGACTCGTCTAGTCGCGACTTAGGCACGGGAGTTTCGAGATTATGTAGGAAAAGTTATGGTGGTTTAAGGTAGAGTAGGGAGGTTGTATGGCTGAAAATTTGTATATGTAAAGAGTATATGAAAGAGTTAGGGTTGTCAAAAGTTGTTAATTGTGTTGCAAAAGGGAGGTATATATAGGAATTCCCCCATCACCCGACCTACGATTACTCGATCGAGTGCCCTGATGGACTCGATCGAGTGGCCCAGCTAAAAGAAGACAGCGGGCCTGTTGGAGGCCCACTCGATCGAGTGGATGAGGCGGACGAGATATTTTGAAGATTTTGTGTTTGGGTTGGATTCTGTGATATTTGCATGGCTGTTTTGTGTCTCGGAAATGTCTTTGACCGGGGTTTGACCTGATCGCTAAAAGAAGGTTTTGCCCTTGGTGTCAGTTTTGACCCAAATTAGTCTTATTTGATTGGAAACGACCCACTGGGCCTGAATTTGAGGTCACTTTTGTGAGATTTGGACACCGCAAAAAGCCCAAGCCAGAAACTAACGATTTTGAGCCCATATCTGAGCGCGTAAAAGCACGTTCATGTCCGATCATCATCGGGTGCTTTTTGGAAACTACTATAGACACCTAGCAGCCAAATGTGAGTGTCTACAGAGCCCTCACTCTGACTGAGGCTTGGACAAGGCAAAAGTCAAAGTAGCTACCAGGCCAATCGAGGATTAAGACTTGGCAGACTTACGGTCGGGTCGTTTATAATCCATTAGACTCGCGTGAAGGGTCGCCAGCCATAAGATAGAAATCATACCTGAGTTCTGTTCTCTGGGATGTTGGACTTGTTATATTAGTCCCGGGTGCGCCTGTATGTAGGCCCATCCCGTGCTGTTTCGGGAGAAATATCGTTCTGGGCTTTCTGCTGGGGAATTTAGTGAGTAGCGCGGGCTTGTCTCTGAAGCCTTGAGTCGTACCTGTATACAGTTACATAAAGTCTTGCATGCAACATTTAGGTAAAACACGACTCGCGCTGGGGAATAAAAATTTTGAACTTTTCGGAATCTTGAATTTTTGAAATTTTTTGAATTTATTTTGAAAATTTTGACTCTTTTGAAAATTAGGAATGCTCGGGATGACTAATCCTTGTGTTGACATGAGAGATAGGAGATTGGGCCTGTATGCCTAAGCCCACTTGGACTAGGAATTATTATGGAAAGAGGATTGTCAGGGTTTAGTACTTTAAATACAATCCCTTGTCTCAGCTTTTCTCACAACTCCCACAACTCCTTTTCCTCTTTTAAGAAAACTCCTTATATTTCGAAGAAATTTAACTATGGGCATTGAACGCTTGACCGTGATGCTGCAAGAATGGTCCCGACACTTTAAAGACACAGACCCATTCCCGACACCTGTGGGGCCCATTCCCGAGCACCGAGAGTCGATAAGAAGCCTAGGAAGAGCAAATAGGGGCCTATGTGATCATATTGAAGCCTACATGACCCATCCCGGTCTGGATCACATCCATCTCGACCGGGATGAAGTGACGAAGCAAGCAGTGCTACTGGAAGGCCTTCCCGGCCGGGATGATGAGCTTCCCGACGGGGATGGGTCCCATCCTGACCGGGTTCATCCCTTCCCGGCCGGGAAGGGCCCAGCGAAGTCCCATCTTCATTTCTTTCAATCCTTCATTCGTGTAACCCTATATATACCCCCTCTTGTAATGTTTTAAAGATTTTTACATTAGACTAAACCCTAGATAGAGATCCTCGTCTCATTAGCTTAATCTTTCCTTAATCTTTAGTTAATCTTAGCAATTAGTCTTGTATTAAGGGATTTGTTGCAGACTCTACCAAGATTGACAACCTTGGGAGATTTATTTGGGTTTTCTTATTTATACAAGTTTGAATCTTTTTCATCTCCTTGTTAGTTGGGTATAATCCTTCTCTTCTCCTTTCTCTTAATCTTTTATTGCTATTCTAGTTTTAATCTTCATCTTTTCTTTATTGTATTGTTCATCCTTGTTGTTCTTCATTATGAATGTTTTAGTTATTATGTTGATTTCTCTTGTTAATGTTAGTGTTAGTTTGATTATGTGTGAGTAGACTTTTTGTGGGGTTAGTAGGGGGATTAAGTGTTGATTATCGGTGATTAGGGTTTGATTGTGGGTAAAGGTGGATTATGAACCCCGCGCGATTCGCATGACCCCCGCGCGACTCGCATGGAGGGCTGCTTCGGCATCTTTTTAGTTGATTGATTCCGTTAGACACGATATCCGACTACGAAGTCGCTATCATCGCATCTTAGAATAACTTTTTTTATTGGTTTGATTACAACGAAAATTGATTCCCTCCGCGTCACGACATCGTAATTAATCCTTGCGGATTATGTGATGCTCGATTTTCATCAAAGGGTTTCGTTTTAACTTTTTGAAAACGGGGAATCGGATATGTTTAACGCGAAATATTCGCGATCCATCATGCCTTTGAGTTTTTAGGGCGGAGCTCCTCGAAAGGGCTCCACCACTGTTACGACTCGTGAAAGGGTTAGAAGGGTCTTATACGAATTTCGACATTAAACGTATTCGACTCGAGATTATCATAAAAAGTCGATGTATGCGTGTGTAGACACCCAGATTCGGACCTAGTGGCTGCAAAGGTGCCCGACAAACACCCGATGACGATAGGATTGCAACGCGACGCGGGTTCACGATGTTTTAGGTAGTTTTCTATAGAACTGATCAAATAATTACTCGGAAAAATTAAAAATAACATGATAGCAGCCTTAGTCATGTCGTTAAGGTCGCGTAGACACTAATTAGAGTCCATTCCGACACCGGGACCCCGAGTCGGTCCCGAAACTCAAACCGACTCAGCACTGCGTCAAGCGAACCTCGGGATGCACACCCGAGGCCCGCTAATATCCACGGCGCTAGGTCAAGCCGCGGAAGCCTTAACGCCCAAGAATCAAATTATCCTCCTCCCTCTCGGTTTTGGAAAGTATCAAAATCGTATCTTCAAAACTCCAGCCGACCCACCTCACGCGCCTCAGCCCTACCGCGCCTAAGCCCCGGCGTCTGAGTCTTAGTGCGCCTCAGCTCAGGCGCCCATATGGGCGACGAGGGCCGAAAACACCTATAAATACCCCCCTCCGCCTCATTCATTCGACACAATTCATTCCTCTCTTCCCCCTCTAACTCTCTCGCTAAGGGCTCGCACTCCGACACCCGAGGCAAACGATCCACTCGATCGTATTTCCGATAAAAGTGACATCGATGCTACTCCTCACCTTCGATCACCCCACCCGATACTGAGGTGCCTGTGGTCGACTAGCTCAAATCAAGTAGCGAAGCTCTGCCGGATTAGCCGCAGAACTAGTCCTTAGTAACGAAGCTCTGCTGGAGTAGCCGCAGGAAGGGTAAGCGGTAATGGAGCTCTGCCGGAGTCACTGGTCAAGCTAGAAGGATCCGCTTGTTGAAACCGAGTCGTCACTAGGTTGTCATCTAAACAAAACTTTCCATATTTGCACTTTCCTTTATTATGCACTACGATAATATTAGATCTGGACACTAGGTCCACGAGCATCTACTAAAACACGTAAACGTCCCAACTTCAATCGCAATACTAAAACACACTAAATAGACCCGAGTAATTCCGAGATCCGTTCTCACACTATCTATGCATCGAGTCCCATTTAGTGTATACTCCGAGGGTGCAACTCCTCACAATGTGATTTACTTACATTCGCATTTACAGTTTTTCGTATGATTTATTGCTTTTGTGACCTTATAATCGCATGCTAAATCACCTAACATGGAATTTAAAACATAAATCAACTAAAATTGAACAAAATGATGGTCGGGTTCCGTATTAACGTGGGTGCTCGTCTTACTAGGTTCAACGCATCTCTATTAATACCGAACCGACGCATCTTAAGCAGAATACCAGGTAAGGTATACCACGAGAACGACTAATACCTGTATTATCACGTTAAAACTGATTTGCTAATACGTATAATACTAGTACTCTCTACTCTCCTACGTGCATCTTTTCATGGTCTGCTTGTCACGTGAAATCGCATGTAAAGAATGTAAATGCAACTACTTTGACAACAACACTTACTTGTCCTTAAACAACCGACATAGTAAAAGACATAGGATTAAAACAACGGATGTTACAGCATTTCCACCACAACAAAAGGACTAGGTTATCAGCCCACCGATTGATTAGTAGAGGCCGCTATAGTGCGGGCGGGATTGGGTGTTGACATCTATCGGATGTTGGCTTCCTAATACGTACCCTCACCCCTTACTTAGAATCGACGGTTTCCAGATGTCCGAAACCATTGGCAATGAGAGTCATTCCAGGCTTGGAGTGCTTAAGGGTGCCAGTCTTTATCTTTAGGTCCCGTGCCACTCAACTTTGAGCCGGCAAGGGATCAAAGTTGACTTAAACGGTTTCCGAGTCCCCATAATTGACTCGGTGGCGACTCCACAAATCGGCAACAAATTCAGTTCACTAAAAAGGTCGCCTTACCAAACAAATCGACCTTTAAACATTTACAACCACGACTCGATCGATTCCCAAACGGAAATACGGGTGCCCGCACCCGTCTAGTACAAGTCCGGATCGTCATCCAAATCAAGGCCCGACACTTCGCCCCGTATGCGAGATCGGACCGGCCCCCGACAGGGAGGGGGCCGCGTGGGTGGCTGCCGCCACACGTTGAAAACCGGGTCGGTCCCGCGCGGGATCGCGCGGGGCACCAGGCAATGCGGACGGACGTCCACAGTTTGGCGACTCCGCTGGGGATTTGGAAACTAATTTCCAGTGGTGATGTAACTTGAACGAGGTCGGTGAAGCTCATTTATTAGTTCCTAGTTGTGGTCACTACAGGTTTTGGCCCTAAAAAGCTCACCCTAACCGATATCAGGACCAATCGACCTCTTCGCGGTAAGATCTTTAGGGACACGCGGAGAGATCCTCGGTTGACGCTCCGGCCACCTAACGCGTAACCCGCGGGATTAATAAGCGGATAGTTCCGAACAGACGGTATGGCACTCGTCTCCCTAGATGGTTTGTCAATGCCTAAGTAAGGACTATTCGTGGGCGGTAGCCTAGCCTAACCTACCCGTGTCTGCATCCTACATGAGTGTACACATTCCTAGTTATGTGTAGCGTGTTTGCAAACAACCCAAATAAAACACTAAAAATCTGGATTCAACCACGCCAACATATTCAACCGCACCCAATTCCGTTTTCGAAAAATACTTTGTCTTTTCAAAACGACCTTTTAAACACCGACACTCCGATAAAATCATTATTTCTAAAAAGGGAAAAACATTTTTAGACGCCGTCATCATGGCAAATTTTACACCCATCATCCTAAAAAAAACATAATATTTTCAATGCCATCACCTTGGCCAAATTAAAACCCGTCAACTACCATTAATACCCCCGAGGTTCCTGATCAATGGGATCAATGTAACACCCGCTATTTTTCCTTGCGTTTTATTCTTTCCGTTATGACTTCGTCATAACTCTGTCAAATTTTGGCCTTATGTTTCTTCATTTTTCCAAGCTTTATTTTCAATTTTGAGTTTAATGATATTTATTTATATTTTAAAAATATTTTTTTTTTGCAAGAAAGTTATGTCTCTTATTCATCCACATGGGTATAAATGAGACCAATCTTATAAAGCAACTTCCACTACAACTCTCCCACTCCTATTAATTTCTCATTTGAATCCCTCTACTTCTTAATCTAATAGTCACTTCAAATTTTACTTGGTTTACAATACTCTTAGGTAATCTCTGAGTTTTGTTAAATATCCTAGCATTCCTCTCCAACCAAATTTGGTAAACCGTAGCAGAAATTGCAGCCTGAAACCACTTGCTTTTCCTATGTTTCACTTTCTTCCTGTTAGCATTCCACCTTAATTCTGCCTTCAGACAGTTGCTTCGTCCTCTGACTTGCATCCAATCTTTAATCCCCTCCCATACAATCCTAGCATAAGAGCAATTAAAAAATAAGTGAGAGTGATTTTCATAAGCATTTTCGCATAGTGAACATCTATTGACCATAATCATTCCTCTTCTTTGTAAATTATCAATTGTTGCAAGTTTCCCTTGCACCGCCATTGATGTGATGAATCCATGCCTTGGGATTACTTGTTGACCTTGAATTCCCTTCAACCAATTCTGCTGAGGAGCTTTTCTTCGAAACCATTCATACGCTTTTTGCACCAGAAATCTACCATTATTCTGCCAGTTCATCAATAAAGCCTGCATTTCATTTGCATCACCAACAGCCTCCATCAGTTCCTGCGTAATTTTGATGATGCTCTTAACTGTTGATGTGTGCCTTTCCTCTTTGTGGATTTCCCATATCCTTCTACCCCCAAGAATGTATCCTTTCATCCAATCAAGCCAAATCCCGTTTTCATCATTCATAATCTTCCAAATCCATTGGCAAATTGTTGCTTTATTCCAAGCACTTATATCTTTAATACCGAACCCTCCTTCAATCCAAGGCGTACATACAGTAGCCCAGCTTTTGAACTGTATGCTTCTTTTGTCTCCAGTTCCATTCCAGAAATAAGATCTACACAATTTTTCAATCTTATAGATCACATTAGCCGGAAGAAGCGTATTAGCACTCCAATAGTTCATTATACCAAATAATACAGAGTTTATGAGCTCTATTCTTCCCGTATATGTCAAAGAGTTAGATGCCCAGCCAGTGATGCAGCTGCTAACTTTCTCAATCAGACTTGAATAATGCTCCAATCTGTTAGTAATAGCATTCAAGGGGATTCCGAGATATTTGCAAGGAAAGCTGTCCAACTTAAACCCAGTTTCCTTCAGAATTTGGGCTTTGATCTCAGGATGAATTCCTCCACAATACATATCAGTTTTATCCCTATTAATCTGCAAGCCAGATTCCTTACTGAATCTATCCAAATCTGCAGTAATCGCCCTTATAGAAGGAACATCTCCCCTCATGAAGACCATAAGGTCATCGGCAAAAATAAGATGGTTAAGTTTTATCTTGCTACACTTTGGATGGAATGAAACATTAGGAAGAGTGTAGCTTTGTCGAAAATGCCTAGAAAGAACTTCCATACTAAGGACAAACAAGTAAGGAGATAAAGGATCTCCTTGCCTAATTCCACTCCTTCCTTTGAAAAACCCCCGCGAAGATCCATTAACCTTGATCGAGAACCAAGATCCTTGAATACAAATCTTAATCCAGTTATTAATCTCCTTAGGAAAGTTAAATGCCTCCATCATATTCTCAATAAAAGTCCACTGCAATGAGTCGAATGCCTTTCTTAAATCGATCTTCATGAGACACCTAGGGGTAATATATTTCCTATTATAATTCTTAATTAGGGCTTGCGATATCGCAATATTCTCATGAATGCTTCTACTTTTAATAAAAGCCGCTTGTTCACGTCCCACAATTTTATGAATAACCATCGTCAACCTCCTAGTTAAGATCTTACTGATTGTCTTATATAATATGGTGCAACATGACAGTGGCCTGTAATCCATTTTAAAAATATTTTTAATTCTTTTAAATGTGTTTATTTGATTTTCATCGTAAATTAATTATTTTTCCGCAAGGAATTCTACTTCTCTACGAATTAACGTTTTTAAGCTCGGATATAAGTTATTTTGTTTCCTAAAAATGTCTAAAAATATTTATATAATATTTTCAACTAAGAAATATTTTCATTTACAAAAATTTGGCCATTAATGATTTTATTACGAAGTTTCGTAAATAACTATTTTCCAACGCGAAGTTTACTTGAATTACTTCGAAATGCCTTTAACTATTTTACGATCCTTCTTTTTATCAACTTACAAATCATTTGAGATATTTTCCCCATGTTTTGGACCGACTCACCCCCCCCCTTGTGACTCACCCATTACATTTTTTTATAACCTTTCATTTTATAAAAACGATTTAAGAAATTAGATAATTCTTCACTACCATTTATTGGGATGACTCATGCACAACTCTTCATGCTCCATTCTCTTCATTTTGGCTGCATATTTTAGTCTAGTTTCACCTTGTTTTCATCAAACATTAATATTATTCAAACATATGAAACCATCCATTTTTCCTTATATTCATTTCTACACTTAAATAATAAAAAATCCCTTTCTTCTCCTTCTTTTGGCCGTGTCATCAGCAGCCCCTCAAGGCTTATTCTTGCTTCAATTCAAGCCATAATTGTCTCGTTTTTATCGTCAATATAATCGTTATTCCGATCCTTTCGTTAAGGTAATAATCGATGTTGTTTTCGATCATTATTTACCTTGATTTTATGAGTTTTTCTTATGGTATTTTCTGCCATGATTCTCGTGTATTGTAGAATTCTTGCACGATCTCGAAGCCGACGAATATTTTATCGATTCCGATTTGGACTAGAGGTAACGTCGATGTTACCCGGTATTACTTGATTTTAATTGAGTATTTGCATGTATATATTTTTATGTCTTATTTTGGCAATATATGTATGTCATAAAATCTGGAAAAATTTTAAAAGTTGAAAATTTGCATGTTTCGGTATTTTTATCGCTTTTACGAGATTAACGATTAAATCGTCATATTAATTTGTAAAATCGTAATATTCGGCCTAAACATGTAATATATGTTTATATTCTGAAAAAATATTGTTTTTGATAATTTCTAATAATTTAGTATTTTTCTGATATTTTAGTTACCGATTATTGAATTATTACCGTTTGCGGACAAAAACGATTAAAAGCCGATTTTTAGTTCTAGTACCTAAACATTTTATTTTAATCTGATTTTTGACGTGGTGAAACTTTCTGATGAAATAGAATTTTCTGAATTTTTTTATAAATTTTCGGAATTGTTAAGTGGATGAATTAATTAATCACTTTAAATCATCGTTTATCGTTAAAACCGTGTTTGTCGTTTAAATTCTCGATTTCTAGTCCTATGATTAAATCTGGAAAAAATGTGATTCTGATGATTTCATATTAAAATGTGATTTGATGATTTTTAGTGCCTTAATAAATGTTCGGAACGATAAGTTTTATTAGTGGAATCCTTAATTGTGAAAACGGGTTTTAAAGACGGTTTTGATGGGATTTATTAAATCGGGAATTTTCAGAAATCTGGAAAAATGGTAGATTCTGGAAAATCATGATTTTTGGGTTTAATAATAATTTTTGGATATTAATACTTAAATCGTTTTGTAATTACTATTTTTGTTAATCGTTATTGTCGAGATTGGACGATTAATGAGAAAACGCTTTAAAAACAGAGTTTTAGGATTCTGGAAAATTTTCTTTTCTGGACAGAATGTCCATAAATATATTTTAACCATTTTACGTAATTTTTGTACTATTTATTAAAGTCTTTAATTAATAAGTATTGATTTTCGGACAAATTGTGATTTATCGTTAAAATGCTTCGTTTTACCTAAAAGAATTATTTTTCCAGCAATTTTGAAAGTATTTAAATCTGAAACTTTAAGAGTTAAATCATCCCTTAACATATTCTAAATATATTCAATGGTTTAATTAAATAAAAGACATTAAAAGATTTAATTTGACATTTGCCGTAAAATCCTATTTATAATCGTATTGTCGAAAATAATAATAATTAGTGAATTTTAGTTTTGTAAATTTTGGAAACACCCTAATTAGTAGTATTTAAAACATTTCTAAATCATTTTATAAACACTTGTATGACGTTTCAATATTAACTCAAATGTTCTCGTTTTGAGAATTAATATCGTTAAGGCCGAAAGTACTAGTTTTATAAATCTATATCGTTTACTAAAAATGTGATGTTAGTATAAACTAATATATTCGCTATTTTGATATGATGCTATTTTTAGTAAAGTTTCTAAAAATAGAAGTTTCCCAAAATAGAAAGTTTCCTCTTTTGGAAAGTGATTCCTTTTTCTTTTGTTCTCCTATTGTTTATATTGAATACATCTTTTAAATATTGTTAATGGATTGTTTTGGAGTTATGGAATAAGGAAAAGTGTGGGTTTCGAGTAATATAGTCTGGGATGTACGTTTTTGCCATCAACTGTAAGGCTGGTGTGTCATTGTGGGGCACATTGGTTGCTGAATTGAGCATGGTTTGTGTTTAGGAGAGTGTATGTTTACCTTAAACTTAGATATCGCATCGTGTAAGTCGCGTCGGGTTAAACTGGATATGGTTTGTATCCAAGAGGGGTGTGCACTACTTAAACCATGACCTCGCTACACGCAGTCCTGTTATGGTTGAGTTGCCTAGTTAGAGACCGAAGTCTGATTTGTTTTGACTAAATTCTCGAAGCTAGTTTAGTATTGTCCTAGTGAAAGTCTAGATTCTACATTAATCCTATCCATAACGCCATTTTGAATATTTTTATTATTATCGATATAATTTTGATTTGCAGGTTGGCAAGTGTTTTATGTTTTCTCCGGAAAACTCATTTTTATTATATTGTTTTGATACGTGAAGTTTTTCACTGAAAACTTATTTTCATTATAATGTTTTACTGTTTTCCGTCTTTACTATTTTTCCTATATTAGTAATTACTGTTTTAAAATCCTGTTATACGACTGGGAGAACGTTGACGTTGCTCCCCACTGATTGTGGCTGATATGTTTTTAACATGGCAGGTATATGTGTTTCCCTTCGGGTGGGCTAGCGAGCAGTTATGGATCCTGCTTGTTTTAATAAGATCGCTGTATTATGGATTGTTAAAACCCTATTTATGGATTCCATTTTATTTTTATTTTGTAGCCATTTTTATTTTATGGCTTATGTATTGACTTACCATTTTTATTTAATTAAGACATAGCTACAGTGTGTTATAATCCCACTTCTACAGTGTTTTCGCCACTGTATTGCGTTAGAATTTCTAGGGGATTACACTTGGTATCAGAGAATCACTGCTCCCAACACTTACACCTGAAATTAGGGAAAATACCAGTAAATTATTTAAACAGTAAATAAAAATATGATTAGAAATGGGTAGAAACAAGTAAGGACTTAACTGTTAGGTTTATATGTTCTTGTAACTCAATGACTAGCATTGAATATTTGTTTCTTTTATCGAGAACAAGATGAATGAACAAGATGTTGGTAGGATGCTGCTCCTAATCGGGACAAGACCTGCTTAGAACTATCTCCGCCTGCTGACTCGAGTGAACAACTTGGTCCTCCAAGAAAGATGTCGATGGTGACTTTTCAGCTCCGGTTCTGTTTGCTTATGCTACAGGCCAGATGATCAAGAGTAAATTCCAGTTCCGTGACGGTGCAACAGACTCAGATGTGAAATCACTTTGAATCCTGATGGAGCGACCCAATACTAGTATGCTCGTATCCCTACGAGATGATGAAGATATCCCGAGAATTCCTTTGTGTATCCGTAGAGGTCCGAACTTTCCCTTCTCGTTCTAAGTCGTTATCATCTGGAATAATTGATTCTTTTCTTCCTGCTTCTGCCTTTTTCCAATCCTTCTCTTATTAATTCTCGTCTTCATTCTTGTGAAAAATCTTCGATTTATTTCTCATACTTAACCATCTTCCACTTGAGATTCTTTGGTTAGACCGAATTCTGTCTTAGTGAACCCGTGTTATAGATGTTTGAGGTTTAGTAAACCCTTGTTACATAGTTTGAGGATTGTGAGAGATACTCTATTATCTATCTTAGTAAGCTTTTGAGGATCGATTTGAATGATAAAATGTCAATTAATGGAATTAGGTTGGTACTTAAGATTTTGAACCTTGGGTTATAGGTTACTTGATTTTTTTGGGGGACTTAGAGTTGAACATATTTTTGAGTAGTAAGAATATATCATATTTGATGGTTACCCAGTACCTAGAACCTATAACCGAACTAAGTGTAATTGATAATATTACTTTGAGATTCCTACCTAATGTTGACTTAATGGACTAATTGTGGAATTTTGAGATCATAAATCACTGTTTAAGATGTTAGCCTGAGTATTGTGGTACCATTTCAGGTCCTCATTAATGTTTAGTAAATTTTGGTTGACATAGATTACTCGTATTTCTTAAGGATTAGATCGTTGATCGTTGTTTAAGGTTGTAACCTATGAACTTTGGAGTTGAGTGATCTAACTTTGATAAATTGTTGTTGTCCCTGGAGAAGAGAACTATCTTGCACAATCACAGTTTGGTTTTATTGTGCTGTTTTGAGGAATACTATTATACGAATCATCTTATTGGGACTATTATAACCCTAGACCAACGAAATTGTGGCTTCGTTGAGTTAATAAATATTTTGGTGGTTTCACTGATACAATGTGAAATTTGGTGAAATTTTTAGAAATCTTAGCCCAATGACGTGTTTGAAGATGTGATTGTTTGCGCCATTACCTATAGGTTGAGCGTATTTGAGGATTTGTTATACTTTCCCCAACTTCTTTACTTGTGGCATTATAACATGTTGGTGATCATTTTGAGGATTCTGTGCCCGAACATTGTTAATTGGTGGATTTTATTTAGTGTTCCTTACTCGAGAAATTTGAAGTATACCTCGAGTTCAGACCTTATGAGCTTTGAATTACGAGCCTTAGTGATTACAAGTTTGGGTATGTTTTGATGACCGTTGGAATCTTAATTAATGGATTAGTCTAAAGCATTTGTGGATTAGTATCGTATCGCTTGAACGATTGGATAGTCACGTAAGACATTTTTTTTTGGAGATAGTGACTGGGTAGTACCACCTACTGCCTAATATTGGACTTAATGTTATTTGATGGAAATTAGGGACCCGTGTTGAGGGAGTTGTACCGGGAATCTCGAGATGGTTAATTTAATTCTTCAGTCCTTGAGAGTTCTATTTGACTCTCAAATTCGTCCTCCCCTTAGCTTCTCTTGAATCCCGCTTCTTCTTCTTCAGCCAATCCCTTTCGACTTCTTTATCGGGTTTGAAAACTTTTGTTTCGATTTGTCGTTGACTTTGACTCTATTTACCCATTTATTATTTTTCCCCACACTTGTGTTATGAAAAATTTGACTAATCTACAAATTTTTGATTTTCATGAAATTTTAACATTTTGAAGAATAATTTCAAATTTTAAAACTCCCCTTTTTGTAACAACTTTGAACAATTTAGCATTTTGAATTTTCGTGAAATTTTAACACCTTGAGTTATAAATTTCATAACCGTATACTTCGTTTTTGTTTTATTTTTGGTTGATAACACATGTTTAGACATGTTTCGAAATGCCTTAACAAATTATTTCAAAGTATTTTGAAATTGATTCAAATTTTGATTTTTCAAGCGAACGGAATTTTATGAAGACTTTCCCATTTCCAAAACTTCGATTTCTATATGATTATGACATAAAGCGTTTTAACATTGTCGAAATTATTTTGTATGTTCAAGTTTGATAACATTTTTTAAAACTTTCATAATTACTTTGATAACATTTTTCGAAATTTTAACGTTTTGGAATTAGTTTTCGTTTTATTGTTGGTGGACTTTTGAATCTGTTATTGAAAATGTTTGACGACTTGTTCGATTTTTACTAACTACAAAATTTGATTTCTCTAAACTAAATTTTGTTTCTTCAAAAAAAAATATAAATATTTTCGAATTTCCTAATCAAATTGTTTAATTTTGTTTTGCTAATGTTTTTGGTTACCCTGTTTCCTTCGAGTTTGCTAAAAAGTGTTATTTAACAACGTTATTTTATCAAATAATTTTACTTTACGATTTCACTAATTTAGAAGATTCTAAATTCCGGGTAGCTTAGCCCAATTCCTCTTGAAATAAATTCATGTTTCTTCGATTTTGTATCACTTCGAAAGTTGTAAACTTTTAAAACAAAATTCTTCACAAATTTGTATCCCCATCTTTTCGAGTAGGGTAATCTTGATTTTTTTTCTGCTTATTTTCAGTTTCGAGGACGAAACTTTCTTTTAGTGGGGATGATTGTAACACCCGCTATTTTTCCTTGCGTTTTATTCTTTTCGTTATGACTTCGTCATAACTCTGTCAAATTTTGGCCTTATGTTTCTTCATTTTTCTAAGCTTTATTTTCAATTTTGAGTTTAATGATATTTATTTATATTTTAAAAATATTTTTAATTCTTTTAAATCTATTTATTTGATTTTCATCGTAAATTAATTATTTTTCCGCAAGGAATTCTACTTCTCTACGAATTAACGTTTTTAAGCTCGGATTTAAGTTATTTTGTTTCCTACAAATGTCTAAAAATATTTATATAATATTTTCAACTAAGAGATATTTTCATTTACGAAAATTTGACCATTAATGATTTTATTACGAAGTTTCGTAAATAACTATTTTCCAACGCGAGGTTTACTTGAATTACTTCGAAATGCCTTTAACTATTTTACGATCCTTCTTTTTACCAACTTACAAATCATCTGAGATATTTTCCCCATGTTTTGGACCGTCTCACCCCCCCTTGTGACTCACCCATTACATTTTTTTAATAACCTTTCATTTTATAAAAACGATTTAAGAAATTAGATAATTCTTCACTACCATTTATTGGGATGACCCATGCACAACTATTCATGCTCCATTCTCTTCATTTTGGCTGCATATTTTAGTCTAGTTTCACCTTGTTTTCATCAAACATTAATATTATTCAAACATATGAAACCATCCATTTTTCCTTATATTCATTTCTACACTTAAACAAAAAAAATCCCTTTCTTCTCCTTCTTTTGGCCGTGTCATCAGCAGCCCCTCAAGGCTTATTCTTGCTTCAATTCAAGCCATAATTGTCTCGTTTTATCGTCAAATTAATCGTTATTCCGATCCTTTCGTTAAGGTAATAATCGATGTTGTTTTCGATCATTATTTACCTGATTTTATGAGTTTTTCTCATGGTATTTTCTGCCATGATTCTCGTGTATTGTAGACTTCTTGGACGATCTCGAAGCCGACGAATATTTTCTCGATTCCGATTTGGACTAGAGGTAACGTCGATGTTACTCGGTATTACTTGATTTTAATTGAGTATTTGCATGTATATATTTTTATGTTTTATTTTGGCAATATATGTATGTCATAAAATCTGGAAAAATTATAAAAGTTGAAAATTTGCATGTTTCGGTATTTTTATCGCTTTTACGAGATTAACGATTAAATCGTCATATTAATTTGTAAAATCGTAATATTCGGCCTAAACATGTAATATATGTTTATATTCTGTAAAAATGTTGTTTTTGATGATTTCTAATAATTTAGTATTTTTCTGATATTTTAGTTACCGATTATTGAATTATTACCGTTTACGGACAAAAATGATTAAAAGCCGTTTTTAGTTCTAGTACCTAAACATTTTATTTTAATCTGATTTTTGACGTGGTAAAACTTTATGATGAAATAGAATTTTATGAATTTTTTCATAAATTTTAGGAATTGTTAAGTGGATGATTTAATTAATCACTTTAAATCATCGTTTATCGTTAAAAGCGTGTTTGTCGTTTAAATTCTCGATTTCTAGTCCTATGATTAAATCTGGAAAAATGTGATTCTGATGATTTCATATTAAAATGTGATTTTATGATTTTTAGTGCCTTAATAAATGTTCGGAACGATAAGTTTTATAAGTGGAATCATTAATTGTGAAAACAAGTTTTAAAGACGGTTTTGACGGGATTAATTAAATCTGGAATTTTCGGAAATCTGGAAAAATGGTAGATTCTGGAAAATCATGATTTTTGGGTTTAATAATAATTTTTGGATATTAATATTTAAATCGTTTTGTAATTACTATTTTTGTTAATCGTTATTGTCGAGATTGAACGATTAATGAGAAAACGCTTTAAAAACCGAGTTTTAGGATTCTGGAAAATTTTCTTTTCTTGACAGAATGTCCATAAATATATTTTAACCATTTTACGTAATTTTTGTACTATTTATTAAAGTCTTTAATTAATAAGTATTAATTTTCGGACAAATTGTGATTTATCGTTAAAATGCTTCGTTTTACCTAAAAGAATTATTTTTCCAGCAATTTTGAAAGTATTTAAATCTGAAACTTTAAGAGTTAAATCATCCCTTAACATATTCTAAATATATTCAATGGTTTAATTAAATAAAAGATTTAATTTGACATTTGCCGTAAAATCCTATTTATAATCGTATTGTCGAAAATAATAATAATTAGGGAATTTTAGTTTTGTAAATTTTGGAAACACCCTAATTAGTATTATTTAAAATGTTTAAAACATTTCTAAATCATTTTATACACACTTGTATGACGTTTCAATATTAACTCAAATGTTCTCGTTTTGAGAATTTATATCGTTAAGGTCGAAAGTACTAGTTTTATAAATCTATATCGTTTACTAAAATTGTGATGTTAGTATAAACTAATATATTCGCTATTTTGATATGATGCTATTTTTAGTAAAATTTCTAAAAATAGAAGTTTCCCAAAATAGAAAGTTTCCTCTTTTGGAAAGTGATTCTTTTTTCTTTTGTTCTCCTATTGTTTATATTGAATAAATCTTTTAAATATCGATAATGGATTGTTTTGGAGTTATGGAATAAGATAAATAGTGTGGGTTTAGAGTAATATAGTCTGGGATGTACGTTTTTGCCATCAACTGTAAGGCTGGTGTGTCATTGTGGGGCATATTGGTTGTTGAACTGAGCATGGTTTGTGTTTAGGAGAGTGTATGTTTACCTTAAACTTAGATATCGCATCGTGTAAGTCGCGTCGGGTTGAACAGGATATGGTTTGTATCCAGGAGGAGTGTGCACTACTTAAACCAGGACCTCGCTACACGCAGTCCTGTTATGGTTGAGTTGTCTAGTTAGAGACCGAAGTTTGATTTGTTTTGACTAAGTTCTCGAAGCTAGTTTAGTATTGTCCTAGTGAAAGTCTAGATTCTACATTAATTCTATCCATAACGCCATTTTGAATATTTTTATTATTATCGATATAATTTTGATTTGCAGGTTGGCAAGTGTTTTATGTTTTCTCCGGAAAACTCATTTTTATTATATTGTTTCGATACGTGAAGTTTTTCACTGAAAACTTATTTTCATTATAATGTTTTACTGTTTTCCGTCTTTACTATTTTTCCTATATTAGTAATTACTGTTTTAAAATCCTGTTATACGGCTGGGAGAACGTTGACGTGCTCCCCACTGATTGTGGCTGTTATGTTTTGAACATGGCAGGTATATGTGTTTCCCTTCGGGTGGGCTAGCGAGAAGTTATGGATCCTGCTTGTTTTATTAAGATCGCTGTATTATGGATTGTTAAAACTCTATTTATGGATTCCATTTTATTTTTATTTTGTAGCCATTTTTATTTTATGGCTTATGTATTGACTTACTATTTTTATTTAATTAAGACATAGCTACAGTGTGTTATAATCCCACTTCTACAGTATTTTCGCCACTGTATTGCGTTAGAATTTCTAGGGGATTACAATCAAGGCACACCAAACGGTTACATTTCTTATTTTCAAAAAATGTTTTTACACACATACTGTTAACTCAACCCGAAACTTCAATTAATGAAGTCAAGGAACTCGAAAAAACGGTCACACTTTCAAAACATTTTTTTTCAATGCACCCTCCCACCGTTAAATGCTAGTTAGCGCAACCGACGAACGTGGGTCACTGGTTTTAAAAGTTTTTCTTCCAAAAACGCTATTCACCACCTAAATCCCTCACTAAGGATTTAGTCACACCTTTAAGAACACCGTCATCAGACTTCACGTTCCACCACAAGCATCACGTACACCACAAGTATCGAACTAGCAAATTAATAGTAGTTTCGATAAAAGCATCACATAATCGTTTTCAAAACCGGTTCCTCTAAAGAACTGTGCTCCTTTAAAAAAACACATTATATTTCGTCATCACCGGATTTCCGACGCACACGTATAGCAACACGCCTACACGTCACAAGCAATGTCGTCACGCCATCGTTACACTATTTCTACAAACCATCCTTTTCAAAATTTTGCAAAACTGGTCGTTTTTGAAAGAAGCACATATCCAAACTCTTTGATCCTAAGCCGGGATCGCGATCAACCTTTTACATCGTGCAACCGTGTGTTTAACTGTCTATGTTAGTCACTAGGATCACCTCTACCCGAGGTCTTACATTTTGGGTCATCTCATTTCGAGAAGTCCTCTTAGACCTCACCTCCGAGGTTTGTGTCAAATCGTCTCGTTACAGAGACAGAAAGCTCAATAGGCGTTTCGCCGAATACACCAAGAGTCTAAAACACCTGTGTCCCTAAGCCAATGACCACGCACACACGCGAGTCAAGGGTCTCATTTCCGCGTCGCTCAGTTACGAGCACTCCTCGAGTCCCTAAAATGTCTGGTCGATTCAGTCTCACCTTTGGCCCTGTTTCGCAGATCTAGAAATGTCTTCCAGCGACAATACCGAACCACTCAGCGCCATGCTAGGGCTCGTTAAGGAACTTCAAAATAACCTAGCCCAAATAAACGTCGCCAATAATAACATCCTACTCCAGCTCGGCAGACTGGAGGACACGGTCCACGGGACACGAAATATCCCCCGGGAGGTAATAGAAGAGAAACCTTTCATCCCTAAAGAAAAGATGAGGCTAGGGCCCGCTAGGTTTGTCCCAGCCCTTGGAGGGCGTCCCTTTAGTAGCCTTACTGACCTGGCCATGACCTACGCCGAGGCCCTTAGAATTGCCAATGAGGACTGGCAATTATCCCAGCTCATCCCTACTCCGGATCCACCCAGTGAGGCCCGGGGGGCGGATTGGGATCCCAGTTCCTATTGCTTGTATCATCAGGGTAGGGGACACGATACAGAAGACTGTGATCGCCTCAAACACGACATCCAGGACCTGGTGGATGCCGGAACCTTCCCTCTGATAAAGAAACAGACATCACAGCCCGCCGACGATGGGGCTGGCGACGAAACAACCGCGTCTGTGATAATGAAGACCAGCGGCACCATCAAGGTGTTATTCCCTGGGGGGAGCCTCGATGCTTAGAGCCATAACCGGTCTTAGTTAGAGTCTAGTTCATCATAGGGCCTGGACTAAAGTAATAATAGATGTTGTCTCTCTTTTCGTTATCGAGTCTAGGGAAGTGCGATGGGACATGTCCTCCACCTCCCCCAAACAAATTCACGGGCATCTAGCCCGTCTACTACTATCATCAATAAAACAACTCTTTATTTTAACAAACATGCCTCGACAATCGCTTAACTTCTTTCAACACTTTACTTTAACGCTTAAAAAGGCTCGACTTTATGCCAATTATCGATAACGACTAACTAAAACGCAAGGGCCGCCACGAACAGCCCACTTAACTTCACCCTTAAAGGAAATCGGGAATAACAACCTTAGATTCAGCCGACCACTGACCAAACAACAATCAGTCTACAAACAAACAAACCTCCGTCGAACTAGACTTCCCCGTTACTAACAACGCGGCCGAATACGAAGCCTGCCTAATAGGTATAAAAGCAGCCATATCTCTAGGAATCAAAAACCTCAGAGTGCACGGAGATTCGTCCTTAGTAGTCAACCAAGCCACGAGAACCTGGAAAGTTTATAGCGAAAGCCTAACCCCATACCAAACCGAAGTGGAAATAATGTCCCGGGAATTCACTGAAATCAACTTCATACACATACCCCGTGAGGAAAACCAATTCGTCGATGCGTTATCCAAACTAGCCTCACTAATAAACATGCCCAATCACCTTTTCTCCATGCTTATCTGAATAGAGAGAAGCGAACAACCAGCCTACATCCATAACCTCGAAACCAACAATACCCCCGAAGAACCTTGGTACAAAGCAATTCTAGACTTTAAAACCCACGGGTCATATCCACCCAACACTAACACAAAGAACAAAAGAGCCCTACGAATGCAAGCCAACCATTACGTCCTAAATCAAGGGCTTCTAAACAAACGAACCCCACATGGAGTCCTCCTTAGATGCATAAACAAAAACCAATCCGAGAGAGTCATGGAAAAGGTACATGACGGAGAGTGCGGACCACACATGAGTAGACATCTACTAGCCCGAAAAATAATGAGACTGGGCTATTACTGGATTACCTTAGAGACGGACTGTCGACGTCACGTTCGCCACTGCCACAATTGCCAAATATTCGCCAACATCCAACACCTACCTTTTTATCCTCTACACACCATAGCCACACCTTGGCCCTTCTCTACTTGGGGGATAGACATCATAGGAAAAGTACACCCATCCGGGACCAGCAGACACTGCTTTATATTAGTGACCGTCGATTATTTCACCAAATGGGTAGAGGCTGCCTCTTACACCGTACTAACCTCAAAACAAGTAGTCAAATTCTTACAAAACAACATCATTTGACGCTACGGCATAGCTCATGAGATCATCAGTGACCAGGGGGCTCACTTCAGGGCCGAAACCCAAAACTTCTAGACAAATACAAAATCCAAAGACACAAATCCTCACCCTATAGACCCCAAACAAACGGGGCCGTAGAAGCAGCCAACAAAACCATCACCACAATCCTTAAGAAAATGATAGACAACTACAAGAATTGGCCAAACAAAATCCCCTTTGCCTTATGGGGGTACCGAACATCATATCGAACACCCACGGGAGCCACGCCATATTACCTAACCTATGGCTCCGAAGCCATCCAACCAATAGAGCTAGAAATAACGTCGCTAAGAATATTAGCCGAGAGTGGTATCCCTGAGGAAGAATGGAACCAAAAACGGTATGACAAGCTAGTAGTCCTAGACGAACATAGGATACATGCCCTATCCAACGTACAAGCTTACCAACAACGAATTCAGCGAGCCTTTAACAAACGAGTGAAATCCTGAAACATACACGAGGGAAATTTAGTAATTAAATCCATTAGAGCACCCCTTCCCGTTGACCCTAGATGGAAATTCAAACCAAATTGGACAGGCCCGTACCTCGTTAGGAAAATACTCTCGGGGGGCGCCGTGATCCTCACCGACATAGACGGTCAAGAGTTCTCAACCCCGACCAACATGGATCAGCTCAAACGATACTACCCATAAACACCCTGAAAATCACGTCCTTACCTCCGACTTAGGAGGAAGAAAAAAAATAAAAACAAAAAATCCAAATTCTCATCGATAAATGGCATAAATGATTCTAAAGGAAAATCACTCACATTTTCTGAAAGAACTACGAACATGGTTTGATTCCGCCTAAAAACGGATACGTAGGCAACCCCTCTTCGGGTACAACCAAAGCAAAACAAACAAACAAAAAAATCAGCTAATCGATTCATGTACAAACCAGGACTCTTTCTAACGTCCCGACCAACGAGTGATTTCAAATGACGAAGCACAAACGACGAGCCGGGGACGGGGTCAAAACCCGAAAGGGCGCCCGGGCAAAATGAAGAAACGAGTTGCGAGCCGTCGTCCAAAAAAAAAGACGAGCCGAGGACGGGGTGAAAACCCGAAAGGGCGCTCCAGGCAAAATGAAGAAACGAGTTGCGAGCCGTAAAAAAAGGGGGCAAAAATAAAAAATAAAAAAGCAAAAAAAAAACGGTGAGTCGAGGACGGGGTGAAAACCCGAAAGGGCGCTCCGGGCAAAATGAAGAATCGAGTTGCGAGCCATCACGGAAAAAAATAAAAATAAATTAACGTGCTTCTCATTAATAACAAAATTCGGTTGAATCGAGCCTTTGTCGAGGCATTTACATCAAACATCTGAAACCCGGACATCCCGGAAATCAACAACGTGTCGAAACTCCACAAAAACTAGTACTAATACGCCACATAATATCAAACTAATAATACATAATACAAAATGGTTGAGCTCTACCGGTCCAACTTTTCTTTCCCTTTGCCATTCGGGCATACCTGCTTGCATTCCTCATCCTCGATCTTCTGAAGGCAAGCTTCTAACGCCCTAGCCAAAGAGGGGGCCCAGCCAGTCAAACTGTCCTTCCTCTTCCGTATTTTCAATATGGGTCTCGTTAGTCTTGGCCCGCTTAGATGAACTGACGGAACTAGGATCGGTAACACTGTCTTTGGTCAGGCACTTAGTCTCTCGAGTCACCTCCTCGCCCCTTAGCGGCGCTGTCTTCCGAACTTTTGAGTTGCTCTGTCCTGAGGGGTGTTCACAAACCCTCTGCCGGACGGAGGCAATGACAGTCGGTCGAACACTTTCCTTAACAACGGGACGCAAGAACCTCTGCTCCCAAGACGCCCTAAATTTCATAACTAGAAATAATCTTAGCATCCTCAGAAATGGAAGGTTTAACACCCATTTGATTTGACAGCATGCCCGGGTAAATATAAACCTGATCCCTCATGGATAATATTAGCAAAGCCCAGGTCGAAGACGAAAATGGAAACCCGACACGCCCACTAATATTCCACCACGGGATGGACCACCTGATGACCACATCCCCTTTAGCCAAATAGGGAAGCCAATCCTTTTCTTGTGACCTTGCCCCACACTTGCGCCGTCTTCCGACCCGTTAAACCCTTTAGTTATAACCTCTGATACATCGGGGAGGGTCGACCAAACCAAGCTGCTCCTGTAACCAAACCTACACAAAACACGACAAAACATCACACTCCCAAACCAAAGCAACCACAAAAACAAAACAAAAAAAACCAAGATACAAAAACATAGCAAAAAAAAATATACCTGTAAAATGATTCTGGAACCTCGGAAAGATGTATCGTGGAGTCGAGCACGAGCATTAAGACCTAGAAAAAGCTCACCCAAAATAAGCAAAGAAGGTGATCGTCCATGTTCCATCCCCATCACCACATCCAAAACTCGAGGGTTACCCCAGCCTTCACGCGCCCTCGCATCCTCAAAAAGATGATAGCAAGCCATCGCAACATTAAAAGCACGCCTACATGCAAAGGCTGAAACATGATGAGAGCTAACCTGTGATAACGTCTTAGAAAGCAACTCTAAGTTAATGCCATCCCTACCAAAATAACCTTTAGTCTCCTCCAATGACGAAAGATCCAAAAATGATAAAACCGCTCCACGTAAGCATCATCCCCATAAGGCACGCAAGGTCGAACCGAGCTCCACCCACCTATAGCATCTATCTCTTCGGGCAAAGGAGAAATTTTACCCTCGGGAAAAGGAAAAACATGACCTTTCGAGTCCCAAAACCTAGAACATGCTAATAAGAAGTCATTCTCTACCTTGACTCGACTTAGCGCGACAAGCACTGACAAACCATCATTCAAACAAATCTCGGAGTCACACTTCTTAAAAGAACTAGCTCACTCGGAAAGGACATTCCCAAAACCCGACATGACACTAAATATAAGTGTTCTAGACTCTATGAATATCCTAGTATGTCTAAAACGAGCACCCACAACCTGTATATATAGCCCTAAACACACAAGAATTAGGAAACAACAAAAACTTTCCATAACCTGGGCTCGAACCGCACCGGCCCACGCGCTCGAGTTTCCGGCCGCTCGAGCCCAAGCGGCCCAGGAGCCGACAGTCTTAACCCAAGCGCCTGTACCCAGGTGGGCGACATGTCAAACAAACCCAAAGATAGAAGAAACGATCCCATATCATATGGCCACCACATGACACCTCGGACATCGGGAATGACCTCCCAAAATCGTTAAAACCCACTCTAAAAACTGAAGCACCCATGCAGGGACTGCAGGAACGCGAGTTCACCCGTCAGACGCTCGAGACTTAGGCTTCTTATTTTTATTTTTTTAGGGGGATAAGCTACCCCACCTAGGTGTGTTGTAGCCTATTGGCAATCATCGTCAAGTTGCATCTGTAGCCTAACAAGGCAATATTATGAGTATGCAAAAAGTAGTCTAACTTTTTCAAAAGTTACACGAATTTTAACTTCGATTTCATTCTGGATGTTAAAGCAACTAAACTCATCTCCTAATATACTCGGTCAAAACACGTTAATGTTTTACGTTAACATTTTACATCTCGTCCATCTCGAGTCAAAACATTTTAATCGACGTACTATCTGATCCGATTCCCTGCTCAAATTGACGCATTTCAAAATATCCAAAAGGAACTGTTTTCATACTTCTGTACAACGTCAACGCACCCCAAACTAGTTCAGATCGCAAACGAATGAACGCAAAAGTGCTTACTTGTTAATCTAGGTAAACAATTCGCCAAACAAAAACACAAGATTAATCCAACCAATTCAAGTACTAAAATTTAAAAAACAAACATACAACATGTACAAATTCATACACAAATCGAGGCTAGGAAGGACCCCTAGAAGCCGCACCAACAGCTAGCACAGCCTCGCAAAGGTTGCTATCTAAGCCTAGATCCTCCAAGTCTATAAGCGAAGATTCACTACCATCCATCCCCAACAGCATGTGTAAGGTAGCCGTCTCGGGGACTCCTCCGATCACCTCACCAGCACCCGTAGCCTCAGCCTCCCTTTAAACCCAATGCCTAGCCTCGCCCTATGTAGAGGTCTCACCCTGAGACCGAGCCAGCTGCTCCTTCAGAAAGGCGATCAGGCCGAGATTGCAGGAGCCGCTGTGCCTCAACCTCTCTCGCCTCGAGCTCGGTCACCCGAGTCTCCAGCTGCCCCACCATATCCGGGACATCCTGCAAATACATTTAAACATTAGGAAGGTACACCAGCAGCATAGAAAACTATCCTAGTCACGTAAACGCACCGATCGAGGCCCCGAAGTGTCACGGGAAACCCTCGAGGCATAGGCCCGGAAGCAGTTGGCGGCCTGCCACAAACGCTGATGGCAAGTCGAGGAAACCTGAGAGATGAAACCATAGAAGTTAGGCAAACCGACCCTAATTCTTGGAACCCAAACGAAGAACGAAAACCAAAACTCACCCGGTACACCCGGTCACGCCACTCTATCCCGGCATCCATCTCCTCAGCAGAACACGAGAGGAGGGGCTCATTAAAGGGTATCTCAGCCGCATCCACCCAAAGCAGTGTCAGGAGAAAATCTGGGGGCTGGATTTCATCAGTCGGGTCGGCCAGCTGAGAAGACAACAGAATGGTCGGTCAGAGGGCAAAGAAAACAATAAATTGCAAAGCAAACCTTAGAACCAAGAATTAGAACATTACCACGAGGTGATACCAAGCTAACCGCCGAGTGACGTGAGATAGATAGGAGGCACCAGGCACCAAGAGTGTATCGCCTCCCTCTCCGTCCCTATCCTCGAGGACCTATGTGGCGGTCGGTGGTCTAAACATGGTCCGGGGACGATTAACCGGTACCCTAAAATCGTCATACAGACACTGACGTACCAACCACTCGCCCAAATACCAAACTGGGCGAAACAACGCAGGGAGGAGCATCCTCCTATAACTCCGGGGCCTCAGCTCCGTAGCTACATACTCCGGCACGCCCTCATAATCAGCACAAGGGCGGGCCACAAACTACACAAATAGAACCAACATCCCAATGAGTCCCAAACCTTGGGAGCTATTGAACAAAATAGGCTATAAATAGAAAACTTACATCCCCGAGGCTCAACTTGTTAGCCAGCGCATTCTCCGACGGGTAGTGACTGATTGTACTTTTAGGCTGAGCCAGCCTCCATTCGATCCCCGTCGAGAATCTCTTCGGGTGAACCCGCACCGTCTTAGGAGCCAAGCACGGGAAGTAGGAGTAGATCCTAGCCTGCAACATCCCAAATACCTTTAGCAACACTAAGCCAAAAACTAAGCAGAATTCGAGATACAAAAGTGAGAATAGTAACTAACCTCCAGTATAAGGCCCGGACCCACAATTGGCACAACTGAGGCCGACTCTATCGCCAACGGCCTTACCATGACTTGAAGACAGCGAGTCATCTCTGCGAAAGCCGCAGTTACCCAATCATAACGTCTTAGCTGAGTCAGGTCAGCCAGGAAGGGCAAAATCCTAGTGCCGAACCTCTCGCCCTTGTCCGAAAAGTGGGTCGACCCTAGGAAATACCACAACCACAACCGGGCATCCTGCTCCGGCGAGTTGGATTCTTGACCCTCTAGCACCGCCACCCGCTCGAAGTGGTCGGTGATATACGAACTCACCAAAGGATGAGGCGCACTATATGCCTCATGCGGTAAACAGTCCCCAATAAGGCCCCGCACCTCATCACTATCTAGACTAGGGCCTTCGGCGGCCCACCTAATCCTATCCGACCCCATGGCAGACCCGTAATCATCCCAAAATCCTCTAGGGTCATCCCGACCTCCCCGAAAGCCATGTGAAAGATCAAAGTAGTATCGTGGAAGTGATCTATCATCGCTCCAATCACCATAAAGTTGCACATAGTCTTGCAACCCACCAACCTAATACACTGCTCAACCACGGGACCTAGAGCAATCCTCGCGATAATCTCCTTTGCCGCGGGGGTCAACTTTTGAAAGTAAATGTCGAGACACGTAGTAAAACCCGAGAAAGTCCTCATCGGACCTGGGGGCTGCGAACCAAAACAATGCAAGGATAAACAAAACAAACCTAACCTAACCCGAGCAAAAAAAAATATAAAATCCGAGACTTAACTAATAAGCACGAATAGGACACTCACCAGGCCCCACACGATGCGGTGATAAATGTGACGGTCACGAGCCCACTCGGGACCATCCCAGTCTCGAGCCCACTCGGGATCTTCATAAACAACCTCCTCGTCCTCTAGCACAAGAACCGGGACATGAGCCCTCCTAGCCACGGTCTCTGGAAGCTTGCGCTTCTTCACTCTATCAAAATCAGCCTCGTTAATGGTCTCAGGGTCGCGGCGCTGAGACGAGGTGCTCCGTTGCTTTCTGCGAATCCCTAGAGGAGTCAGCGAGCTCGTCCCAACAACCTCCTCACTAGCACCAACCGAGGAATTTCCCTTGGGACGCTCGGTATCATCTTTAGTTATAGAACCAAACAAAAAGAGAACAAACAACATATCTCTAGTCAGGCTAAAACACCTTAAACAAGTCAAAATAGGGTCAAAATTCCGGATAAGGATATCAAATATCCGAGAAAGCCGCTAGCACGCATTTTTGATCCCGGTCACAAAGAAAGTGGTTTCGGGAAAATCCGGTATCGTTACGACACCTTTTGGTCCGTCTTAAGACACACAAACCTCACTGAAAGCCCTAGAAGCCACCCTAGCCCATGAAAACCGACAGGAGAGCTACCCACATCCTCACAAACACGATTTGAACGAGATTACGCAAAATAAACACGGGAATAATCGAGAAACGGTCCTTAGCTCTAGCATTCCAAACACATTCCCATAACGAGCCATTGTCGCACCTCGAAAACCATTACCGAGCTTATAACGACTTCAACAAGCTCTAACCAACCTTAATTTAGCAATGAAATCAAGCGCAAGCATCGAAACTTAGCATATCAAAAAGACCCAAATCAATTTTCTAAGGTTTTCAATAAAACGAACTCATAATCAATCAAATCAAGCAAAACCGACAATAAACAAGCAAGGAACACTTACCCAGAGTCAACATTGTCTTAAATAGCGGAAATCGAAAAGAAATTGGGTGAGAAGAGTCAAGAAATCGATTTTGGAGCGAGAGGGGCGACGCGTTCGAGTTTCGTGTGAATAAACGAGCGCCCCCAATTTTCGATTACTTAAACAGACCCGGTCCTCAAAAATCCCGACCGCCCCAAGCGACACGCCCGAGTCCTGGCGTGCTGGGGGCTAGGCGCCTGAAGGTCGGGGCGCAGAGGGATGCGCGTCTAAGTTGCCCGGAACAGACTAAAACAAAAACAAACGAAACTCTAAATTCGATACACGTAAAACACGCACCTTTCAAGACAAGCCAAATAACGAATAACGAAACAATTACTAATCAACATCAACAAAACACGCTCGATAATAAGACAAGCATAAGAGTCGCGCTTAACCTGAACACTACGCCCGAACGCGTAACAAAACAGTCTGAACCGAACTAATCTAAACGAACTAAAACAAAGCAAGAGCAAACCCAAACAAAATAAGACAAATTCACAAAACAAAAACTTTTAACTAACACAAATAAACAAACAACAATTTTGCCCGAGGGACGTTAGTATCCCGGAGGCACAGCAATTTTGCACGAGGGACGTTAGTATCCCGGAGGCACAACAATTTTGCCCGAGGGACGTTAGTATCCTAGAGGCACAACAATTTTGCTCGAGGGATATTAGTATCCCGGAGGCACATCAGTTTTGCCCGAGGGACATTAGTATCCTGGAGGCACAACAATTTTTCCTGAGGGACGTTAATATCCCGGAGGTACAGCAATTTTGCCCAAGGGACGTTAGTATCCCGGAGGCACAGCAACGACAATCTTGCCCGAGGGACGTTAGTATCCTGGAGGCACAGCAACAATAATTTTCGAGTGGATACCAACGCCCTCGTAGGAGTCTGATACCTCCACAATATTTTTCGTTCGAGAGGAGACCGACGCCCTCGAATGGTTTATTTTGTCCTAGGGGTCAGAGCATCCCCGAAGACAACTGCTCTGGTGGAGACTGACGCCCTCGAGTAGTTAGCAACAACAACTTTGTCCTAGGGGTCAGAGCATCCCCGAAGACAGCTGCTCGAGTGGAGACTGACGCCCTCGAGTAGTTTACGATAGCAATTTTGTCGTAGGGGTCAGAAGCATCCCGAAAGACAGTCGTTTGAGTGGAGACTAACGCCCTCGAACGGTTCTTTTATCTCACTTTGTTTGGTCGTAGGGGTCAGAGCATCCCCGAAGACAGCTATTCGGGTGGAGCCTAACGCCCTCGAATAGTTTATCTCATCTTATTTTGTCCTAGGGGTCAGAGGCATCCAAAAGACATGTGTTCGAGTGGAGACCAACGCCCTCGAACGTTTTATCAAGGGTTCACAAGCACCCCGAAAACATTCATTTAAACAAAAGAAAACACATAAGAACGTTCTTTGCACGTGCGCTTAACGCGTCACATACAAACAAAAACATTTAAAATTAAAACAAACCGTTCAAACAAACCAAAGAAGACAAAGCGTGCGCGCATAAAGAACCAAGAACGAGATATCAAGCAATAGCCCGGGCCCAAGAAAGCAACCGCAAGCGAAGACGTCAGGTATGATTTCTAAGCTATGGCTGGCAAGCCTCGACACGTAGTCCACTGAACTTAAAACGACCCGACCGGACAGCCATCAGGTCGTAATCTTCGATTGACCTAGGCGGCTATGCTTCGACTTTCGCCTTGTCCAAGCCTCAGTCAAAGTGGGGGCTTCTGTAGACACCCAGATTTGGACCTAGTGGCTGCAAAGGTGCCCGACAAACACCCGATGACGATAGGATTGCAACACGACGCGGGTTCGCGATGGTTTAGGTTGTTTTCCATAGAACGAATCAAATTATTACTCGGAAAAATTAAAAATAATATGATGGCAGCCTTAGTCGTGTCGTTAAGGTCGCGTAGACACTAATTAGAGTCAATTTTGACAATGGGACCCCGAGCCGGTCCCGAAACTCAAACGGACTCAGCACCGCGTCATGCGAACCTCGGGATGCACACCCGAGGCCCGCTAATATCCACGGCGCTTGGTCAAGCCGCGGAAGCTTTAACGCCCAAGAATCAAATTATCCTCCTCCTTCTCGGTTTTGGAAAGTAACAAAATCGTATTTTCAAAACTCCAGCCGCCCCACCTCACGCGCCTCAGCCTAGGTGCCTAAGTCTTGGTGCGCCTCAGCTCAGGCGCCCATATGGGCGACGAGGGCCGAAAAAACCTATAAATACCCCCCTCGCCTCATTCATTCGACACAATTCATTCCTCTCTTCCCCCTCTAACTCTCTCGTTAAAGGCTCGGACTCCGACACCCAACAAACGATCCACTCGATCGTATTTCCGATAAAAGTGACATCGACTCTACTCCTCACCTTCGAGCACCCCACTCGATACCGAGGTGCCAGTGATCGACTAGCACAAATCAAGTAGCGAAGCTCTGCCAAATTAGCCGCAGAACTAGTCCTTAGTAACGAAGCTCTGCCGGAGTAGCCGCAGGAAGGGTAAACGGTAACAAAGCTCTGCCGGAATCACTGGTCAAGCTAGGAGGATCCGCCTGTTGAAACCGAGTCGTCACTAGGTTGTCATCTAAACAAAACTTTCCATATTTGCACTTTCCTTTATTATGCACTACGATAATACTAGATATGGACACTAGGTCCACGAGCATCTACTAAAACACGTAAACGTCCCAACTTCAATCGCAATACTAAAACACACTAAATAGACCCGAGTAATTCCGAGATCCGTTCTCACACTATCTATGCATCGAGTCCCGTTTAGTGTATACTCCGAGGGTGCAACTCCTCACAATGTGATTTACTTACATTCGCATTTACAGTTTTTCGTATGATTTATTGCTTTTGTGACCTTATAATCGCATGCTAAATCACCTAACACGGAATTTAAAACGTAAATCAACTAAAATTGAACGAAACGATGGTCGGGTTCCGTATTAACGTGGGTGCTCGCCTTACTAGGTTCGACGCATCTCTATTAATACCAAACCGACGCATCTTAAGCAGAATACCAGGTAAGATAAACCAAGAGAACGACTAATACCCATATTATAACGTTAAAACTGATTTGCTAATACGTATAATACTAGTACTCTCTACTCTCCTTCTTGCATCTTTTCATGGCCTGCTTGTCACGTGAAATCGCATGTAAAGAATGTAAATGCAACTACTTTGACAACAACACTAACTTGTCCTTAAACAACCGACATAGTAAAAGACATAGGGTTAAAACAACGGATGTTACAGCATTTCCACCACAACAAAAGGACTAGGTTATCAGCCCATCGATTGATTAGTAGAGGCCGCTATAGTGCGGGCGGGATTGGGTGTTGACATCTATCGGATGTTGGCTTCCCAATACGTACCCTCACCCTTTACTCAGAATCGACGGTTTTTGGATGTCCGAAACCATTGGCAATGAGAGTCATTCCAGGCAATGGAGTGCTTAAGGGTACCAGTCTTTATCTTTAGGTCCCGTGCCACTCAACTTTGAGCCGGCAAGGGATCAAAGTTGACTTGAACGGTTTCCGAGTCCCCATAATTGACTCGGTGGCGATCGGCAACGAATTCAATTCACTAAAAAGGTCGCCTTACCAAACAAATCGGCCATTAAACATTTACAACCACGACACGATCGATTCCCAAACGAAAACACGGGTGCCTGCACCCGTCTAATACAAGTTCGAATCGTCATCTAAATCGAGGTCCGACACTTCGCCCCGTATGCGAGATCGGACCGGCCTCTGACAGGGAGGGGGCCGCGTGGGTGGCCGCCGCCACACGTTAAAAACCGGGTCGGTCCCGCGCGGGGCGCCAGTCGGTGCGGACGGACGTCTACAGCGTGATGTTAACGATTTTGTAAACAAGGCTAACGATGCTATAAAAAAGACGATCTTGTTGATGTTGATTCGCTTCAACAATCAAATACTTAGGGTGTCGGGATAAGCGACCGGCAACATCGGGTGCGATACCCTCGTATTCGTGTTTTCTTATCCCGTCATCCTTTGTATTCGGCACGAATAGGCAAATATTTTAGTATTTTGATAGTAGTAATATTAACAATATTAGAAACGAAAGAAAAAAAATAAAAAAACGAGAGAAGATACGAGAAAGACGATGCGAGAGAAGGGAAGAGATCGGGATTATATTTTCATCCTCAACCTACATGCTTTGTATTCTCGGTATGGGACTCATCTAGTCGCGGCTTAGGCACGTGAGTTTCGAGATTATGTAGGAAATGTTATGGTGGTTTTAGGTAGAGAAGGGAGGTTGTACGGCTGGAAATTTGTTTGTGTAAAGAGTATATGAAAGAGTTAGGGTTGTCAAAAGTTGTTAATTGTGTTGCAAAAGGGAGGTATATATAGGAAATCCCCCATCACCCGACCTAGGGTTACTCGATCGAGTGCCCTGATGGACTCGATCGAGTGGCCCAGCTAAAAGGAGACAGCGGGCCTGTTGGAGGCCCACTCGATCGAGTGAGCTGACCCTCGATCGAGTGGATGAGGCGGACGAGATATTTTGAAGATTTTGTGTTTGGGTTGGATTCTGTGATATTTGCATGGCTGTTTTGTTTCTCGGAAATGTCTTTGATCGGGGTTTGACCTGATCGCTAAATGATGGTTTTGCCCTTGGAGCCAGTTTTGACCCAAATTAGTCTTATTTGATTGGAAATGATCCACTGGCCCTGAATTTGAGGTTAGTTTTGTGAGATTTGTACTCCGTAAAAAGCCAAAGCCAGAAACTAACGATTTTGAGCCCATATCCGAGCGCGTAAAAGCACGTTCACGTCCTATCATCATCAGGTATTTTTTGGAAACAACTATAGACACCTAGCAGCCAAATGTGGGTGTCTACCACATGCCTACTAAATAACATACAAAAGTAAAGGTTGATTGAAGAGTTGTAGTTGTAATACTTTGCCCTGCCCTATTACTTCGAAAATTTCGTATATATGCTTGAACATGTCTTAATACACTTTTAAATTAGTTTACATATACTCTGTATATTAGTACCACGAAATATGAACCGCCCCTATGCATATGTACGTATACATCAAAATTTATAAGTGACAATCTCTAGCTTAATATCGTTAATAAGAGAGCTATTTATCATTTGTGGATTGTACATATGTACTGTGGTCTGGTGGGAGTAGTTAATTTTCTTTATACTCATAATATCATCACATAATACAGTACGAGTAAAGTGTATTACTAAAGTGAAATAAAGCATGCGGGCTTATTTTCTCGGTAGGCAACCTTACCGAGAAACATCATCAACAACATAATTAAGACAATTATTTAAGTATGGTTTCCTATTGTTCTTTAAAGAAGCAGGGGAAACTTTGCATAAACAAGTAGTGTTTCTCATCTTGAAAATCTCCTTGAACCCTGCGATCCTTAGCCTTCGTAGTTTTCTAGGTCAAATTTATTTTAGTGTATATTTATCTTATGCATTTCTAGTATTATACGGGTTGCCAAATCTAGCTTTGGAAGACTTGAATTTTTTTACACTTAATTATCGAAAAGTTACATAGGTGAAGGACGAGTGTTTGTGGATTGATTGTCATTGATAGACTTTTGCGATGGCTTAGGCCGTCGCAATTCGATATGTTTTTTCGTAGTGACGTAGACATGCTCAATCCCAACTCGAGTATTATTAGAGTTTATATATTCTGAGTATGAATATATACATGAATCAACCCATCAATTATTTCTGTTGTGCACTACCATGAAGGCATGAATCCATTATCTAAGAATATGGAGGTCAGGTGCCTTATTGAACAACATTTAATAGGGTATTTAACATCTTGAGTAAGATTAGAACAACGGTGGTACTATGAATAGAGTATTAGTTTAGTCTCACTAAGATATGCTAAATCATACCAAAAATAAGGAACGGTTTGTGTGTGAGTTCTACAGAAGGGTTATATTACTACGGAACTCTAGAAGATGTAATTGAGCTTGATTATTTCAGTGGAGAAAGAAAATGTAAGACCGTACTATTCAAATGTGTTTGGTTAGATAATTCCACACACTGTACTATTCAAATGTGTTTGGTTAGATAATTCCACACAAGGACTTAATGTCCACAAGTTATACAATCTCGTAGATGTAAATCAATCAAAAAAGCTATGAGGGCATAATCCTTTTGTTTTGACAAATTAAGTCGATCAAGTTTGTTATGCTCCATATCCAATGATTAAGAAAGGAAATCTATGGTCACTTGTGTTTAAAATTAAGGCAAGATCGAATTGATGCTCCAATTGATGAAACCGTCTTCCAAAAACTGTTACCCAGGTTGATCAACCACTTTCATCAGTTTTGGTCGACGATATCAAAAATGAAAATGTCGAATATGACGACGTGGTTATGGAAGATGAAGAGGAGGAGGAAGAGGAGGAGGAGGAGGATGAGGAAGAAGAAGAAGAAGAAGAAGAAGAAGAAGAAGAAGAAGAAGAAGAAGAAGAAGAAGAAGAAGAAGAAGAAGCCGAAGAGGAAGAAGATGGTCTTCTTTTTCTAGATAATGAATATACTAGTAGTGATAGTGACAAAGATGAAGATTAGGTTATGTAATTAATAAGTTAACATTATGTTAATTTGGATGTAACTTTCAAATACATTCGGCTAGCAATCCTAAACCCTCAATTTATATGTTATTGTACGTTTCATTAATGCTAACAATTTTCAGTTTGCGTAGACTTCAAGCATGACAGGTCCAGTTAAGGGTAGTGGTAGTCATACTCGCGATCGTGAGGACGAGGACAAGGCCATACATTACTACAAGAAAACCAGCCTCGGGCGTCCACCTGAAGGGCGTTTTGGGCATACGGACGCCAAAATGGCGTCTGCAAAATAAGGCGGGCGTCTACTGTCGGACGACAAGTATGGCGTCCGATCAAAAATTTGGGAGGTAATATTTTTGTAGGCGGGCGTCCGCTGGTGGATGCCATATGGGCCTTAATGGCGTCCACTATCGGACGCCAAAAGGCGTAATATGGCGTCCACTATCGGACGCCAAAAGGCGTAATATGGCGTCCACTAGGGAACGCCAAACGTGTGTACGAAAATTTTAGCGGGCGTCCACTGTCGGACCTGATCGACTCCCAGGAAGAATAAGAAGGCATTCAAGAAGCGTAAGCTTGTGCTTGACGACGCACCTGATCGACTCCCAGTAGATGAAATATGGGAGTTGATTTCCGAGTACCCGTCCACTGTTGACGAAACCGAGTAGGAGTTCAAAGACCTGAAAATTTTGAAAAATGGTTGGTTTAAACGTAGCAATTCTTTGACCTACCATATTAGAGTACTTTGTTACTTTGTCACAATTTAGATGTGATGGACATAGAGAAAAAAATTTTGAGCAATTGATTTACACTGTGATGGATGTGGAGGGGAAGAGTTGTGACACTAGAGGCTCCCGGCGAGATGTAAAGAATTTTTGTGACCATCCTTAACTGAACATAAAACGGGATGGATCCAAACCGAGAGCCGTGTTTAGCCTTGACAAGGCTCAGAGAAAGGCGTTGTTGGAGTGGGTGGGGAAGTTGAATGGGTACGCCTCCGACTTCAAATGCTGTGTTGATCTTATGAATCTGATACTGCAAGGGTTATAGAGTCATGATTGTCACGTCTTCATGGAGAGGTTACTTCCAGTATCACTGAAGTAACTTTTGCCACCGACGGTGTGGAATTCTATAATTGAGATATCTCAGTTTTTCCGAGATTTTTGTTCTTCTACAGTATCAATTGAGCACATGACTCGGTTGGAGGATCAAATTCCACAGATACTATGCAAACTTGAGATGATCTTCCCCCCGTCGTTCTTTAACTCCATGGAGCATCTACCGGTTCACTTGCCCTACGAGGCTAAGGTTGGAGGACCTGTCCAGTATAGATGGATGTACCCATTTGAAAGGTACATAAGTTTTACTAACTTACTTTATAATTTTAATTTAAACATAGCTAATTTTTATTAATTGAAGTGCATAATTTCTGTAAATACGTTCCTTAATCATTTGAAGAAGAAAATTGGTAACAAGGCCAAGGTAGAGGGCTCTATTTGTAATGCATATTTGACAGAAGAGATTGCAAACTTCTGCTCCCTCTACTTCGAGAAAGATGTCCAAACAAAAACCAAGAATCTGAACCTAGAACAGTCGGTGTTAATTGACCCTACTATACCCGAGTTTTTTCAAAAGAAGGACGAAGAAGGAACATCATCCGTTGAGGGTTCTAGGATGCTAGATGACAAAGAGTACAACCAGCTCACCTTTACCTACTTTCTAATTGTGAGATTTTAGAGCCTTATGAGAAGCAATTTGTAATTGTATAAGCGGTTGCAAACCCTAATGTGAACGCAGATGATGTTTGGAGTAAGCATGAGGATCAGTTTCCTAAGTGGCTTAAGGATCATGTAGTTGCCTTAGACATACAAGATGATTTGGTTAGAAGCTTGGCATACGGACCTGTGCGAGTGGTTAAGACCTGGAACCAGTACTCGGTAAATGGGTTCAATTTTCACACCTTTAACTACGGGAAGAACAAGGCTAGATGTAATTTTGGTGTGCGTGTGTCATCTCTTGATGGCGATGAGTACTATGGTATTTTGGAGGATATTTTCGAGTTGTGTTACGCTAGTAAGGAACGGGGGTATAGTGCTGTGATATTCAAATGTGAGTGGAAAGATAACTCAGTGAACGGAACCCGAGTGCATGAACGTTACAAGATTGTGGATGTTAATCACACAAGGAAATATCCTACGTACGATCCATTCATACTCGCACATCAGGCGAAGCAAGTGTACTTTGCTCCTTACCCTTACACAAGAAATGACAGAAATCAAAGTCAATGGTGGGCAGTTTTTAAGACTAAACCACGGGGGCAAATAGACAGTACTCTTTTCCAGGAAGATGATGCTTCAAGTGGTACACGCTTATCTCCAACTGACGAAACCATATTCTCCAATGAAAATGAAAACGAAGGGGTAGAGGAAGATTTAGAGGAGGATGACGATGGTGGTAACGATTACATCATTATTGATGTTTCGAGATGTTTGAGGAGGATGACGGGCACGACAAAGAGAATTTGGAGGACGATCAGGTAGAGGACGAGGAGACGGAGGAGGAAAATCAGAATGAGGAGGACGAGGCTGATGACGATAGCGACAACGAAGATGAGTACTAGAGTTGTTGGAGTAGGTTTTACTGAGATGTCATTGTCTTCATTATTTGTTGCATTATTTTAACCAGGTTAGATTATAATTGTTAATTGTTGTTGACATTGTTTGTTGCAAGGTTAAGATGGTAGGCAGAGGCACCAAGAGACGTGATGGGGGTAGTAGGTCTATTCAGACGTCTCGCACGCAGCGTGCGGAGGAGGAAACGGTCCCCGAAACGGGACCGGAGCAGAATTAGCAGGAGGGTCAACAGCAGGGGCAGCAACACGAAGAGCGGGAATATGACGACGAGGGTCGGCTGAAGATTGACACTGGTGGTATTTGGTAATATAATCTAACATGTCAATACTTTTGTAACCTACTTTCAAATTGTTACCTACTTTCAAATTGTTCGACTATATCTTTTTAGATTTCATACATATATGTGATTCTCGACACGGTGCAGGTTTTTGCACGAAGAGGTGACAAAGAGGCGAAAAAAGCAATCCATAAAAAGATTTGGCGCCGCTCACTAAATTCTGTGGTTAATAAGATTTGTAAATCGGTGGTTCCTGTTTGGAGAAGAATCAACAGAATAGCTAATAGCATTAAAATAGGGTGCACCAACAGCTACATGGTCGATAGAGGCCAGGGGTATGCTTGTTGGACTATGGTGCCACCCGACGTACGAGAGTGGTGGTTCAACAAATTCCGAGTACGTTGATTGGTTCACTTACCGAGTCGTTAATTTAATTTATAATGTAGACTTTGTAAATATTTTCGCTACTAATTAATGATCCGTCTTGGTTTTGTAGTTAAAGTTCTCTTGGCGGCCGGAGTTGGAAGGAAGGGTCTAGGAAACCGTATTCAAACTAGTTTAGATATGTGTACCTTCAAACCGTATGTTTAAACTTTTTTATATAAATGTTTTTTCAGCAGAAATGTGTCGAGAGTTGAAGTGTTGTGGTTGATTGAGAGTGAATGAAGTTGAGGTACTGTGGATGGTTGACAGTTGTGTGTGGATGGTTGAGAGTTGTGAATGTTGTTTATTTTGCAGATTTTGGCTAGACATTGAACGCATGATTACGACCTTGCAGTAGTATACATGGCGTCCACTAACGAACGCCATATCAGACGCTACAGGAAGCTGAAAATAGACCCAAATGGCAGATATTCAGGGTAGGTGGCGTCCGACAGTAGACACCAGTTGGCGTCCACTGTCGGACGCCATATGGTGCAGGTGGCGTTCGACTCTGGATGCCATCCATGGGTACCTTGCGTCCACTGTCACACGCAATCATGGCGCCCACAATCAGTCGCCAGGGTGGACGCCCGTTTTTTGGCGTCCAACAGTGGACGCCCGCTTTAGAAATATGCGACCGGTCATGGCTTCCACTTTCTGGCGTCCGACTGTGGACGCCCGTTTTCAAATAGTGTCCACTGATGCAAGCCACTAGGTGGACGCCCGAGAGCTCTATTCTTGTAGTGAATGACGATGCAGACTCTGATGGTTCTTCCGAGGGTCATGCTACTGATAATAACGAGCGTATTTATCTCTCACGGTTAGATACGGGTCGTTGGTAAGATATTTATATATGATTAATTTTAATTATTGTGGATTACAATTTTCATGTTTTTGTTGTTATAATGAATTCCAATGGACTTCTTTAGGTGGGATGATAAAGAAATTAGTAAGTTGTTGGGTAGGTCCATCAGGTTTACATGTAGGACAGTTTATCAAAATTGGACGAATGCCTCCCAGAAGCAAAGGGATGAGATGTTTGATTATTTCCAGGTATCTAAATGAATAAAGATGAATATTATGTAACAGGATTAAGAAACTTATATATCGGTTCCTCTTTCAACCTCCATTATTCTAATTTGATAATCTCGTTGAATTTGTAACATAGAGGAGTAAGGGTAGACCCTGGATTCAACCTGAGGACAGAATATGAGAAACATATAAAAGGGCGTCTCTTTATGGCATGAAGAAAGCAAAAAAGAAGTTGTTGCGGATGCCTAGTCTCACATACGATGCATTGATGAATTTGAAGCATAATCCGGAATACCAAAAAATGTCGGCCGTGAAAAAATCAAACAAAAGGAAAGGGGGAAAAGATGAGAAGGCCCAACCAACTCATGCATTGGGGCAAAAAAGCATATCTTCGACCTTTAGGCAGCTTGTAAGTATTTAAAACAATTTATTAAATTTTTAAAAATCTCAGATGTTAATTTTAATAGAAAATCTATATTTCATATGATTTATTATTTTTCAGGGTCCATCGGCTACACTATATCAGTTAATGGAGAAGTCAAAGAAAAACAAGAAAGGGGAATGGATAAACCCCCGCTCCCAAAAAAATTGTGTTTTTTTTTCAAATTTTAATTTGATAAAAGGTTTGATTATGTTTGGTTAGACACTATTAACTTCATATGTCTTTTCTATATTTTAGGATGAATATCAACGAAGAAGTGAGGCATTTGTCCGAGAAAACAATAAAGAGCCAACTAAAGAAGAGCAATGCAAGTTGTATCATGACGCTGTTGGTGGTTTCGAATCCAAATTGCGAATATATGGCGTTGGGAATGTGGCTTCAGAGTTTTCAACTCCTCGTTCAACTAGGAGTCGCTCTACTTCTCAAGATCCTTACATTCCGAGCATTATTGTTCAAGTTCAAGCGATTGTTAATGAGAAGTTAAGTAAGTTAGAGGGGGAGCGAGCAGAGGAAAGGCGTGACCGAGAGGAGGCAAGACGCGACCGGGAGAAGGCAAGACGTGATCGAGAGGAAACAACGCGGATGAAGGATTTCTTGCGAAAGAAGATGGGGTACCCGATAGATGAAACGTGTTCCACCGACCTTCAATTCCACCGAGATGACTTTGCTGATGACGGACACGGTTTTGGAAGCAGGTCGGTCAACCCAGTCGGTTAGACTTGAACTATTATATAATTTAGTATCGCTTTTAGTATCTAAGTTAGTGTAATATTAATTTATAATGTACTTAGTTAACCTATCTAACTTGTCAAATTTTTAGGTTGTGTTTGTCGCATTTGAAACTAACTTAGCTTAAGTTAATGTTATGTAAAATTTTCCGTGTGTTCCTATGCTGGTCGATCTCATTTGTTGATGTATTGTTGGGTGCTTTTTTTCCTGCTATGTGGTCGACATATGATTTTGAGTAAATGTCACTGAAACGACATTGAGTATTGACGTTGGTTTTCAATTTTTGGGCAAATGGAGGACAAAAAACAGATTGTAACCAAAAGACATTTCTAGTGTTGATTTCCGTCATGGCTAACGTTACTATTTCGATGGACAGTCTGTCAGAACTTATTTGTTTCGTCGCAACTAGAAATATTTTGTGAAGGCTAGTCCGTCGCAAATATAAGAAGTGTGATGGACATGTCGTCACAAACTTCAAAATTGTCCATCACGAATTTCAAAATTATGATGGACATGCCATCACAAATTTCAAAATTGTGATGGACATGCCGTCACAATATATTTCTTAATGTGATGAAGTAGCCGTTGCAGAAATATTTGTGACGGCCATCCCTTCGAAAATATTTGTTTTGTTACGACAGGACGCGACAGATATTCGTGACGACTAGGTGATGTGTGCTAAATTTAGACCGTTTTTCCTCCTATTTAGACTTGTTTTTCCTCTGTTTTGCGAGATTAGAGTGCAATTATCGCCCTATTTTTAGTCTTTCTCACATTAGCGTCTCTCTTGTGCATTTCATGTGTTTTTGGTAGTTTTTCTATCTATTTTGATAGGATTCGTCGCCGAGAGCATGTCCGAGCTTCCACGAGCACAAGAGAGTGGAATACCGTCCAAAAGCAACTTACAAAACCAAAAGTCCAAACAATCTAACAACAAAGAGTGAGAGCAGAAAAGAGGTCAAGGGAACCATCAGGTGAAGTTTCACCAGATGAGATACGACCGGGAGAAGTTTTGCCCGACGACATTTCGACCTCCCCGAAGATCTTATGAAAACTTTCTCCACTAGGCGAAATGACCGGGCGAAACTTTCTCCATCGGGTGAAGTTTCGCCCGACGGTAAAGAAGCTCCTAAATGCAAAATATGGAAGGAAGTTGACCGGGTGAAACCATCGGGTGAAGTTTCACCCGGCGGTAATGGCTCGTGAATGGCTGATATTCACAGGGTGAAGTTTCACCATATAAAGACTCATTGGACAAAAGTCTCACTAATGGAGCAAAAGTTTGATTTGGGCTCTGGTTTAAGGATCCATTAAGCTATTACTACATATATAGTTAACCTAAGGAGATGCAGATAAGACTCCATTAGATCATTTTCATTAGCATCCTTCATCATCCATCACTACATTAGCTTAGATAGAAAGCCACTAGATATTCCTAGTTTTTATCAATCTTCATCTTCATCTACTTTAGATTCAAGCTTTTGTAAAAGAATTTTAGTTTTTATCTTGAAGTTCTTTGGAGATTATCCAGGGATTAGTGACAAATCCATTGTCCTCTTCATCAAGGCTTCTCTTTATTTTTATGCAATCTTCATCTTCTTTATTGTTATCTTTCTCCATTGTTGGTATAATTCTCTTCCTCTCCCTCATCTCTAGATTAGATTTAATATTTCTCTTTCATTATGGTATCGTTTTCATTGATTTTACTTGCATTGTTTTTAGATCGCTTTGTAGTTTCTTTTGTTGATCGTAATTTCCTTCGTTGTTTTAGTTTTATTTCCTCTTGTTTTCATCATTATGCATGTTTTTGTTAATTTCTCCATTGTTATTGTTTTTGTAGTTTTCTTCATGAATTGTGAGTAGTTTTCTTGTTAGGGGGTTAAGGGAGGAAGATCTTGGGTGATATGAATTAAGGAATTGTGGTTTAGTTGCATGTTTGTTGATTTATCATGTTTGAGGTTTTTGTGTCATTGTTGACTTAGTCCGGCCAACTAGATCAACCTTGACTCATTTCTATCATTTGAAGAAACCCGGGGAAAGAGATCCCTCGACTTGAGACGACTCGACTCAAACCCCCCTATTAGACCCCCCTATTAGACCCCATACGCATAGCTCTTACTCGATTTAACTCACTGTCTTCCCTGTGGACCGACCTCGACTTACCACGACTACATTTAATTGTTTTTGTATTATTTGCGAGTCACATAAGTATTGTTTGATCCCTTATCCTACGTTAACGACCGATCCAAATTTGGGCGTGATCAAAATGGCGTCGTTGCCGGGGAAAGGCAATTAGTTAATCGAGTTTTAGTTTATTGTGTTTGGTTAATTGCTTTTATGTTCTTTTTCCCTCTTCCCTAGTACCGGTAGGTGCTAGGAGACTTACCGTTTATTGAGTTTATGCCCAGGAATCCTTCATCGCCCTTATGGTTCGATCCGAAGTCAGAGAGGACATTTAGAGTTTTACGATTTCGGGGAGATAACTCAACAACTATCATCCTACATCCTTTACTATCACCACCCAATCTAAATCTCATTCTACCACATACACCTCTTACACCAAATAACCCTTCCACATCCTCTACTTCATAAAATTCACCACCAGCCCCACCATCACCAAGAACTCCACAACAAAATTAAACCCCTCCAAATCTACCACCTAAACCAATGACGACCTTAGGATCTCATTTTCCAACTTACACATGAAGAGACCCTATCACCGGTTGACTTTGGGGAAATTCCCGAGAATTATGAACTAAAAGCTTCTTTAACCAATGTGGTTCAACAAGACATGTAACACCCGCTATTTTCCTTGCGTTTTATCCTTTCCGTTATGACTTCGTCATAACTCTGTCACATTTCGACCATATGTTTCATCATTTTTCCGAGCTTTATTTTCATTTTTGAGCCTTATGATATTTTTTTTTTAAAGATTTTAATTCTTTTAAATCTATTTATTTGATTTTCTTCATAAACTAATTATGTTTCCGGGAGGAATTCTACTTCTCTACGAATTAACGTTTTAATCTCGAATTTAAGTTATTTCTTTTCCTAAAAATGTAAACACATTCAAATAATATTACCAACTAAGAAATAATTTTATTCATGAAAATTTACCCTTTAATAATTTTATTACGAAGTTTTTCATTTATTTATTTTCTAGCGCGGGGTTTACTCAAATTGCTTTGAAATGCTTTTAATAATTTTACGATCCTTATTTTTATCGACTTACAACTATTTTGGGACCACCTTGAACCATTTTTTTCGTGACACTCATGTCACACAACCACTACACATTTTTTTGTGTAACATTTTATTTTTATAAAATCAATATGATTAAAGCATAAGATATTTCTTTCTCACAAATTAATATTGTTGACTCATGCAAGCTCTTCACACTCCTCTCACATTCACTCTTGGCTGAAATTTTGGAGGTGAATGTACCTAATTTTCATCAATATTAAAGTCACCATTCACTCCATATCTCTTCACATTTTTCTCATAATTCATTCATCCATTTTATTCAAGCAAATACTCTCTTTCTCCCTATTTTTTTTCTTGTGAAATCTGACCAAAAACCAGCATCATTTCTGCCCAGAAATTTCGTGCTCATCATCTCCATTTTCCGTCTCCATTTTCGCTATATCGATCTTCTTTCCGTCTCCTTCGTTAAGGTATTAATCGACTTCATTTCCAATCGTTGTCACCTTAATTTTTTTAGCGATATTATGGTATTTTCATACCATGGAATTCATGTTTTTTTTTAAGGTTCAAAAGCGGTCCCGCAGAAGACGAATATATCGTAGACTCGGATTTGGATTGAAGGTAACGTCGATGTTACTCGGTATTTCATGATTTTAATTGTGTATTTGCATGTATAATTTTTATATTTCATTTTTGACAATATATGTGTGTCATATAATCTGGAAAATTTTTAAAAAGTTGAAAATTTGCATGTTTCGATATTTTTATCGCTTTTACGAGATTAACGATTAAATCGTCATATTAATTTGTAAAATCGTAATATTCGGCCTAAACATGTAATATATATTTATATTCTGTAAAAATGATGTTTTTGATGATTTTTAATAATTTAGTACTTTTCTGATATTTTAGTTATCGATTATTGAATTATTTCCATTTTCGGACAAAAACGATTAAAAGCCGATTTTTAGTTCTAGTACCTAAACATTTCATTTTAATCTAATTTTTGACGTGGTGAAACTTTCTGATGAAATAGAAATTTCTGAATTTTTTTTTAATTTTTTTGGAATTGTTAAATGGATGAATTAATTAATCACTTTAAATCATCGTTTATTGTTAAAACCGTGTTCGTCGTTTAAATTCTCGATTTCTGTTCTTTCGTTTAAATCTGGAAAGAAATATGATTCTGATGATTTCATGATAAAATCTAATTTTATGATTTTTAGCGCTTTAATAAAATGTTAGGAACGATAAGTTTTATTAATGGAATCGTTAATTGTGAAAACGGGTTTAAAAGACGGTTTTAACGGGGTTTATTAAATCTGGAATTTTAGGAAATCTGGAAAAGTAGTATTTTATGGAAAATCATGATTTTTAAGTTTAATAATAATTTTTTTGATATTAATACTTAAATTGTTTTGTAATTACTATTTTTATTAATCTTTATTATCGAGATTAGACGATTAACGAGAAAACGCTTTAAAAACCGAGTTTTAGGATTCTGGAAAATTTTCTTTTCTGGACATAATGTCCATAAATATATTTTAACTATTTTACGTAATTTTTGTACTATTTATTAAACTCTTTAATTAATAAGTATTGATTTTTTGGAAAAATTGAGATTTATCGTTAAAATGCTTCGTCTTACCTAAAAGAATTATTTTTCCAGCAATTTTGAAAGTATTTAAATTTGAAACTTTATGATTTAAATCATCCTTTAATATATTCTAAATATATCCAATAGTTTAATTAAATAAAAGACGTTAAAATATTTAATTTGACATTTGTTGTAAAATCTTATTTATAATCGTATTGTCGAAACTAATAATAATTAGGGAATTTTAGCTTTGTAAATTTTGGAAACACCCTAATTAGTAGTATTTAAAATGTTTAAAACATTTCTAAATCATTTTATAAACACTTGTATGACGTTTCAATAATTTCATTAACTCAAATGTTCTCGTTTTAAGAATTAATATCGTTAAGGCCGAAAGTACTAGTTTTATAAATCTATATCGTTTACTAAAAATGTGTTATTAGTATGAACTCATATTTTTGCTATTTTGATATGATGATATTTTGGGTAAAGTTTCTAAAATAGAAGTTTCCTAAAATAGAAAAGTTTCCTCTTTTGGAAAGTGGTCCTTTTCTTTTTGTTCTCTTACTATTTATAATGATTTTTTTTTTTGAATATCGATAATGGCTTTGTTTTGGAGTTATGGAATAAGTACAAGTGTGAGGTTAGAGTAATATATTCTGGGGTTTACGTTTTTGCCATCAACTATAAGCCTGGTGTGTCTTTATGGGGGCACACTGGTTGTTGAACCGAGCATATATGGTGTTCGGGAGTGTGTGAACATTTTGACCTTAAACTCGTGCCTCGCAGTGTAAGACGCCGTCGGGTTGAACTGAGTATTTATGGTGCTCGGGAGGGGTGTACATATCATCTTAAACTAGGGCCACGCATTTATAAGTCGCCGTCCTATTATGGTTGAGTAGCCTAGTAAGAGACCGAAGTTTGATTTGTTTAAACTAAGTTCTCGAAGCTAGTTTTAGTATTCTCCTAGTGAAAGTCTAGTCGTCGACACTAATTCTATCCATAACGCCATTTTGATTATTTTATTTATTAGCGGTATAAATTTGTTTGCAGGTTGGCAAATATTTTTATGTTTCTTCGGAAACCCTTTTGATTAATTTGTTTTACACTAAAGCTTATTTTAATATGTTGTTTTACTGTTTTCCATTTTTACTATTTTTCCTATATAAGTAATTACTGTTTTAAAATCCTGTTATACGGTTGGGAGAACGTTGACGTTGCTCCTCACTGATTGTGGCTGTTATGTTTTTAACATGACAGGTATGCATGTTTCCGGGTGTGGGCTAGCGGGCATTGTGGATCCTGCTATTATTATTTCTTTTACAATTTTGTCTTGTGGATTGTTAAACCCCTTTGTGGATCGTTTTAATTTTGGCCATTTTATTTAAGGCCTAATGTTTGACTTTACCATTTAAATTTTATCAAGACATAGTTACAGTGTGTTATAATCCAACTTCTACAGTGTTTCCGCCACTGTATTGCGTTAGAATTTCTAGGGGATTACAAGACACTTTTCATGATTTTTCTCAAGAAGATGCCCAAGAACATATTGCATCATTCAAAGAGAAATTAGTCGGGGTCCGATTAAATGGGTTAACATCATGTCAACTTCACCGACTATTATTCCCTAAGACATTGCAAGATGGAGCTCAAAGATGGCTTCACGGCCATCCGGATAACACATTTATATCATGGGCTCAATTATCCAAGGCCTTCTTTGAGAAATATTATCCACCGTCAAAGACTAACCAATACCGCATGGAGATACAAACTTTTAAGCAAGATGAATTTGAAAGCCTAAGCGAAGCTTGGGAGCGATTTAGAGATCTTCTTCGTAAATGCCCTCACCATGGAATACCCGATTGGCTAACAACCCAAACTTTTTACAACACTCTTTCATCGAGAACCAAGGAAAACCTCAACTCGGTCGCCGGAGGAGATTTCTCTTCCCTTACCAATGAGGCATCTAAAAATCTTATTGAAAAGATGGCAAGGAGTGATTATAGAGTGGGTCAAACAAGAGATTCTAGGAAGAAAGTTGAAGCGAGCTCTTCTAAGAGTTCCAATGAATTGAAACTTGGAGCTAGAATTGAAGAATTGACAAAGAAAATGGATGTCATGAACTTTAAACCAACTCCTAGAGGAATGTACCAAATACAAGGCAGTGTTTCAACAAGGCAACCGTCTCCATCTAAACAAGAAATAACATGGGAAACTCAACGTGATCATTGTGGCAACTATGGCCATGATTCTAGTTCTTGTATTCCAAATGAAGAAAGTTATTTTGAAGAGCCAAATGAAGTGCAAGCTATTCAAGTATACGGGCAAAGACCTCAATTTGATCCCTATTCTAATACTTACAATGTCGGCACAAGGTTTCTCCCCAACTTTTCTTATGAGAACCAAAATGTTCAATACCCGATGCCACGTATCCAAGGGAGTCAACTGAGGCCTTTCAATCAAAGCCAACAATGGCCCTTTAATCAAGGTCCTCCAAATATTCCTCCATATTTACCCCCTCATCAAAGGAGTAACTTCAATCAACAATGAGGTAATTTCCATGTTCCTAGTAATTATCAAAATCAACAAGGGAACAATTTCAATCAAGGATACAATCATTGTTTCCAAGGCAACCAAGGCTACAACCAACAATCTTACAATCAACCCTCTCAATCTTATGGCCAACCAAGCAATTTCCAATATGGTCAAGGGGGAGGTCCATGGGATAACACCAATGATTTACAAAAGAGTCATTGGGCACTTATGGAGTGAGAACCTAGATACAAAAGCAAGGCTAAAGGTTTGGGAATCCCATGAAGCAACAAAAGCTTTAGCCGCCCTAATTCATCCACCCCATGGTTTGCCCGGGCAATCACAAAACCCGAGAGACCCTCCACACCAAGCAAATGTCGTCATATTGAGAGGTGGCAAAGAACTCGAGGACCCATACAAGAACTTGAACAACAAAAGCACTACAAAAAAAGTCAATCAACAAAGTTCACCAAAAGCCGCAATACCCACTTCCCCCAAACAAAACTGGGGAATACAAGCCGAATTTGATATTCTTGAAAATGCGGAGGTAGAACAAAGAGAATTAAGAGAACTTGGACGGAAGAAAAAGGAGCAAATGGAAGCGGAAGAAGAAAAAAGGAAATAGGCGGAGCGTTTAGCCGAAGAAGAAGAAGAAGAATCTAATGTTCCACCGCCTCTCACTTTTGTGACGCCATTACCTATTCCCGAGCGAGCTAAGCCACACAAAGAGAATGCTCAATTTAGCCGTTTCGTGGATATTCTAAAGAAAGTGGAGGTCGCTTTACCCTTCACCGAGGTAATTTCTCAAATGCCCCATTTATTCTAAGTTTTTGAAATAAGTTTTAACTAAAAAGCGAACCATAGAAGATAAATAATGTGTCCCTCTTACGGCACAATGTAGTGTCATTCTTATGATTCAAATGCCAAAGAAACTAGATGACCCCGGTAGCTTCTCCATCCCTTGTCGGGTTGGAATTGTTGTTGTTAGCCGAGCCTTATGTGACCTAGGGGCTAGTGTTAGCTTGTTACCTTATTCAATTGCCAAAAGACTTAGTTTGGGGGAGATGAGACCCACAAGGATATCGATTCAACTTGCGGATAGGTCCGTCAAGTACCCACTCGGGATCCTTGAGGATCTACCCGTGCAAGTTGGTAAGTTTTTCATTCCCTCTGATTTTGTCGTTATGGACATGCCCGAGGACACTATTACCCCCATTATCTTAGGTCAACCATTCATGGCTACCGGTGGCACCATAGTTGATGTTAAGAATGGAAAGTTATCTTTTAACATAGGGAATAAATCGGTAGAGTTTTCCCTTTCTCAAGCTCTTAAACAACCAATGATTGAGTATAGCTTGATAGATGATGATGATAAGAAAGAAGAGGAACCACTTGATTCCCCACCTCTTGAAGAAGAGATCATGCATGAAGAAGAGGTAGAACCACTACCGGTGGGTGAAAGTACGGTAACCTCTACTCTTAATCTTGAACTTAAACCACTTCTCTCTTCCCTCAAATATGCCTTCCTTGACGGAACTAGTTACCCCGTTATCGTCAATGCCACACTTAATGGCCCTCAATTGGAAAAACTTTTAGTTGTTTTGAGGAAACACAAAAGGGCCATCGGGTATAGCATTGATGACCTCCAAGGCATAAGTCCAAATGTTTGCATGCATAGGATCATCCTTGATGATGACCACCGCCCTTCAGTTGAGGGTCAACGTCGTTTGAACCCCACCATGAAAGAGGTTGTCATGAAGGAAGTCCTCAAATTGTATGAGGCTAACATTATATACTCTATCACCGGAAGTAAATGGGTTAGCCCCGTACAAGTTCTGCCAAAAAAAGAGGAATGACGGTTGTGAAAGGAGAGGAGGGTGAGTTAATTTCTACTAGGACTATTACCGGTTGGCGCATGTTTATGGACTTTCGAAAGTTGAACACGGCCACCATAAAAGACCATTTCCCTCTTCCTTTTATTGATCAAATGCTTGAATGATTAGCACATCATTCTTATTTTTGTTTCCTCGATGGTCATTCGAGATTTCTTCAAATTCTCATTCACCCCGATGACCAAGAGAAAACTACCTTCACATGTCCTGTAATCCCCTAGAAAATATAACGCGATACAGTGGCGGAAACACTGTAGAGTCTGGATTAAAACACGTTGTAACTATGTCTTAGAAACATTAAAATGGTAGAGTCAAACAATAGGCCTTAAATAAAATGGCCAAAATTTAAAACAATCCACAAAAGGGGTTTGAACAATCCATAAGACATAATTATTAAAAATAAATAAGCAGGATCCACACTGCTCGCTAGCCCACACCCGGAACAAGTATGCCTGCCATGTTAACACATAACAGCCACAATCAGTGGGGAGCAACGTCAACGTTCTCCCAGCCGTATAATAGGATTTTAAAAACTGTAATTACTACTGTAGAAAAAAAATAGTAAAAAAGAAAACAGTAAAACATTATAATGAAAATAAGATTTCAGTGAAAAACTTCACGTATCGAAATAAGATAATAAAAATGAGTTTTCCGGAGAAAACATAAAACATTTGTCAACCTGCAAATCAAAATTATATCGATAATAACAAAATATTCAGAATGGCGTTATGGATAGGATTAATGTAGAATCTAGACTTTCACTAGGACAATACTAAACTAGCTTCGAGAACTTAGTCAAAACAAATCAGACTTCGGTCTCTAACTAGGCAACTCAACTATAACAGGACTGCGTGCAGGAAGGTCCTGGCTTAAGTAATGTACACCCCTCCTGGACACCAACCGTAATCCAGTTCAACCCGACGGCGACTTACACGATGCGATATCTAAGTTTAAGGTCAAAATATACACACTTCTGAACACAAACCATGCTCAGTTCAACGACCAATGTGTCTCAACATAGACACACCAGCTTTATAGTTGATGGCAAAACGTACATCCCAGACTATATTACTCTAAACCCACGCTTTTCCTTATTCCATAACTCCAAAACAATCCATTATTGATATTTAAAAGATGTATTCAACATAAACAATAAGAGAACAAAATGAAAAGGAATCACTTTCCAAAAGAGGAAACTTTCTATTTTAGGAAACTTCTATTTTTAGAAACTTACTAAAAATAGCATCATATCAAAATAGAAAAATACTAGTTTATACTAATAACACATTTTTAGTAAACGATATAGATTTATAAAACTAGTACTTTCGGCCTTAACTATATTAATTGATAAAGTGAGAACATTTAGGTTTATGAAATTATTGAAACATCATACGAGTGTTTATAAAATGATTAAAAATGTCTTAAATATTTTATTACTACTAATTAGGGTGTTTCCAAAATTTATAAAATTAAAATTCCCTAATTATTAATAGTTTCGACAATACGAACATAAATAGGATTTTACAGCAAATGTCAAATTAAATCTTTTAAAGTCTTTTATTTAATTAAACCATTGAATACATTAAGAGTATGTTAAGGGATGATTTAACTCACAAAGTTTCTGATTTAAATACTTTCAAAATGGCTGGAAAAATAATTCTTTTGGGTAAGATGAAGCATTTTAACGATAAATCATAATTTGTCCAAAAATCAATACTTATTAATTAAAGACTTTAATAAATAGTACAAAAATTACGTAAAGTAGTTAAAATATATTTATGGACATTCTTTCCAGAAAATAAAGTTTTCCAAAATCCTAAAACTCGGTTTTTAAAGCATTTTCTCGTTAATCGTCCAATCTCGACAATAACATTAATAAAAATATTATTTACAAAACGATCTAAGTATTAAAATCCAAAAATTATTATTAAACCTAAAAATCATGATTTTCCAGAATCTACCTTTTTTCCTGATTTCCAAAAATTCAAGATTTAATAAATCCCGTCAAAACCGTCTTTAAAACTCGTTTTCACAATTAACGATTCCATTAATAAAACTTATCGTTCCGAACATTTATTAAGGCACTAAAAATCATAAAATTACATTTTAATATGAAATTATCAGAATCACAATTTTTTTCCAGATTTAAACCAAAGACCAGAAATCGAGAATTTAAACGACAAACACGGTTTTAACGATAAACGATGATTTAAAGTGATTAATTAATTCATCCACTTAACAATTCCGAAAAATTATGGAAACATTCATAAAATTCTTTTTCACCAGAAAGTTTCACCACGTCAAAAATCATATTAAAATAAAATGTTTAGGTACTAGAACTAAAAATCGGCTTTTAATCATTTTTGTCCGTAAACGGTAATAACTCAATAATCGATAACTAAAATATCAGAAAAATACTAAATTATTAAAAATCATCAAAAATATCATTTTTACAGAATATAAACATATATTACATGTTTAGGCCGAATATTATGATTTTACAAATTAATATGACGATTTAATCGTTAATCTCGTAAAAGCGATAAAAATATCGAAACATGCAAATTTTCAACTATTAAAAATTTTCCAGATTATATGAAATACATATATTGTCAAAATAAAATTATAATTATATACATGCAATTACACAAATAAAATCATGCAATACCGAGTAACATCGACGTTACCTTCAATCCAAATCCGAGTCTACGATATATTCGTCTTCTGCGGGACCGCTTCGGAACCTTAACGAAGGAGACGGAAAGAAGATCAATATAGCGAAAATGGAAACGGAAAATGGAGATGATGAACACAAAATTTCTGGGCAGAAATGCTGCTAGTTTTTTGTCAGATTTCACAAGAAAAAAATAGGGAGAAAGAGAGTATTTGCTTGAATAAAATGGATGAATGAATTATGAGAAAAATGTGAAGAGATATGGAGTGAATGGTGACTTTAAAATTGATGAAAACTAGGTACATTCACCTCCAAAATTTCATCCAATAGTGAATGTGAGAGGAGTGTGAAGAGTTTGCATGAGTCAACAATATTAATTTGTGAGAAAGAAATATCTTATGCTTTAATCATATTGTTTTTATAAAAATAAAATGTTGCACAAAAAAAATGTGTAGTGGTTGTGTGACATGAGTGTCATGAAAAAAAATGGTTCAAGGTGGTCCCAAAATAGTTGTAAGTCGATAAAAATAAGGATCGTAAAATTATTAAAAGCATTTCAAAGCAATTTGAGTAAACCTCGCGTAAGAAAATAATTATTCGCGAAACTTCGTATTAAAATCATAAATGGCTACTCTTTAGTAAATAAAAATATTTCTTTGTTGAAAATATTATATAAATGTATTTTAACATTTTTAGGAAGAGGAAAATCTTAAGTCCAAGCTTAAAAACGTCAATTCAAAGAATAATAGAATTCCTCGCGGAAAATAAATTATTAGTTTACGAAGAAAATTAAATAAATAGATTTGAAAGAATTAAATCTTTAAAAAAATCAAAAATAAAAATCATTAAACTCAAAAATAAAAATAGAGCTTAGAAAAATGATGAAATATGAGGCCGAAAAGTGACAGAGCGAGTTAAGACGGAGTCCTAACGGAAAGAATAAAAATGCTTAGAAAAATAGCGGGTGTTACAATCCTTCCCACTAAAAGAAAGTTTCGTCCTCGAAACTAAGAATAAGCAGGAAGGAATCAAGATTACCCCACTCGAAAACATGAGGATACAAATTTCGCATAAAAGTTTTGCTGTAAAAGAAAATTTTACAACTTTCAAAGTGATATGAAATCAAATGCAAATATTTATTTCGAAAGGAATTTGGGCTAAGCTACCCGGAGTTTAAAATCTTTTAATTAGTGAAATCGTAAAGTAAAGTTATTTGATAAAACAATGACGTCAGATAACATTTGTAAACAAACTCGAAGGAAATAGGATAACCAAAATATTTTCAAAACAAAAGTAAAATATTTTGATTAAGAAATTCGATAATATTTTTTTTCTGATGAAACAAAATTTAGTTATGTGAAATCAAAAGTAGTCAATAAAAAAAATCGAACCAGTCGTCAAAAATTTTCAATAACAGATTCAAAAGTCCACCAACAATAAAACAAAAACTAATTTCAAAATATTAAAATTTTGAAAATGTTATCAAAGTAATTATGAAAGTTTTCAAAAACGTTATCAAACCATAAAATAATTTCGACAATGTTAAAACGTTTTATGTAATAATCATATAGAAATCAAAGTTATTTGGAAATGTGGAAGTCTTCATAAAATTCCATTCGCTTGAAAAATCAAAAATTGAAATAATTTCGTAATAATTTAAAATAAATTATTAAGGCATTTTGAAACAGATCTAAATATAAATATCAACCAAAGATAAAACAAAAGTGAAGTATAATGTTCTTAAATTATAATTCAAAAATATTTTTCACGATATCCGAAAAGTTGAAGTTTGTCAAACCTTTTACAAAATGGGGATTTTCACAACTAGAAATTATAACTCAAAATGTTAAAATTTTACGATAATCCATTTTTTTAAAAAACTAGTCAAACTTTTTATAAAATAGGAAGTTCGAAAAATGGTTAACGGATAAATAGAACAAGGATAAACAATAAATTAAAAAAAGTGTTTTCAAAATCGATAAAGGTCAAAGGGATTGGCAGCAGTTACGGTAACAGAGTTCAAGAGAAGTAGAAAGAAGGACGAAGTTGAGAGTCAAACAGACCTCTCGAGGATTATAGAAGAAATTAACCATCTCGAGATTCCTAGCACGACTCTCACAAACACGGGTTCCAAATTGGCCCATCAAATAACGCTAAGTCCAATATCGGTACAGGGTGCTCCTACTCAATCTACAGCCTCCAAAATTATCAACTGTCATAGCCTCCAAAATTAAGTCTTACATACTTATATAATATTTCAATTAGTACGGTAAAAAAATCCACAAATGATTTAGACAAATCTATTAATTAAGATTCCAACGTTTAGCAAAATATACCCAAACTTGTAATCACTAAGGCTCATAAGGTCTAAACTCGAGGTATACTTCAAATTTCTCGAGTAAGGAACACTAAATAAAATCCATCAATTCACAATGTCCGGACACAAAAACTTCAAAATGATCATCAACATATTTTTTTAACATCATCAATAGACAGAGGTTAGTAAAGTACGCCAAAGCCAAACCTTAAACACACTCAGCCTGACATGTAACGACAGATACTCACATCTTCAAACACGTCATTGACTAAGGTTTCAGAGAATTCCATCAAATTTCATATCGTAAAAGCGAAACCACTAAAATATTTGTTAACTCAACGAAGCCACAATCTCGTTGGTCTAAGGGTTCTAAACTGTAAATCCATCAAGGTGATTGACCTTAAAGTATTCCTCAAAACAACACGATAGATTCAACCTCTAATTGTGCAAGATGTTTCTCTTCTTCAAGGCTAACGACAATTTATCCAAGTTAGATCACTCAACTCCAAAGTTCATAAGTTACAACCTTAAACGACGATCAACAATCTAATCCACCAGAAATACGGGTAATCTATGTCAACCGAAATTTCTAACAACATTAATGAAAACCTTCAATGGTATCACAACACTCATGCTAACACTTTAAACAGTACTCTATGATCTCGAATATTCGCGATGCATCCATCCAATAAGCATCAGGTAAGAATCCCAAAGTAGTCAGTTACACCTAGTTTGGTTCTAGGTGAGGTACTAGGTATCCATCAAATATGACATACTCTCACTACTCCAAAATATATTCAACTCTAAGTACTCCAAAATAATCAAAGTAACCTATAACCCAAGGTTTAGTGTCTAAAGTATCATCCTAATTCCATCAATTAACACTTTGCCACTCAAATCAATCCTCAATAATTTCTTACTTGCTTAGAAGATAGGGTAGACTCACAGCCCTCAAATCAGGTAACAAGGGTTTACTAAACCTCAAACATCCATAACTCGGGTTCACTATGACAGAATCCGGTCTAACCAAAGAATCTCAAGAGAAAGATGGTAGAATAGAAGAATAGAACAAGGATTTACCAAGAGAATGAAGATGAGAATATATAAGAGAAGAATTGGAAGAAATAGAGGAAGGAAGAAAAGAATCGATGATCCTATATTACTAATTTCTTGAACCAGAGGAGAATCTTCAATCCTCCAGAGTTCACGAGGGAACAAAAAGGATTACTTCATCTTCTTGTAGAGGAACGAGCACACAAGTCTTGGGTCGCTCCATCTGGATGTACTACTGCAACGTCACGGAACAGGGATCTACTCTTAATCATTTAACCTGTAGCTTGAGCAAACTAAACCGGAGCTGAAAAGTCACCATCGACCTCTTTCTTGGGCACAAAGTTGTCCACTGGAGTCAGCAGGCGTTGAGAGTGCTAAGCAGGTCTTGTCCCGATCTGGAGCAGCATATCAGCATCTTGTTCTTTCATCTTCTTCTCGATAAAAGAAACAAATATTCAATGCTAGTCATTGAGTTACAAGAACAAATAATCCTAACAGTTAAGTCCTTATTTGTTTCTACCCATTTCTAATAATATTTTTATTTACTATTTAAATCATTTACTGGTATTTTCCCTAATTTCAGGTGTAAGCGTTGGGAGCAGTGATGCTCTGATAGCAACTGTAGTCCCCTAGAAAATATAACGCGATACAGTGGCGGAAACATTGTAGAATCGGGATTAAAACACATTGTAACTATGTCTTAGAAACATTAAAATGGTAGAGTCAAACAATAGGCATTAAATAAAATGGCCAAAATTTAAAACAATCCACAAAAGGGGTTTGAACAATCCATAAGACATAATTATTAAAAATAAATAAGCAGGATCCACACTGCTCGCTAGCCCACACCCGGAACATGTATACCTGCCATGTTAACACATAACAGTCACAATCAGTGGGGAGCAACGTCAACGTTCTCCCAGCCGTATAATAGGATTTTAAAAACTGTAATTACTACTGTAGAAAAAAAAAATAGTAAAAAAGAAAACAGTAAAACATTATAATGAAAATAAGATTTCAGTGAAAAACTTCACGTATCGAAATAAGATAATAAAAATGAGTTTTCCGGAGAAAACATAAAATATTTGCCAACCTGCAAATCAAAATTATATCGATAATAACAAAATATTCAGAATGGCGTTATGGATAGGATTAATGTAGAATCTAGACTTTCACTAGGACAATACTAAACTAGCTTCGAGAACTTAGTCAAAAGAAATCAGACTTCGGTCTCTAACTAGGCAACTCAACTATAACAGGACTGCGTGCAGCAAGGTCCTGGCTTAAGTAATGTACACCCCTCCTGGACACCAACCGTAATCCAGTTCAACCCGACGGTGACTTACACGATGCGATATCTAAGTTTAAGGTCAAAATATACACACTCCTGAACACAAACCATGCTCAGTTCAACGACCAATGTGTCTCAACATAGACACACCAGCTTTATAGTTGATGGCAAAACGTACATCCCAGACTATATTACTCTAAACCCACGCTTTTCCTTATTCCATAACTCCAAAACAATCCATTATTGATATTTAAAAGATGTATTCAACATAAACAATAAGAGAACAAAATGAAAAGGAATCACTTTCCAAAAGAGGAAACTTTCTATTTTAGGAAACTTCTATTTTTAGAAACTTACTAAAAATAGCATCATATCAAAATAGCAAAATACTAGTTTATACTAATAACACATTTTTAGTAAACGATATAGATTTATAAAACTAGTACTTTCGGCCTTAACTATATTAATTGATAAAGTGAGAACATTTAGGTTTATGAAATTATTGAAACATCATACGAGTGTTTATAAAATGATTAAAAATGTCTTAAACATTGTATTACTACTAATTAGGGTGTTTCCAAAATTTATAAAATTAAAATTCCCTAATTATTAATAGTTTCGACAATACGAACATAAATAGGATTTTACGACAAATGTCAAATTAAATCTTTTAACGTCTTTTATTTAATTAAACCATTGAATACATTAAGAGTATGTTAAGGGATGATTTAACTCACAAAGTTTCTGATTTAAATACTTTCAAAATGGCTGGAAAAATAATTCCTTTGGGTAAGATAGAGCATTTTAACGATAAATCATAATTTGTCCAAAAATCAATACTTATTAATTAAAGACTTTAATAAATAGTACAAAAATTACGTAAAGTAGTTAAAATATATTTATGGACATTCTGTCCAGAAAATAAAGTTTTCCAAAATCTTAAAACTCGGTTAATAAAAAGCATTTTCTCGTTAATCGTCCAATCTCGACAATAACATTAATAAAAATATTATTTACAAAACGATCTAAGTATTAAAATCCAAAAATTATTATTAAACCTAAAAATCATGATTTTCCAGAATCTACCATTTTTCCTGATTTCCAAAAATTCAAGATTTAATAAATCCCGTCAAAACCGTCTTTAAAACTCGTTTTCACAATTAATGATTCCATTAATAAAACTTATCGTTCCGAACATTTATTAAGGCACTAAAAATCATAAAATTACATTTTAATATGAAATTATCAGAATCACAATTTTTTTCCAGATTTAAACCAAAGACCAGAAATCGAGAATTTAAACGACAAACACGGTTTTAACGATAAACGATGATTTAAAGTGATTAATTAATTCATCCACTTAACAATTCCGAAAAATTATGGAAACATTCATAAAATTCTTTTTCACCAGAAAGTTTTACCACGTCAAAAATCATATTAAAATAAAATGTTTAGGTACTAGAACTAAAAATCGGCTTTTAATCATTTTTGTCCGTAAACGGTAATAACTCAATAATCGATAACTAAAATATCAGAAAAATACTAAATTATTAAAAATCATCAAAAATATCATTTTTACAGAATATAAACATATATTACATGTTTAGGCCGAATATTATGATTTTACAAATTAATATGACGATTTAATCGTTAATCTCGTAAAAGCGATAAAAATATCGAAACATGCAAATTTTCAACTATTAAAAATTTTCCAGATTATATGAAATACATATATTGTCAAAATAAAATTATAATTATATACATGCAATTACACAAATAAAATCATGCAATACCGAGTAACATCGACGTTACCTTCAATCCAAATCCGAGTCTACGATATATTCGTCTTCTGCGGGACCGCTTCGGAACCTTAACGAAGGAGACGGAAAGAAGATCAATATAGCGAAAATGGAAACGGAAAATGGAGATGATGAACACAAAATTTCTGGGCAGAAATGCTGCTAGTTTTTTGTCAGATTTCACAAGAAAAAAAATAGGGAGAAAGAGAGTATTTGCTTGAATAAAATGGATGAATGAATTATGAGAAAAATGTGAAGAGATATGGAGTGAATGGTGACTTTAAAATTGATGAAAACTAGGTACATTCACCTCCAAAATTTCATCCAATAGTGAATGTGAGAGGAGTGTGAAGAGTTTGCATGAGTCAACAATATTAATTTGTGAGAAAGAAATATCTTATGCTTTAATCATATTGTTTTTATAAAAATAAAATGTTGCACAAAAAAAATGTGTAGTGGTTGTGTGACATGAGTGTCATGAAAAAAAATGGTTCAAGGTGGTCCCAAAATAGTTGTAAGTCGATAAAAATAAGGATCGTAAAATTATTAAAAGCATTTCAAAGCAATTTGAGTAAACCTCGCGTAAGAAAATAATTATTCGCGAAACTTCGTATTAAAATCATAAATGGCTACTCTTTAGTAAATAAAAATATTTCTTTGTTGAAAATATTATATAAATGTATTTTAACATTTTTAGGAAGAGGAAAATCTTAAGTCCAAGCTTAAAAACGTCAATTCAAAGAATAATAGAATTCCTCGCGGAAAATAAATTATTAGTTTACGAAGAAAATTAAATAAATAGATTTGAAAGAATTAAATCTTTAAAAAAATCAAAAATAAAAATCATTAAACTCAAAAATAAAAATAGAGCTTAGAAAAATGATGAAATATGAGGCCGAAAAGTGACAGAGCGAGTTAAGACGGAGTCCTAACGGAAAGAATAAAAATGCTTAGAAAAATAGCGGGTGTTACATGTCCCTATGGCACCTATGCCTATCGTAGGATGCCATTCAGATTGTGTAATGCGTCGAGAACGTTTCAAAGATGTATGATAGCAATTTTCTCTGATTTTATTGAAAAGTCAATGGAAGTTTTTATGGATGATTTTAGTGTCCATGGTACATCTTTCGATTCTTGCCTTAATCATCTTGATCAAGTGTTAAGCTCGTTGTGAAGAGTATAGACTTGTTTTAAATTGGGAGAAATATCACTTTATGGTCGACCAAGGTGTAGTCCTCGGTCATATTGTTTCTAATAAAGAAGTCGAAGTGGATAAGGCCAAAGTATCCGTGATAGAGAATTTGCCACCCTCGAATAATGTCAAAGGGGTGAGGAGTTTTCTAGGTCATGCCGGTTTCTATAGGCGGTTCATTAAATATTTTTCTAAAATTGTCAAGCCTTTAACTTCTTTACTTATGAAAGATGCACCTTTTGTGTTTGATGACTTGTCTCTTGAGGCCTTTTGCAGGATAAAGACCGCTCTCACTACCGCCCCGACTATCAAAGCACCCGATTGGAATCTTCCATTTGAGATCATGTGTGATGCTTCTGATTTCACCGTTAATGTCGTTCTAGGCCAACATGTTAACAAGAAGTTACATGTGATATATTATGCAAGACCCTTGATGACGCCCAATCGAGATATACCATAACCGAAAAGGAAATGCTAGCCGTTGTCTATGCTATGGAAAAATTTTGAACAAATGTTACTGGTTTGAAGGTTATTATTCATACCGATCATCCGGCAATTCATTATATCACGTCCAAAAAGGAGACAAAATCCCGACTCTTTCGGTGGGTTCTCCTTCTACAAGAATTTGACATCGAAATTAAAGATAAAGACAAATCGGATAATTTGGTAGCGGATCATCTTAGTAGACTATCGGTTAGTGGAAGTGGTAATGAAGACGATGGTGTGCCCATCAATGAAGCGATGAGAGACGAGTCCTTAATGCCATTGAAACTATTACACTTTGGTATGCAAATATCGTCAATTTCCCAGTGTCCAACTATATTCCGGACGATTACTCGAAGCAAGAGAGGAAGAACTACGATATGAAGTCCGACGCTATTATTGGGATCAACCCTATTTGTTCCACCGGTGCATAGATGACATTTATCGCTGATGTGTTACGGCTGATGAAGGATTTGATATTATTAAGCACCTTCATTCGACCTCTTATGGTGGACACTTGGCCATCCAAAAGAAAATTGCCAAAGTCCTCCAAAGCGGGTTTTGGTGGTCTTCCATGTTTAAGGACATCCGAGCTTTCATTCTTACATGCGATGCTTGCCAAAGATGTGGCAATGTAACGAGGAGGAACGAGATGCCCCTTCAACCTATCCTAGAGATTGAATTGTTCGACATTTGGGACATTGACTTCATGGGACCGTTCACATCTTCCTTCGGCAACAAATGAATCCTAGTCGCGGTTGACTATGTCTTAAAATGGATCAAGACCATAGCTTCCCCTACCAATGATTCCAAGGTGGTAATTAAACTTTTCAAGAATGTGATTTTCTCGAGATTCGGTATGCCTAGAGCCATAATTAGCGATGGAGGCTCTTACTTTATAAAGGACACGTTTGAACACCTTCTTCGGAAATATGGTATTACACACAAGATGTCCTTAGCCTAACATTCACAATCAAATGGGCAAACCGAGATTTCAAATCGACAAATCAAGGGAATATTGGAAAAGGTTGTAAATACACATCGAAAGGATTGGTCATTGAAGTTGAATGCCACCCCTTGGGCATTGAGAACGGCTTACAAAGCGCCGACTGGAACCATTCCTTATCGACTTGTGTACGGCAAAGCATGTCACTTGCCGGTGGAATTAGAACACAAAGCAAATTGGGCTAGTAAAGAGCTAAACTTTGACGAGAATGTTGTCGGAGATAATCGCCTTCTCCAACTACAAGAATTGGAAGAGCTAAGACTTGAAGCTTACAAAAATTCGAAGATCTACAAGGAACGAATACGCAAATGGCATTATGCTCGAATACTTCCTAAAGATTTCTCCGTTGGTGACAAGATACTCCTCTACAACTCTCGTTTTAAGCTTTTCCCCTATAAGTTGATATCAAAATGGTCGGGTCCATTTGAAGTGACCAAGGTTCAACCATATGGATCAATTGAGATCACTAGCCCGGAAACCGAGAAATTTATGGTTAATGGACAACGCTTGAAGATATATCATGACGGTCACGTTCGTGAGACCTTCGCTACCATGAAAGTTGGTGAGCTTCCGTTTGGGAGCGTAAGTTAACCCTCTCCTTAAATTGAAGTAGGTTTGGTGGTATCCTCAACAACCACCTTTTAAATATGTACCATATATTTTGTGTTATTAGCTTTGTTAGCTTTGACCAGATGGATGAACTTGGATTTCATCTAGGAGCATATATTTGGATGATCATCAAGCTTTTAGAAGAAGTTATGGAGCAAAATTGAAGACCAAAAGCATGTTTGTGGGAGAAATTGATAATGTAATGTGAGTCGTGTCATTATTTGCAACTTTAGGTGACCATTGAAGAGCCACAAATTGGCAAGACGGAAAAAAATGGAGTATACAAGACCGCCGGGCGAAACTTCGCCCGGTGAGATATTTAAAGATTTTTCGTCGGGTGAAACTTCATGATAAACGACATTTTAGTGATTATTTTACCTACATTTATTTACTTATTCGAGTCGATTTTGTGTGCTTAATTGTTATTATAGCCCATTTTATGTTCTTATAGGGTATTAAGTGTTAATTATCGTTTTAGTAATAATTATCGTAATAATTGTTATTTCTCGTAGATTTGGTACTGCTTTGTCTTGTTTGTATTTTATAGATATCGTCTCGGGAATAAATGAGTAAAGACGAGAAAGTCGGGTCGAGAAGAATAAAGAGAAGTGGTCAAGACGGGTCAAAACTCCATATTCAAGCTTACTGTAACTCCATTTCCCCTTGCCTTCAATCAACATATTCATCCCCAGTGCCTTTCATCAATCAGCTTCACCATCTTTCAATCTATCACCACTACATTTCCAATTCACCATTTTCCTCCATCTTCACCAATCAAACATCATCCTTCATTAATCTTCACCATCATCATCAATTAAATTTACTAAATCCATCTCCAATCAATTTCTTCTTCCAATCAACCATCCATCATCATCGTCCATCTATTAATCATCAATCACCATTCTAACCATCAATTACTCCGGTGAACCTCCGTCAACAGTCCACCCCCGGTGACCCAATTAGTCACATCTTCATCACCATCACCTTCTCCATCCGACTGCCGTGCTCCGGTTTCAGTCGCGACCATCTCGCCTCGACCTCCACTGTCAACACCACCAGGCGCCGCCTCTCCTCTGCCCAGAACCACCGAGCACCGCTGCTCCAGCCCAACTCCGGCGATCAAGCTCGGCCACTACCCAGAACAGAGCCGGCAGCCCAAATCCGTCGACCACGACACACCACCATCGCACGCTCCTACTCTGACCAGAACGACCCTGCTCCGACGAGCCTCCTCCGCTCTCCGACGAGGTTTGCCGCGCCACCTCCGACCTCCGGCGAAGCCTTCGTCCTAATGTTTGGAGTTTGGACTGTTGGGTTAATCTAATTGAACTCAGTTGATTGAATTGGATAAATAGCTAAAAAGACATTATTACCCTTCATTTAATCGAACTCGTTTTGTATGTTTGGGGAGGTCATTTTGTTTGGATGCTGTGAATGAAGTGTGTGGGCCTGGGTTTCATTTTCTATGATGGAGCGGGGTTGAATATAAAAAGAAGGAGATGAACCCTCCATTGAGGGAGCCGCACTGTCGGATGAGTAGCCGTAGGATAGTAGGATGTAGGCTTTTCCATTTTAATTAGTCTCCATCAAGTTTAATTTAGATAGTTTTAGTAGTAATTACTTTGGGTTAATCTTCTATACTTCATCTCCCTTTTTCATTATTGTCCATCTTTATTGTTTAGTAGTTTTAGATTATTTCATTACTTATTAAGTTTAAAGTTTTCACCTTTATTGTTTATTTATGTTTATTATTATGATTAGATTATTCATGTTTATTATTATGATTAGAGTAGTGGGTAACTTAATTAGTTTACTTTTAATCATGTTTGAGTAGTTAATTTCTAGGATTGAGGAAGACTTGGTTTGTCTCATATTTGTGAGTTTTGTTGTGAGTTTATTATCTTGTCTATTATTGTTGGTTTTTCTCCTTTAATCGCGATTTTTGTATGATTTACTTGTCTTGGCCACGATTGGTGAATCGTATTTCGTCAAGCTTTCTTTGGGGTGGGTCGACCTGATAATAAGTGCGAGAGCCCGTTATTAGGACCGTCCCGGGTAGATAGAGACTCGAGAGAGCCCCTTTATCTCCCCAATTACCGACTGTAATCGACTCGTTTGTGAACTCCGATATTTCCCTTGAGATTACCTCGTTGACCTTGACCTAGTCCTTTTTATCCTATTTATTTCGTTTGTTTGTTCGATTAGTTTAGCTCGCTAGTTTAGAACCTTCTTCCGACAAAAAAACAATCTCTTCTCTTGTGACTAGGGATGGCAACGGGTAGGGTATGGGTCGGGTCCGACAAGACCCGAATCCGGTCCCGTGTTTCACAAGTTGGACCCGGACCCGACCCGGACCCGTAAGGGTCCAAAATTTTAAGACCCTTACCCGGACCCGATGGGTCCGGGTCCGGACCCAATTGTACATTTTTTTTAATATATACTCTTCCATCTCCTTTATTTGTTCGCCTTTGATTAAAATATTATTCACAATAAATATAAAGGCAAATAAATGAATAAAACGGAAGTCGTATGACTTTAAACCGGACGCTAAAAAGGCCTAACGTACTAATAAAGGAGGTGAAATTTGGTATTTAATGAGTTTCGGTACCCGTATTAGAATAACTAGCGGTTAATTTCTAATTTTCTATTGTTAATGTAAAGTCTCCCTCTCCCACTGTGGTTTGTATTAGATTCATTTACTATATTACACATTGAATTACCGCATCCACTAAGTTCTTTTTTTCTTTTAAAAAAATAATAATAATTTCAACGGGTCCAAGGGCCGGGTCCGGGTCCAACCTATAGGACCCGGACCCGGACCCGGGAAATTATTGAAGGACCCATACCCGACCCGTACCCGCAGGGTCTAAAAAAAGAGGACCCGTACCCGACCCGTTAGGGTAAAACCCGGCGGGTCCGGGTAGGGTCCCGGACCCATTGCCATCCCTACCTGTGACTAATACCTTTACTAGACCGAGACCTTTATTTAGCTAGACCGTCCCCGTGGATTCGACCCGACTTACCCTCGACTACTCATGTTTAGGATTAGTTGGTTTTTTTTTTAACTTTGATCGATCGGGATTCACGACAAATCCCCGTCCGTCACTTCACCCGATAGAATTTTACCATGCCATTGGGATTTGCTGAAGACTTACCGTCGGATGAGAATTTCACCCGATAAGAATTTGACCGGGCGAAACTTTGCCCTACGAAAAAATACCCAGAATTTGCCAAAACTGCCAGAATTGTCCAGAAACCGTCGGGCGAAACTTCGCGCGATGAGAATTTCAACGGAAGAAACTTCACTCGGCGGTAAAATTTTTTGCAGAATGGATTTACACGAGAAAATCCGTCGGGTGAAACTTCACCCGATGGTGCACGACCGGGTGAAACTTCACCCGTCCACATTGGCCGAATCACCCACCACCTTTTACTCACTACAAACTTCAATTCCCTCCTTCTGAAATATACCCAAATAACTTTCCCTCCAAAACACAAACACCAAATAATTCCAATCTCCCTCCTAAACTTTTTTTTCCCTCCTCAAAAACCTTTATATATACCACCTTCACCTCACTTTTCTTTTCACCTCATCACTCCTCATAACATTAATACACCACCTTCCATACCCCAACCACATTCATACCTCCATTCCATCTCACCGTGGTGTATATTTTTTGAGTTTTTGAAGAGGTGAAGCAAAGTTTTTCGGAACAATCTTGCAAATCTATCATTATGGAAACAAGGTCAAGACGAGCCGCTCGTAAACAAGGTATGTCTTCAACTCCTAAATATTCTACATCTACTAATTTACCTCATCTTAACACGTCAGTATCTCGTGCCTTCTCTAAAAAGATCTTTTAGAGTACTAGATAGCCTTGTCCCCACACAATGATAAATTTGGGTATCGTTGACGATATTAAAGAGTTATCGTCACGAACTGGAACTAGTGAACTCCTTAGCCTTGCGACCTTTACCTACAAAGATTTAAATTGTGAGTTCTTAGGAACCTTTGCCCTTGACAACTTGACCACACCTAGAGTAATCAAGTTTAGATTATTCGGCAAACCTCATCGATTAACAATTCCTGAGTTCGGCCTCGCGCTAGGCCTACCCTCCTCGGGTACCGGACTTAGTGAACCTCGAGCAACATCCAAGCTTGTGTGTCTAGGAGAGACTTTTGGAAGCATATATCACGCTGTAAAGGGGGTTACTCAGCCAATTTATCCTATGCCTCTGAGATACGTAACCCCGCCATTCGCTACTTTTGCGAAATTTTATCTCATTGCTTGGTGCCCTCGGCCGATAACATTTACTCTCTTAATGTGTGTGTCTTGCAATTGATTTTAGATTCTTTAGTCGGTAACTCGAATCCCTTAGACTTACCCATTGTTGTGGCGTTACACTTTCAACGCATTATCGATACCCAATGCCCCTCCTTAGACTGTGGAGGTCTTGTGACGGTAATAGCTAACAAATTGGGATACTCGACCGACCACTTTACCCCGCTAGACAATTCAATTGAGCTTGACGAGGCCTATTTCCCTACTAGGATTTTTCATGTATCCCATCATCGCCTCATCTATATTAGCCGTGGACGTGCTTTGATCGTCCCCAACACACACCGAACCACCATCCTCATTCACCACAATTGAGACCTACCTCTAGGACCCGGTGAATTTCGACTAACAAGGACTGAGTCAGGAGGAAAGGGAGTATGGGAGTACGCGAACTGCACATTGCCCGAAGGTCGTACGATCTACGACCTTTGTGAGATTGAGTCAAACTACGCCCTCTCGCTTAGCGATGGTCCGGAAGAGTTTTCTCTCGAGCCGTCTACCGAGGGTATACCTTATTACCCTGGGTCTCCTAATGCTTCGCATGCGTCTGATGAATATTCGTTCTAGACCCTCTCCTGGAGTCGGTAGGTGGTGTAGAGGTTGTGAGTGTGCGGGTTGGGTAGGTGCGTCTTTATGAGTCTATAATTGCATGTACTTGGGTTATTTCCGGTTCCTGTTTCTATTATCCCGTTGTCATTCTGTTGATAATTCTTTAACAAAATTTTGCAAGTTGTCTCATCGATTGTTGTGGTCAACGCGGCCTTGGTATTGCTCCTGGTCTTTAGGCGATGTGATTACGCCATTGACCAATTTGAAAATCCAAATTCTTTTCATTCTTCTCAAATTTTTCCTATTTTTACTCAATCCGAGCTAGATGACGTGATTGCACCTACGCCCATTTTTCAACGATTTCTTTTAATTTCTTTTATTTTATTTTATTTTCATTTTTTTAGTCACTTGGCTAGGGTCTAGGTGACGTGATTACACCTAGGCCTGCCACCCTTTTTACCTTTTCTTTTCTTTTTCGTTTATTTTCTTTTCCCAAAAATTTTGAAAAATCTCAAAACATTTGAAAAATAATAAAAATCCAAAAAGATTTTTCTTATTTTTTTTCTTTTTCCATCTTTTTTTATCTTTGCCTTACTTCTCCATTGAGGACAATATACAGTTTTAGTGTGGGGGGAGGAATCTACTATCTTTTGTTTTTCAAAAATCTTTCAAAAAACCATAAAAATTTGAAAAATTCTGGAAACCAAAAATAATTTCCTTTTCATTTTCTTTTCTTTTCTCGTTCTCGTCATGTTTTCGTGTCCTTCGTATAGTCTTTTTCTCCACTCTTACAGGGTAACCACCACCTCGATAGCACAAGTCGAGGAGATCATGGAAGCAACCCGCAATGTAACTTCTTTCCTCTTCGTTTTTCCTTTACTCTCGTATAGGAGTTGGGATGAGCATTTCAGGTGTTGTGGTTGATTGTGTGCTTGAATGACGATGGAGTATGGAGTGCATAACTTTACTTGTATTTTCCTTTTGCTTGCTTTTTCTTTTTCTTGTGTTCGTTTTGCTTTTGTATAGTGTGTCTAGGATTAAAAGTTTTCGAAAACCCGATTACGGACTTATTAGAAGAGTTTACATTCTATTGTAGATAACCCATTATAGATTTTGGACCTTAATCTAGTAGAATGACTCTAAATCAATGAACATGTTGATCTTTTAGCTTGAGTCCACCTTTTCTACTAGAGGTTTACTTCGGGATTTGCACTTGACCACCTTGACCACCCATGGAGGAGTTAGGCCTTGGTTTCCGTGTCCCGTTTTCTAGGTGACCTTGCTCGAACGACCATTTCACCTTTAGTCCAAATTCTCCTTGCCTTTCTGTGGGTTATCCGGGTATGGCGCGCGTTCTCGGTTACCTATTTTTCCTCCACCTATACATCACCACAATAAGTTTACAAAAATAAACCTCCAAGCTTGGTTTCGAACCACATCAAAAAGCCAAAAAAGGGCAAACCGAAGCAAGAGAAATAGCACAATATAAGAAAGACAAAGAAGAGAAAAGGAGCATCAAAATCGTATCATCAAAAACATCTCCTTATGCAAAAAAAAAACCCTTTTGATTGACTTGTCGTCGTGAAGTGCCTACTAGAGGACTGAGTCTCGAGGAAGGAAGATATCGGTGATTAGTCGATCCACCACAAAATTGTAAACACTTCTCCACTTTTTGTTTGGGCTAATTTGGATAATTCGAGTTTGGAAGGACCCTCCTGGCTTTATCCAAAGAGAGCGGGATCGCACCTACCTACAGTGTCAAATAAATGACTCCATGGTTCACATATTCACTCCGTTTAACACCTCGTCGTACCCCTTTAGAAGATTGGGAGGACCTAGCTAAGTCATCAACATCTTTATTGCTTTAATGTCATACTATTAGACTTTGGTCCTTGTCCACATGGGCAATTTATCTTGGAATGTTCATGACTGTTTTAGGTAAGTAATCGGTGTCTTCCCCGCCATCTCGATGAGGAATTCAGTGTTTTATTTTTGCTTTGGATGTGCCTATTCTATCGTGTTATTTCTTTTCGTGTGTTTAGTCGCATCCACCATTTTGAGCAAGACCCTACTTGCCTTGCATTGAAGTACCTTACCTCATAGGTTCTCCAATGTGAGTTGAATGGATGGAGCGGACCCGTTAATTGTTCCGTGTCGGCTTAGCATAGTCTAGCTAGTAATATTAGTATGTAGTTTCTTTTTGGGTCTTTGCTCGAGGACGAGCAACGGTTTAATGTGGGGGATTTGATGTGTGCTAAACTTAGACCATTTTTCCTCCCATTTACACTCGTTTTTCCTCCATTTTGCGAGATTAGAGTGTGATTTTTGCCCTATTTTTAGTTTTTCTCGCATTAGTGTCTCTATTGTGCATTTCACGTGTTTTTGGTAGTTTTTCTATCTATTTTGATAGGATTCGTCGCCGAGAGCATGTTCGAGCTTCCACGAGCACAAGAGAGTGGAACACTGTCCAAAAGCAACTTACAAAACCAAAAGTCCAAACAATCAAACGACAAAGAGCGAGACTAGAAAAGTGGTCAAGGGAACCATCGGATGAAGTTTCACCGGATGAGATACGACCGGGGGAAACTTTCACCCATCAGGTGAAGTTTCGCCCGACGGTAAAGAAGCCCCCAAATGCAAAATCTAGAAGGAAGTTCACTAGGTGAAATCATCGGGTGAAGTTTCACCCGACGGTAATGGCTCGTGAATGGCTGATATTCGCAGGGTGAAGTTTCATCATATGAAGACTCATTGGACAAAAGTCTCACTAATGGAGCAAAAGTTTGATTTGGGCTTTGGTTTAAGGATCCATTAAGCTATTACTACATATATAGTTGACCTAAGGAGATGCAGATAAGACTCCATTAGATCATTTTCATTAGCATCCTTCATCATCCATCACTACATTAGCTTAGATAGAAAGCCACTAGATATTCCTTGTTTTTATCAATCTTCATCTTCATCTAGCTTTAGATTCAAGCTTTTGTAAAAGAAATATAGTTTTTATCTTGAAGTTCTTTGGAGATTATCCAGGGATTAGTGACAAATCCATTGTCCTCTTCATCAAGGCTTCTCTTTATTTTTATGCAATCTTCATCTCCATTGTTGGTATAATTCTCTTCCTCTCCCTCATCTCTAGATTAGATTTAATATTGCTCTTTCATTATGGTATCATTTTCATTGATTTTACTTGCATTGTTTTTAGATCACTTTGTTGTTTCTTTTGTTGATCGTAATTTCCTTCGTTGTTTTAGTTTTATTTCCTCTTGTTTTCATCATTATGCATGTTTTTATTAATTTCTCCATTGTTATTGCTTTTGTAGTTTTCTTCATGAATTGTGAGTAGTTTTCTTGTTAGGGGGTTAAGGGAGGAAGATCTTGGGTGATATGAATTAAGGAATTGTGGTTTTGTTGCATGATTGTTGATTTATCATGTTTGAGGGTTTTGTGTCATTGTTGACTTAGTCCGGCCAACTAAATCGGCCTTGACTCATTTCTATCATTGGGAGAAATCCGGGGTAAGAGATCCCTCGATTTGAGACTTACCGTTTGTTGGGAAATTCGGGGTAAAATTACCTTGACTTGAGACTTACCCTTTTTCGCCGCGAAAGCGGGATCTAGATAAGTTGGGTGAAGAAATCGAAAGGTGGCATTCTCCCTCTATCGACTTTGTGACTGACCCATAATTCCGAGACTCATAGAACCCGATTTCTGATTCCCGACTCCTACTAACACCTTTTCCTTATTGATTATCTCTTCGTTATTCATCCCATTTTAGTTTAGACACTACTCAACCTCCCTCCCCCCTTGACCTCATACTCATAGCTCTTACTTGATTTACCTCACTGCCTTCCCTGTTGACCGACCTCGACTCACCATGACCACATTTAATTGTTTTAGTGTTATTTGCGAGTCATATAAGTATTATTTGATCCCCTATCCTTCGTTAACGACCGATCCAGATTTGGGCGTGATCACTAGGCCGTCGCAATTGTTGTTTTTGCGACGGTTCTGGCTGTCACAAATTGCTGTGTTTTTTTGTAGTGGCAGATGAAATCGGGGAAGTTCCTCCGATCAAAGACGGAATCGATGCTAGCGAACGAGCTAGCTTACGGATCTTACTCATCAAAAAAAGGGCAAAGGGGCGAGCTTTCGGTAACATATATAGCTACTCTAGACCGGAGAAGGGCTAGGTCTAGAAGCTTCTGATCCCAACGTTCGCTGACTTGAACTGATAGACCTTTATTGTATTGGAATATGGCACTCATGTTTTGACTGTTGTCAACCAATCTTTTCAATGTTCGATTTTGCTCTATGTTAGAACATTTCTGTGAATGCTATTTTGATACGGTCGAACAAACCAGAGTTACTAGAGAATCCAAACTTTGATCGAAGATGGCAAAATAGTAATAGCATTTAAGTTCTGAAAATGAGTCACCTATTTTGGAAACTAGCGGGGTATTTTTGAATACATCGACTTGATGCAAAGTTTGTCCTCAATTTTTTAGGCTAGTTTTTGTTTGATGGCATTGTGTATTGTATCTTTCTGATTATTATAAATCGAGGTGTAGGAATAAGCAGTTGACTTGAAAAAAATTAAAAATCCAATAAGCATAATGCACACTCTAAGTTATCAACCAAAATCATCACTTCATCACTTCTTTGAAAATGAACTTCTTTCTCGGTTGCTACTGCTCGACTTGAATTCGTGCTTCATTGGCTTTTGTACCTGTTTGTGGATCACCTTTGTCATGATTTGAACCACATTCCTATTATCGTGATTTCAGGAAAACCATAATTTTGGAATTAAAGGAGTAGGCCATTGAGTTCAATGAAAGAACTGATTCTTTTTTTTTGGTGTAAATGTAAGTATATTCCAAAATGATCAATTTACAACCAAGTCCCATATATCATTTCATCTTAGTATTGCTTCCACACTAGTATAATACTTACTAGGGATGTATTTACGTTGAGCTCTAATTCTAGCAATGACTTCACTTCTAATTTTGTCTATTATATACTCATGCCTTACAACCACCATATTAACAAAGAACTGATTCTTGCCTCCCCAATTAATGAATGTTAATTTATACAACGGTTAGCAAACAAAACTGTTTGTAATTTTTTTATTATATAATAATTGTAATGTAGATCACTTCCTTTCATTTGAATTGTAAAAATGTAATTAATTATTTGAAGGGATTAAACTTCTCACTTTTCCAATTGGTGGGCAGTTAAGTAAGAGTGGGTGCGGGTTTTATAAAAGAAATCAGGTGTTATGGACTTGTGGTTAAGTAACCACCAGTAATTAATCTTAACCACATCACTCTCAACTGCATCATTTTTTACCGTTTTTTTATTTTCCAATAAATTTCAAGCGCCACATCCGCCACCACATAGGATCCGCATCAGGATCATAGTCACTAATCATACGTGGCTTAATATTAGGCCTCTAAATGTTGCATCTTTACATATTAAGAGATTATCATTATGTCCCCCTCATTTCTCCCTCACTCTCTGCACCATTAATCAACCCCAAGTCCCAACCAGGCAACTAGCAGCCCCACCATCTTCACTAGCTATTATCCTCTGAACATGTATATCCATGGCCATTTCAAACCAAATCCCATATTCAATCAGCCACCTATCTCGACCCTGATTCCGATGTTCGACTATCACTATTATCACCCACTTCATCAGAGCACATACATACACGCGGCTTCGGTGAGTTCATCAACCCGAAATCATTGGCGTACAGCTGTCCGCCGAAACTACCCAGCACCATACCCGCCGCCACTATATGGCGTCAGGAGCCACCCCACTAGCCACCACCAACCACCAGCCATCTCAACTTCGTCCCAAAAATCCTATTTTAAAAGTTTAATTAATAATCAAACTTAATAAATATGGTGAATAGTTAAGTAAAGTAAGATCATATTACTTGCTTGATAATCAAATTAGCGTGGAAGTTGATTGATTAATGATTTTTTGGAAAGAAATTAAAGAGTTATAGACGTAATTAGGATAGTATTGTAAATTATGAAAAATGTGAAATTAGAATCTGTAATCGAAATTGCGGGAGTTTGATTAATTAATGATTTTTTTGAAAAGAAATTAAAGAGTTAGAGAGATAATTAGGATAGTGTAGACATGACATAGGTCCACTCCGACGCGGCCACGCGCGGGTTTGGGGAGGCAAATGAATCTCCATGTGAGAATGGATCGAATTGAAATTTAAATCGAAGTTTGAGTCGCCACCGAACTTTCTGGGAGTTCGGGCCCGTTCGAACCCACTCTATGTCGTAGTGGGCCGTGTACAAAATACGGCCCATTTCCGATGACAGAGTTTATTGGGGTTGTCCCTTTGCATTTGATACCGATACCGACGTTATCGGATATCGTGTATTGAATGACTCTCGTTGCCAATGGTTTCGGACATCCGGAAATCGAGGTTCTGAGTAAGGGGTGAGGGTACGTGTTGGGAAGCCTACGAAGGACACCCAACCCCGCCCGCACATTAGCGGCCTCTACTAGGATATCGGATGACTTTCTAATACGCGCGTTAGTTGAACGATGAAATGATATGCAAACATTGTTTTCCTTAAACATGCCAGAATTGAATGAGTTGCGAAGTCGATTTAATGCAACTAAAATTTAACGTCGAAGTTGTATTTTAGCATGTGAGGTTCGTTTTTGTCTAATAAAACAAACAATGAAAAGAAATTGCTACAAACATGAACAAACAAGTTAGTAACGGTTTACAAATTGAATAAGAAATATAAATACGATAACATGCATAATTTTGAAAAGTTTATTCGCGTGATGACCGAGGTTAAACATATTTGTCGAAAACTGGAAAAAACATTGTTTTGTCTAAAAACCGATGTTCGAAAAACTAATAAAAAGCAAAAATCGAGTCGCGTTTTCCAGCCGGCCGCGCGGCTCGCCCGGGGTGCGCGCGACTCGCGCCCCGGCCTGTTTCGAAGTCGATTTTTTGAAAATCGACGATTTTATTAAATCGCGTACAAATATCGCATAATTTGTACTCGATTCAATATTTTTGATATTCGTTATATTCGATATTCAATTATGAAATCGATATCAATATTCGGAATAATTTTGGAAAAGAGGAAAAGAAAAGGTTTTGAAAAATCGTTTTGTAGAATTAGAAAAAAAAATAGAGAAAACGAAGAAAAGAGGGCCGCGGTTTCCAGGCTCCCGCGCGAGTGGCCTGGGAGGGGCGCGACTCGCGTGGGCTGCTGTCTCGGCTCGTTTATTTTCGAAAGTCGTTAATTTCGATAGATCGTGTACAAATATGAACTAATTTATACTCGATTTATACTTTCGATATTCGTCGTATTCGATATTCGATTATGAAATCGATATCGAATATTCGGAATGACTTTTAGAAAAGGCTTTATAAAATTGTTTTGAAAAGAATTTGAATGAAACGAAAAAGAATGTTAATTCTCTCCGCGTTAAAATCGTCGTATTTTGTTTTAAAAAAGTACGTAACGATTTTTAGCATCAACGAGATTTAATTTAGTTCTTGTTGGATACGATATTCGATTAATGAACCGGTATCGTATTTTAAGAACGTTTATATATGAAAATAATTTTGTAGTATCGATATCAGAAAAAAATGCGACGAACGACCCGTAAAACAAAAATCGACCGACGACAAAAATAATAAGAAAAGACGAGAAAAAGACGAGAAGGAGAAGAAGAGAGAAAGGAGAAGTTGGGTTTGATTTTACACCCTCAACCTACATGCTTTGTTTACTCGGATCGGGGCTCGTCGGAATGTGGCTAGGGCACGGAAGCGTCGAGTTAATGTCGGTGAGTTATGGTGGTTGGTTGGGAAGTGTAAGAAGGGTATCGGGTCTAAGGGCCGGTTCCTTCGGGTCTCGGATGCACTATCTGTTTCTCGATGCTAAGTGTAAGGAGTTTATGTTTATGTGTGAAAAGTTGATGTTGTAGGTGTGTATGAATGTCTCAAGTGTCGGGAGTTGAATGTGTTGTTAATAAATTGGTGTCTATGCTTGATTTTGGTGTATGATTATGTGATGGGAAGGTCCTATTTATAGGAGAAGAGGTAGCCTTGCTTGTACGACAAGAAATACCGATTAAGATAGGGAATGTAAGAGCTTGAGACGAGCGAGAATTCCACTTGCTTGGCGGAGAAGCAAGGAATTTGGCTGGAAGAGGGCTGCTCGGCCGAGTGTCCTATGCTCGGTCGAGTGTTAGATTCGGTTTTTGGATAGAATTCCTACTTGAGATCGAATTCTACCTTTAACGGAATTGTTTAATATTTGTCGTAGCTGGTTTTTTGTAGTATCCGAGCTCGAATCAGATACGTGGGGTGACATGGCTGACCCACAAGTCTCGAGAAAATATCTTTGACCGGGTTTGACTCGGTCGCTAAAAGACGATTTTGCCCCTGGTGTCGGATTCGACCATAATTAGTCTTATTTGACTCAAAACGACCCGCTGTGCCTGATTTAGAGGTTGGTTTTGTGAAATTTGTACTCCGTAAAAAGCCCAAGCTAAATGCCAATGATTTTGAGCCCATTTTCGAGTATGTTAAAGCATGTTTGCGTTCGATCATCATCGGGTGCTTGTCGGAAACTGCTATAGACATCTGGCGGTGAAAATGTGGGTGTCTACAGAGCCCCCACTCTGACTGAGGCTTGGACAGGGCGAAAGTCAGAGTAGCTACCAGATCAATCAGAGATTAAGACATGGCAGACTTCCGATCGGGTCGTTTAAAGTCCATTAGACTTGCGTAAAAGGGGCTCGCCAGCCATAAGATAGAAGTCATACCTGAGTTCTCTTGTCAGGAGTAGCTCCGTGGGGAATTTGGACTTGTCGTATAAGTCTTGGGTGCGCTTATATGTGGGCCCATCCCGTTAAATGCCGTTGGGGAGTTTTAGCGAGGAGTCTTCCTTCTCGAGTCCGGGTGTACCTGTATGATGCCGAAACATAGCAATTTGTATGTAACATTTAGGCGAAACACCGACTCACACTGAGGAAGTAAAACTTGACGTTCCTTTGGGAAGCACAAGCTGGTACCTGAAACATTAGATATGTAGGCAGAAATAGCAAATATAGCAGATAGCAAGATAGCATACAGGAAATGCATTTATCATCTATAGACTGACTTGCGCTGGGGAAAAATGATTTTTGCTTCATTTTGAAATCAAAGTCCTGAAAGCAACTCATGTGCTAAGAGATAGATTTTCAAAACTGAAAGAGGTAGAAAATAAATTTGCAGTTAAAAATAGACTGAAATTTGACCTTGCCGAAAAGGATTTTCTCAAATGGCTAAGTTTTGCAAGTTTTAAAATGAGAATTTGAAGAGAGAGGTGTACCGACAGACTCGACTCTGGACGTGACCGGACGAGTTGACAGACATGACTGGACTCTCGAGGGGTTGGACCGTGACTCGGTAGAGGGGTGGGCCACCTAACCAGACTCTTAAATTGCGCTATTCCGTAGCCTAGGCAAGTGGCAACACGGTTGTACATCAAAATGGGATAGATATGCTAAAGGGGGATTGCGGTAGTCCGTAATGGGACTGTTTTTGCAGGACTTAGCAGTGGAATGCTGTAGACTAGTGTTCTTTTGAATCCTTTTTGATTTTAGGTTACATTTCCAAAGTGGGCATTGCCTTGAGTCCTGACAGATTCTCGTCTTCGACTGAGCCGAGTACTAGGACACACTACAGAAAGAAGGATAGTTTTTGAAAGTATTTTGGATTTTGTGAGTGGAAGGAGAACTTCTGTCTAATAGAAGCCCCCAGGACGACAAAGCTAGCTATTGAGAACTTGACAGTGTTGTGACCGAAATGATGGTGCTTTTTGAATGTGTGTCGATGTGGGTGGTTGTGCCTCTATTGAAAGGCTGCCTACGTATTCACGTGTGGTGAAATCAAACCAAGCCGTAGTTCAGTGGATTATAGTGCCTAGTTTATTAGGGCTTTGTGTGTAACTAGCCATAGCGATGGTGTAGGCTAGGTGCATTCTCAATGATGTCTTGATCAAGGGGATAGACTAGTTAGGATGTTTATCCTGTGACTGTGAGCATTCTTCGGGGTAGCCCCTAGAGGTGGTGCGAACTATTTGTGCATGTTCTATGCCGACCGCAGGTTGAGTTCCCGTGTTCGGGGTTGGTAACTGGTTTGAATGAGAAGAATTGGGATGGGATTTTAACGAGTTCTGCTCTCGGGGATTTTAACGAGTTCTGCTCTCGGGGATTTGATAAGTTTTGCTCTCGGGGATTTTAACGAGTTTTGCTCTCGGGGATTTTAACGAGTTTTGCTCTCGGGGATTTGATGAGTTTTGCTCTCGGGGATTTTAACGAGTTTTGCTCTCGGATTTGCGTATGGTGATTGTGAATTCTGTTATGTAAAGGGGAAGTCGAGTAGAATGGCTCGAACTTTGATCGGGATAGGTTTTGATAATGCGAGATCTGATTTCCATGTCTGGCCCTAATGGTTAGGGGTATCCTACGGAGCTTGAATCCTCAAAATTCCGGGCTGTCTCTAGCCTGGGTCTCGGGAAGGTCTTGAGGGTTGTAATGTGGGAAGGCTAAATGTGGTGTTAGTTGACCAGCTCGATTATCTCTCCCTTATTTGATGGTATGAATTTTGACTGCACCCTGGTCATGGGGCTTTCACTTGAATTGACCGTTGATCATGGTCATGGGTTTTTGGGGGTTCTTCTTTGATCATGGCCAGCTCTTTTGTTTTGGGCCTTTTGCTTTTTCATGGACTTTTTTTTTCTTTTTTTGGCCTTTTAATCCCGGTCATGGGTGCTTCTTTTGCCTGCTTTTTATTTCGGCTTTTGCTTTTTCTTGGACTTTTTTTGTCCAGTTTTTTTTTTGCTGGTCAGACTAGCACCTAAGGTAGGGATTGGTTGACCTTATTGGATGGGTGTTTATTGTGGGAAATGGGCTTGCCTCCCGTCTTTAACCCAAACTAGGAGATTACCTAGATTTGTCATAGGATTCGATACCGCTCCTGCTAAGGGTAGTTATGTGGCTTTCTATACCAGACATGGAATAGGTAAAAGGAAAACACGGGCTCGGTTTCCTGCAGTCATTATAGATGTGCCTATAATAGTCACGTGCGTGTGCTCACAGTGTATGACGGTGTTCATCATGTTCTCGGAAACACATAAGGAAAGCATATATGAGAAAGAATATTGAAAGCTGATTTTATTGAATTTTGAAAAAAAAGAGGACAGAATACAATTGACTCTGATTCTGACTTTGAAGTTGAAATAAATAGTACTCCCTAGACTCGGACTCAGACTTGGACTTAAATCAAATCCGGACTCTTGGATGCATGAGAGGTAGATTGGATGCTTTGGTCATCGGGCCCTGTATAGTCCATGAGGGGCTTTGCAAGTGACAATGTTTCGAAAACGGGAGTCATCCTGGCATCGAGGAAGTCTTGAATGAGGTGTTTCAGCTTCCAGGATTGTTCTGTATCGTGTCCCCTCCCTCTGTGGAATTTGCAGTAATGCTCGGCGTTCCATGCTTTGGAGCGTTTTTCCAAAGGTGGATCGACTGTTGGGCCTATGGGTAGTATTAGGCCCTTCGGAACCAACCTCTGGAAAGCGACGGTGTAGAACATATCCAAGTGGGTAAATGTCCTTTCCTTTGACTGGTTCTTGATTTTTGGAGAGGTGACTTGAGGGTTACCTCTCTCGGTCTTTCCATCTTGAGGGTATCAGACAGTTTCGTAAGAGTATTCACCTTTCAAATGGCTCTGTTGGGTGATTGGCTGCCTTACCCGCTATAGTTGTGCTTGACGGGATCGGGTTCTTACAAGATCCTCTTCGATGATGGTTACCCTGGAACTTAAGTTATCTAGGGCAGTATTGATTTTCGAGAAGATATTGTTAATGGAGCAAGACAACATAAGCATACTCCCCTAGATATCCCCTTTCTCGACGGCGCGGGATTTGTTGTGGTTTGGTAGTAGTGCCTCACTCATAGGGTCCCTGGTCGGAAGAAACGACAGGTGTTAGAACTCGCCTAAACTCGGTTTTGCGCAAATGCAAGAGAGAGAGTCAAACTAGGTACGGCCCGGGGGTGGGAATGACTATAATTCTTCGACCGGGATACTCGAACGTTGACCTAGGCAAAATAATGACCGCGAATTAGACTCGAGCTGCAGAAGGGTGGGTCCGAAAATGGGGCGACCGTATTTGACCGCGTCACGTGCTTGGACCAACCGTGGTGACCTAAACCTAGGTGACTCGAGTGTTCGTAGCATAGGTTCGACTTGAAAAAGGCATTGCAAGGTACTCTCTAGGGTTACCGTGGTTGGCTGCTTGGGTGGAAAACAGCCGAGTGAGACTAAAGACTCTGATAGGACTCAGATGGTGTGACATCTAAGTGACTCCAAAGTGGGGTATGTGAGACAACACGTGTAAGACCTGATCCTTAGAGCAACCGTGATTGATCGCTCTGCTGAAGGGTAACCCCCGACTGGGACTGAAGACTTTGTTAAGACTCGAGTATCGGACGGGTGACCCTTAGATGTAAGGATCACGAACCTTTTGTTATAGTGCTATGCCTTGTAAAAGGTTGAATCGAAAAAGACGCCTAGACGGGTGACTTGTGAAAAGTGGGCCTCCCATAGGATCCAGTTGTGTGGGCTAGGTCCTGTTTGAAAGGAGGTTCACGTGGGACGTTCCTCAAACTTTGGACTCGATCGTGTAAACGGGCCCTCCTTTATAGGAGTATGTCCTACGTAGGTGGGCCTTGCCTTAGTTAAATAAAGCGGACTGGGATAGGGAGGTAACCCGTGATGTAAGATCGACAGAGTTTCGACGCTAAAGATTTCGACAACTTATGACACGACCCCGACACTGCTAAATACGGGAAGTCCTAAGAAAAGGAAGGTTTTGAAAAAGGGATTCTTTTGGAAAATCCGAGAAGTCTCGGTGGATGGCCCAATTTTTGCGAAAAAAACGGAAAAGTGCATCGGGCCACAATTTTGAAAGTTCGAAAAAAAAAATTCGAGTTTTGAAATGGGCAGAATACCGGCTAGAAAATAGGGTACTTTGAGTCAAATCGTAAATCCTAATTTCGGTAGCATTCCGGGGTTTTGAAAAGTTGAATATTTGGAATTTTGAAACTTGGGTATCTAAAAAAGGAATTTCCGACAATTTGAAAATTGAAGATGAGATCCCGAAGATTTGAAAATCGAAAACGGCATCTCGAAGATTTGAAAATTAAAAATGGCATCTCGAAGATTTTGATAATCGAAACTGGTATCTCGAAAATTTTGAAAATCAAAACTGGCATCTCGAAAATTTTAAAATCGAAATTGAATTTTGAAAATCCGAAAATCGAATGGTGGATCGGAAATTCGAATTTTGAAATGGGCAGCATGTCGGCTAGAAAATAAGCTTGTTTTGAGTCAAATCTTAAGTCTAAATTTCGGCAGCTTTCCGATTTTTTTTAAAAGATGCATTTTTGGAATTTCGGAATTTTGAATATCGAAGATGAATTTCCAAAAATTTGAAAATAGAAAACAGTATCCTGACTTTTAAAATTGGCAAAAATGTCATTGGGCTTGAAATTTTTTGAAAAGTCAGAAATTTTGAATTTTTGAAATGGATTTTTGAAAGCCAGAAGAGAAATTCGGGGGATGGCCCGGTTTTTTTTTCCGAAAGAAAAAAACGGAAATCGAACCGGGCGACGGTTTTGTAAGTTCGAAAATAGTTTTGAGTTTTAAATCGGGCATAATACCGCTAGAAAAAAGGCTATTTTGAGTAAAATCGCAGGTCCTAAATTCGGTATATGCCCGGGGTTCTGAAATTGGATATTTTGAAAAGGATGCAATTTTCGAAAATGACGGTTTTTGAAAAGGATGTAGATCAAGTAGCACGTAGTCATGGAAACAGTATAACGACACCATGTATGGTCTTAAACTAAGTCTCGGTCAGTCTATAAAGGGTCTATACCAGTGTACATAGCCTATTCGAGAATCGGGGCGGACTTCCTAAGTCGAATTGAGCTTAGAACATGCCGTAAAACCCATACGAATCTGCTATGAACACTTTTTGACATATCCAATTTGGACTACATCAATGGTATAGTGGGACGTCGGTCTCCAGTACCGGCCCGGGAAAAGATGGGGTTATCCATGAACCGTAAAACTAAAACGCGTATTGTACTAGTCAAACGATTTCTATTCGAGTCTCACCCTGAGGATGCCGATGGTAAGTCACGCATCAGTTAATCCCCAGCGGAGTCGCCAAATTGTGGACATGATATACGTCCACCCCGACGCGGCCACGCGTGGGTTTGGGGAGGCAAATGAATCTCCATATGAGAATGGATCGAATTGAAATTTAAATCGAAGTTGGAGTCGCCATCGAACTTTGTGGGAGTTCGGGCCCGTTCGAACCCACTCTATGTCGTAGTGGGCTGTGTACAAAATACGGCCCATTTCCGATGTCAGAGTTTATTGGGTTTGTCCCTTTGCATGTGATACCGATACCGATGTTATCGGATATCGTGTACTGAATGACTATCGTTGCCAATGGTTTCAGACATCCGGAAACCGAGGTTCTGAGAAAGGGGTGAGGGTACGTGTTGGGAAGCCCACGAAGGACACCCAACCCCGCCCGCACATTAGCGGCCTCTACTAGGATATCAGATGACTTTCTAATACGCGCGTTAGTTGAACGATGAAATGATATGCAAACATTGTTTTCCCTAAACATGCGAGAATTGAATGGGTTGCTAAGTCGATTTAGTGCAACTAAATTTTAACGTCGAAGTTGTATTTTAGCATGTGAGGTTCATTTTAGTCTAATAAAACAAATAATGAAAAGAAATTGCTACAAACATGAACAAACAAGTTAGTAACGGTTTACAAATCGAATAAGAAATATAAATACGATAACATGCATAATTTTGAAAAGTTTATTCGCGTGATGACCGAGGTTAAAAATATTTGTCGAAATCTGGAAAAAACATTGTTTTGTCTAAAAAACGATGTTCGAAAAAATAATAAAAAGCAAAAATCACGTCGCGTTTTCCAGCCGGCCGCGCGGCTCGCCCTGGGTGCGCGCGACTCGCGCCCCGGCCTCTTTCGAGGTTGATTTTTTGAAAATCGACGATTTTATTAAATCGCGTACAAATATCGCATAATTTGTACTCGATTCAATATTTTCGATATTCCTTATATTCGATATTCGATTTTGAAATCGATATTCGATTTTAAAATCGATATCTGTGGACATGACATAGGTCCACCCCGACGCGGCGAAGCGCGGGTTTTGGGGAGGCGATAGAATTTCCATATGAGATGGATCGAATAGAATTTTAAATCGAAGTAGGAGTCGCCACCGAATTTTATGGTTATTCGGAACCATTCGAACCCACTCTATGTCGTAGTGGGCCATATTTAAAACATGGCCCATTTCCGATGTCAGAGTTTATCGGGTTCGTCCCTTAGCATATCGATACCGATGCCGACTGGGCGGTTAATCGTATATTGAATGACTCTCGCTGCCAATGGATTCGGACATCCGGAAACCATGGTTCTGAGTAAGGGGTGAGGGTACGTGTTGCCGTGTTGGGAAGTTCAGCGAGAACACCCAACCCCGCCCGCACTTAGCGGCCTTTACTAAGATATCGTTCGGTTTTGTGTACACGCGTTAGTTCGACGATGAAATGATATGCAGAGATTATTTTCCTAAGACATGTGAGGAAAAATAGATAAATGGGTTGCTAAGTCGTTTAATGCATGTTAAACTACTAACGTCAAAGTTATTTTAGCATGTGGGTTCGTTTTAGTCTAATAAAACGATAAAAAGAAAATATGAGAATAAATTGCTACAAACACGAGAAAACGGGTTAGTAACGATTGAAATAATAATAAGTAAGTAAACATATGAAATCGAGAAAATAAGAATTAATCGAAATCTGAAAAATATAATTTAAAACGTTGTTTTGTATAAAAAACGAAGTTCGAGAAAGAATAAAAAAACGAAAAAGATGTGTTTGGGCCGAGAGCCGCGCGACTCGCCCGAGACTCATGCGGGTCGCGTGGTGGCCTGATTTCGACGACGGTTTTTGGAAAATTTTTGATTAAATCGTGCACGAATATTACATAATTCGTACCCGGCTTAATATTCTCGATATTCGTTATATTCGATAGTCGACTATGAGATCAATATCGAATATTTGGAACAGTTTTGAAAAAAAGATATAAATTTAGAAATCGTTTCATAAAATAATAAAAATAGACGAACGAAAAACTAAAAAAAAGAAGAACCGGATCGGACTAGTGTGCGAGTCGCCTGGACCGGGCGCGACTCGCGTACGGGTCTGTCCAATATTATTTTTTGTCGAAAATCGTTATAAATCGCGTATAAATATGGATTAATCTATACTCGGTTTATATTTTCGATATTCGTTGTATTCGATATTCGATTATGAAATCGATATCGAATAGTCGGAATAATTTTAGAAAAAGGTTTTGAAAAAGTTTGTTTTGAACGAAAAATAAGAAAAAGGAATTTTGAACGAAAAGTTGTAGAAAAAGGATTTTTGAACGAACAAAAAATAAAATGAAATCGTCGAAATCTTAATATAATTCTTGTGAATACGATATTCGATTATATAGAATCGATATCATATTTTAAGAATATTCGATAAAAAATAGTTTTTAATAATATCGATATTAGAAAAATATATGCGATGAACGACCCATATTAAAATATGAAACGACCGACGAAAACAATAAAAAAAAAGGAAGAAAAAACGTGAGAAAGAGGGAGAAAGAAAGAAGAATCGGGTTTGATTTACACCCTCAACCTACATGCTTCGTATTCTCGGTATAAGGCTCGTTGGACGGTGGCTTAGACACGGGAGCGTCGAGATGATGCGGGTGAGTTAAGGTGTATCGGTTTAGGTGTATTTTTGTGTGCGGGGCGTGGATTCGGCCGGCTTGGACGGGATTGGTTTCGTCGGATCTTTGGAATTATTTCAGGATTACGTCGGGATTTTGGATGTCGTTTTTTGGCTGCTGAAGATTTGTGATTTTTTTCGGTATTTTCTGATGTATTGTTCGTTGTTTTTTGTGTTGGACGGGAGGTCCTATTTATAGGGATTTCCCGACCTTGGTTTAGGAGAGTTTGAATACCGCTTAGGATAGGAAACGTAGGAGTTCGAGGGAAATAAGAATTCCGCTTTCTTGGCCAAGAAGAAAGAGATTTCGGCTGTTTTGGAGGGGTATTGGCCGAGTGTTTTACACTCGGTCAAGTGTTCGAATCGGTTTTTGAATAGGATTCCTGTTCGAGCTAGAATTACCGCTTGAGTAAGAAGCTGAGAAGAACGAGGATTCCGTTTTCTTGTGAGAGAAGAAAAGAGGAAAACCGGCTGGTTATGCTCTACTCGGCCGAGTGTTTGCACTCGGTTGGGTGTCTGAGTCGGTTCTCGGATAGGATTTCTACTCGGGATCGAATTCTATTTTAAACGGAATTGTTTATTTTTTGTATGGTTGATTTTTGTTGTATCCGAGTTCAATCCGGATTGGTGGGGTGACACGGCAGACTTTATGCCTCGGGAAAATATCTTTGACCGGGTTTTGACTCAGTCGCTAAAAGACGGTTTTACCCCTGGTGACGATTTCGACCCAAATTAGTGTTATTTGACACGAAACGACCCACTGGGCCTGAAATTGAGGTTGGTTTTATGAAATTTGTACTCCTTAAAATGTCTAAACCAAATGTCCATGATTACAAGCCCATATCCGAGTCCGTCAAAGCACGTTTACGTCCTATCATCATCGGGTGTTTGGCGGGAACTACTATAGACACCTGGCGGTCAAAATGTGGGTGTCTACAGAGCCCCCACTCTGACTGAGGCTTGGACAAGGCAAAAGTCAGAGTAGCTACCAGGTCAATCAAGGATTAAAACCTGGCAGTCTTCCGATCGGGTCGTTTAGGGTCCATTAGACCTGCGTGAAGGGCTCGCCAGCCATAGAATAGAAATCATACCTGGGTTGATGCTGATAACGTCGCGGGAGCTTGCCTAGGAAGCTATGGGTATACCTGTTTGCAGATATATCCTGTCTTAGAATTGCGCGGGAGCTTGTATGAGCTTTTCCACTGGGGAACTTAGAATTTCTGGAAGTCTTGGGTGTACCTGTATGCTGACATAATTTGTATGTAACATTTAGGCGAAACACCGACTCATGCTGGGGAAGATGATTTTTTTTGAAAAATTTTGAAAGAATTTTTTTTTGGAAGTTTTGGAAATAAGAATGCTTGGGATGACTTTGACACGAATTCCTAGAACTTCCTGGTTAGGCTTGTATGCCTAGGTGAAGGAGGGAAAGTGGTAAAATCCTATTCCTGTGATGACTAGGAAGAGGGAAATTCTCTATTATAAATAGAGAGCTTTTGGCTTCTTATTTTTCATATTCCCATCCAAATCTTTTCTTTCATCTTAAAATCCCTTAGACTTTTTAGGATAAAATAAAAGAAACTATTCTTGCGATGGGTATTGACCATTTGACCGCGATGCTTCATGCGTGGGCCCAGGACTTTCGAGATGAAGATAGAGTCCAGTTAACTCAAATGGGAATTGTGGCTTTATTCCCACTTCAGCGACTTAGGGTAGACTCGCATTTCCTTGATGCTTGTTTATCCTTTTGGGATACTACCTTTCATATTTTTGCATTTCCTCGAGGAGAAATATGTCCTCTTCCTGAAGAGATAGCAACTATTGGAGGGTGGTGCCCTAACGCTCGTCCTGCTATTCCCCCATTTTATCCCGATCCAAGGAGGAGGCTGAGGGATTTTCTAGGGTTGTCACATGCTGAGACAGCCCGTATGGTGAGGGGAAATTCAGTTTCCTTATTTGATTTGGCTGATAAATTTATGAACCCAGTTGGTGAAAGAATTACTTCTACCCATAGGCGTAGGGCCTTTGCCTTTTGTATGCTGCATAGGTACGCCTTCGAAGGTCGAATGGATGCTGACTCATGCTTAGGTGAGATCAGGCTAATCAGCATAGTTGATCAAATGGAGACGGGTCATAGCCCAGCTTGGCTGATAACTGGGGAGATTATTATGGGTCTTGACGCTAGGAGGCTTGAACCAGGTCAGCAATTAACAGGGAGCATCCGTCTTTTGCAGGTATTTCAATCTTTTTTTCCTCGAATAATTGCCCGATTTTCCTGATTTTTACGGTAATCTCGAATTTTCCGGAATTTTCCGAAATCTTCAATTTTCCGTTTTTTTTCGAAATTTCCGATTTTGCCGAATTTTCGAATTTTTACGAAAATTTTCCGATTTTCGAATTTTTCGAATTTTTCGAAAATTTTGATTCTTTTTATTTTTCGAAAGTTTTTGACTTTTCGAAAATTTTGCACACCTGGTTATTCGAGCGTCTCTCGATCATAGAGCCCCCGGTGAATATACCCAAATACCGCAGCAGTCAGATTGGTTCAAGATCTCGCCGAATAAAATCCAGTCATCCCATAACTCAAAAATATTGGGATGAAGAGCTAACATTCCATGGTGGGCCTTTGATCAGGTGGAATGTCATTTGGTGGTTCCTTTCGAGGCTGTCAGGATTAGCTAGGAGAGACAAGGCCCGTTATCTGGTGATTTTGTCTTTGGACTGGACTGTCCATATCTATCCGGATCATATTTTAAGGCAGTTTGGTTCGTTTCAGGAGATCCCTGAGACTGAGGCAATTATAAGTGTTTCGATCCAATTGACGGACGCTATGTGTGACACGTGGCTGCAACGGTGGTTTACCCGTGTCATATGGACCGTACCTCGCCCTTGTCACACCACTTGGGTTTCTGAATCCTATCGAAAATGGACTTCTGAAGAATCCCAGGAGGCTCGTAAAGCTTTGAAGATCGAGGAAGCTCTTGACTTGGCCCGCCGAGAGTCGGCCAAAAATAATAGGCGGTTCTTTGCTGAGCCCGGGTCGGATTCTAAGTCAAAACCTAAGACTCAGACTAAAGAGACTGGTACTAGCGATCTGGAGGGAAGACTTGGACCGAGGACGGCGGTCCGAGACAGGCTAGGACCGCGTGATAACGAGGTGACCGGGGAGTCGAGTTTGAAGAAACGAGCCCGGGCTAAGGAGGTTCCCTTGGTGATTAGGGAGCGTTCACCCCCACCTCGACGCCGATGGACCGAAAAGGAGGCTAAGGGCAAAGGAAAGGGAAAGATGCCCTAGTTTATATTATTTAAGTATTAATACTATTTATTTTGTGATGATTTTTTTTTTTGATTTTTTTGTAATTTTATTACTATTTATTTATTTTTGAAATAAAGAAAGGTTTATTATAGAACCGTTCCTGTTGTTTTTTCGATTGCAGTGGTTGTGCCCTTTTGAGGGGCTGCCTACGTATCCATAATAAATGGAATCAAACCAAATGTAGTTCAGGCGGAATTAATTTGCAATTTCGAAATACATCAAGACTATTGGTTCAAGATGTTTGAAACAGTAGAATGAATAATTCTAGCTTTTGACTTGTCTTTAAAAGTTTGAAAAAAAGTGTTTTTGCAAATGACATTGAGAGAAGCGCTTCAGCTGGTCCAGGTTAGTTGGGTTGACAAACTCGTTCCCGTCCAGATCCGTTAGCATTACTGCTCCACCTGATAGAATCCTCTTTACCAGATATGGCCCAGCCCAGTTAGGTTTGAATTTTCCCCTTGGGTCCACTGGCAATAAAGCTCGAACTGATTTGAGGACCAAATCTCCTTCTTTGATGTTCCTGGGCCTCACCCTTTTGTTGAAAGCCCGTTGGATTCTCTTTTGATAGATTTGAATATTATTGAGGGCACGAGATCGTCGTTCATCTAAAAGGACTAGCGAGTCATATCGTGCTCGAACCCAATCAGCTTCAGGTACTTGACTCTCAACTAGGATTCTGAGTGATGGCACTTCTAGCTCAACGGGTTGGACTGCTTCCATGCCGTATGTAAGGTAATACGGTGTTGCCCCGGTCGCAGTACGAATCGAGGTTTGATATCCCCAAAGTGCAAATGGTATTTTGTCGGGCCAGTCCCGGTAATTATCAGCCATCTTTTTGAGTATGGTGACAATTGTTTTATTAGCTGCTTCTACCGCTCTATTAGTCTGGGGTCGGTAGGGTGAAGATGTATGCCTTTGAATTTTGTACTTGGTCAGCAAGGCTGCTGTTTCGGCTTGAAAATGGGTCCCGTGATCACTAATGAATTCATGTGGGATCCCATACCGGCATATTATCTTGTTTTGAATGAACTTGGCAACATGGCTAGCGTTGAGAATACGGTAGGATTCAGCTTCGACCCATTTGGTGAAATAGTCGATTGCTACCAAAATGAAGCAGTGTCCTCCGGTTCCCGAGGGGTTTATCTTTCCGATTATGTCGATTCCCCATGTTGAAAATGGCCATGGTGATGTCATGGTGTATAGCAAGGATGGTGGCATATGCTGTACATTGGCAAAAATTTGACAATTATGGCAGTGTCTGACATATAGCTGGCAATCCGTTTCCATGCTATTCCAGTAGTAACCAAGCCTCATGATTTTTCGGACCAACATTTGGGCGTTCATGTGTGGACCGCATTCGCCATCTTGTACTTCAGCCATAACTTTTTCGGCGTTGGTTTTGTCGACACATCGAAGGAGAGCCCCCTGCGCTGTCTTTTTGTAGAGTTGCCCATCGTCGGTGCGGATGAACTGGGTTGCCAGTCTTCGCAGGGCCTTTTTGGCTCGGTTGTCAGTTCCAGGTGGATATTCCCCGGTTGCTAGGTATGTCAGCACGGCTTGATACCATGGCTCAGGATCAGGTATCTCGACTTCTTCGATGTCGTGGATATATGCTGGCTCGGATCGTCTTTCGACACAGATTGGCATACTGGTCATATGGTCGGGAATGTTTAGTAAAGATGCCAGTTTTGAGAGTGCGTCTGCGAACTGGTTCTCTTCCCGGGGTAGGTATATATATTCTACTTTGTGGAATTGTTTCTCGAGATCCCGTACTCGTGCCTGGTAGGCCACGAGATTAGCATTTCGAGTCTTCCATTTTTGAAGCGCTTGATTAATGACCAGAGATGAATCACCGTGTACTCGGAGGTTTGTGACCCCTAAGTCGGCGGCGGCTTGTAGCCCGTGGATACATGCTTCATACTCAGCGGCGTTGTTGGTGACGTCAAAGTCTAGTTTGATGGATACGGGAGTATGTTCCCCTTTCGGTGAGATTAGAAGAATTCCGACTCCAAATCCTCGGAAGTTAGATGCCCCGTCAAAGTACAAATCCCATGCTTCGGTGTCACTGTGGAAAATGTCTTCGTCTGGGAAGGACCAAGTGTCAGTGTGTCCTTCTTCGGTTACGGGACTGTCAGCGAGAAATTCGGCTACTACTCGTCCTTTGATGGCTTTCAGTGGTACGAATTTTAGATCGAACTCTGCTAACATTAGGGTCCATCTTGATATTCTGCCGTTGAGGATGGGCTTTTCGAAAAGGTATTTGATCGGATCCACTTTGGATAATACTTGTACCTCGTAACTGAGCATGTAATGTCGGAGCTTCTTAGTGGCCCAGACTAAGGCTAAACATGTCTTTTCGAGCATGGTGTATTTACACTCGTACTCTAAAAACTTCTTGCTGATGTAGTATATGGCTCGTTCTTCGGAATTGACCGTTTGAGCCAGCATAGCCCCCATGGCTGTCTCTGTCGTGGTTAGGTATAGTGACAAAGGCAGACCGTGCTGAGGTGGCATTAGGACCGGTGGTGAGGCCAAAATTTCCTTGATTCTATCAAAGGCTGCTTGACATTTGTCATCCCATAGTAACTGTTCTCTTATTTTCAGTTTTTTGAAGATCGGTTCACACACCATGGTTAGCTTTGAAATGAACCTGCTGATGTATTGGACTTTTCCGAGAAACCCTCTTATTTCTTTTTTGGTTTTGGGGGGCTGCATCTCGGTGATGGCCTTGATTTTGGCTGGATCGACCTCGATACCTCGTTGGCTGACGATATGACCCAGTAATTTGCCAGATGTTACCCCGAAACTGCATTTCTGAGGGTTTAGCCTCATGTTGTATTTGCGTAGTCGGGTGAAGAACTTTCTCAGGGCGGTGATGTGACCGTCCCTGTCTTTGGATTCGACGATCATGTCGTCCACGTAGACTTCCACTTCCTTATGCATCATGTCGTGCAATAAGGTTGTGGCGGTTCGTTGGTAGGTGGCCCCGGCATTGATGAGACCAAATGGCATAACTGTATAGCAATAAGTACCCCAAGGTGTAATGAAGGTGGTCTTATCCATATCTTCTTCTGCCATTTTTATCTGATTGTACCCCGCATACCCGTCCATAAATGATAGAAGGGCATGATCTGCTGTGTTGTCCACCAGTATATTGATGTGTGGCAACGGAAAGTCATCTTTCGGGCTTGCTTTGTTAAGATCCTGAAAGTCTACACAGACACGAACCTTACCGTCCTTTTTAGGGACTGGTACGATGTTTGCAACCCAATCTGGATACTCGGAGACTCGTATGAACCCAGCCTTGAATTGTTTATCGACTTCCTCCTTGACTTTGAGGGACCATTCGGGCCTCATGCGCCGGAGTTTTTGTTTAACCGGTTTGAACCCTTCCTTGATTGGTATATGGTGCTCGGCTATTTCGCGGTCAATTCCCGGCATGTCCTTGTAGGACCATGCGAAGACGTCTTTGAATTCTTGAAGGAGAACTATGAATTGTTGTTTCTCCTCGGGATCTAAGGATAGCCCTATCTTAAGCATCTGAGGTTCTAAGGTTGTTCCCACGTTGATGGATTCGGTTTCTTCGATTACCGGATTGCGGGATTCCCTTTGCTCTAGTTGCTCGATCAGATGTGGAGGCAAGGATACCTGTTCGTCGGGCTTCTCAATGTCATTGCACATAAAATTTTTGAAATTTTGGAAATGAGACAAGTCGTAAGCAGAACGGTTGTTATTATTAATCATGAATTGGGAAAAGAGCTCGAAAAGAGCTGCCATCTGATCACTAGTCAGTGGCGGGATAGGTAGGGTGCCCGGGACAGACCCCGAGGCACCAGGAATGGCTAAAGGAAGAGGGGGAGTTACAGGATTGACCCTAGCACCAGACTCACTAGACTCAATCTTAGACTCTGACTCAGACTCCGACTCGGACTCAGACTCAGATTCTGGCATCTCTTCTTCTCCTGTGATCAGCTTGTAAGTTTTTCCTTGACTGTCAGTCCATTTGACCGTCTTCCTCCAAGCTCTGGTTCCGGACCCGACTTCTGAGATTAGCTTAGACGGATCAAAGGTGCGACTGCGGAGAATGAGGCTGACTAGCTCTTCTTTCGGTGTTGGGACCGCGAGTTCTTCCCCAAAAAGTAGCCCTAGTGCGGGTTCAGCATTCTTAGCACCTTCAGCCTGGATGAGAGCGAAGATGTCGTCCGGTATGTAGTTGCAGTCCTGGGCCAAGTGGGTCCCAGGGCGTGTGGGCCGATATAGGCCGGTCTGAGCAGTCTCGAACACTGGAGTGACGAAAGTAACCTTACCGGTTTCAGTCTGGCCCATGTTTTCCGGAGTTAGGGTGTAGCCCAAGCCCGTTTGAGTCCTCCCATTGTCCAGAACTTCGAGAATTTTTCCCGCGGGGAGATCGGGCCTTGATGTAACCCCTGGTAGAAAGCCCAGATTCTGAAGCATCCGGTCGAGGTGGACCGTGAAATAGGGGCGAAAGAGATGATCTTCTTTGATGGCTCCTACGAAGTCGAACCCCCATAGATCGGTGCGACCCGAGGTGTTACAGTTAGCCACAGTCATAGGCGTGGCTTCTATGGTGATGACGGTATCACGCAAAGGTAGTTCGATTTTCCGCTGCAAGGTGGAGGACACAGCCCTGGTTGCATGGATCCAAGGTCTTCCTAAAAGAAGGTTGAAGGAAGAAGTCACGTCAATCACTTGAAATTCCAGCTCTTTCTCTATTGGGCCGGTTATGATAGTGAGCTTTGTGGCTCCAGCGACTGACTTTGGGCTTCCGTCGAAAGCCTGGATGGTTTGAGCTGTAGGAATGTAGTCGACCTCTGTGATGCCGAGGGCTTTGGCGGTCCTTAAGGGAAGGACATTGACTGCTGACCCGTCGTCAATTAGGGTCATGGGTAGGTACTTTCCACGGCAGATAACCGTGATGTAGAGGGCCATGTTGTGGGCCGGTTCGAATGGTGGTAGATCAGCATTGGAGAAGGTAATCAGTGGGCCTTCTTCTATGGATCTGCCTTTTAGGCGGGGTAGGACTGTGGCTACCATTTCAGCTGGAGTAGCCATGGAGTCGATTTTGACTTGATCGAGGGCCTTAGTGAGTGCCTCTCGATGTTCCTGGGAGCTAACTAGGAGTTGCCATATGGAAAGGTCAACTCGAGTCTTGTTTAGCTGCTTCACAAGAGCCTTTTCAGGAGTTGGTTCTTCCGGAGCGGGCTCCACTTTGAGTGGCTCGGCAATGATGAGGGCTTGACTAGTGGCTAAGGCCTTGGACTTAACCTTCTGAATCTCCTCGGGTGTGATGGGGACAGCTTCCCCTTTGGTGAGGTAGACATCGTCTTCGTCATCGCACCAGATCCCGTTTATTTGTGGGGTAAACGGAGAAATGAGGTGTGAGCAATCCATTACTTCTCCGGTGAAGATGGCGTGAGTGGCCAACGGGTTGTCTTTGTTGTTGGGTTTACCCCCGGGCAAAGGAATTTTCCCGCTTTCAATGAGATCCTGGATAAGGTGCTTCAGTTTCCAACATTTTTCGGTATCGTGCCCCTTACCACGATGATAGTGACAGTAGGCCTGGAGGTTGTAGGCCTTGGAGCGACGTTCGGCCGGGATATCCGGTGTTGGGCCTATCGGGGTGATCAGGCCTTTTGAAGATAACCTCTGAAGGGCATTCTCATAGGTGGTGCCTATGTCAGTGAATACCCGAGGAGTGGTGGTCTTCTGGGATGAGGTATCGAGTGCATTTACCTCGTCGAAGATGCTACGAGTGGCAGCAGTAGTAGCGGGCTTGCTTGTTGATGAGCTAGCCCCTTGGTATCCCTTAGTGGAGGCCTTAGTGAGGCTTTCCAACCTTAAATCATCCTCGATTCTCGTTCCCATTTCAGTTAGGACCGCGAAGCTAGGTATGATGGCGTACCGGAGATGGACACGGTAAGCTGGGAGTAGGTTCTTGACAAAGGCTTCAACCATCACTTTTTCACTGGGCTTATCGATCAACTTGATGCTTTCAGCCCTCCAGCGTTGAAGGTATTTTGTAAATCCTTCCTTAGGCTCCTGGGCCATTACCTCCAGGGTGCGCATAGTGGTCTGGATTTCCGTATTGTCGGCGTAGTTCCGAGCGAATTCCGTTGCCACGTCATCCCAAGTTTTGTATTTCTTGGGATCGAGCCGGTAGTACTAGGCCCTCGGGTGCTTCTCAAGAGATGAAGCAAATAGGTGCTTGAACATGCTGGACTTAACCCCTTTAAGGGCCATAAATTCCTTGAAAGCCCGGATATGGTGGACCGGGTCTTCAGTACCCTCGAACATTGGCAGACCCGTCAGATTGAGATTGGTGGGTAGCTCATCTGTAAGTGGGGTGTAAATCCTAGCATTCTCCGTATGGATGGAGCTTTGGGTTGTCAGATGAACCTGCTCTTGCAATTTGAGGACTGCGCTGGCCAATGCGGCCAGTGGTCCGTCATCTTCAATCGAAGCGTTGGGGGTTCCCTGTTCTACGGCACTAACCCGAGTGACGATGGCGATCTGGTCCTCCCGCATTTGCCTTAGTTGGTCTTGGATTTGGGCCAACGAGGCGGTCAATTCATCTATGGCTTTTTGCGTCATGGCTCGAGTGTGGGGTGACCTGTCTGTAAGGGCACCGCGTAATCAGTAACTGACCCAGATCTTAGAATCAAAAGTACATCCCGAGCAAGGAAAAGACTAGACTAGACGAAGACCGGAAACTGACTTCTAAATGGATGACGCGTGAATGGTGGGCCTTCCTTAGGATTTGGCGAAGTGGGCCTAGTCCCGTTCGAAGGAAGGTCTATGTGAGAATTCCCCAGACTTTTGGACTCTAGTGTGTAAACGGGCTTCCCTTTGTAGGAGTCTGTCCTACGAAGGTGGGCCGTGCCTTGACAAGTAAGGCGGACTGGGATGGGGTGGAAACCCGTGATATAAGATCGACGGAGTTTCGACGCTATGGACTCTAACTTATGACAAGACCCGACACTGCTAAATACGTGAAGTCCTAAGAAGAAGAGGATTTTGAAAAGAGAATTTGAATTTGAAAACCGAGCAAAGTCGGATTGGAAGACCCGATTTTTTTGAAAACCGAGAAAAAGGGTTATCGGGCCGAGATTTCGGGCTTTTTTTTTGAAAAGGTTTGGACAGCATACCGGCTAAAAATAGGCTATTTTGAGTCAAAATCATAAGTCCTAAATTTGGCAGCTTTCCGGGTTTTTGAAAAGAAAAGAATGGTTTGAAAAGATGCAAGCTTCTTTTTTCGAAAATGACGTTTTTTTTTTTGAAAAGACCGAAAAGGATCAAGTAGCACGTAGTCATAGAATCAGTATAACGACGCCATGTATGCTCTTAGTTTAAGTCTCGGTCGGTCTAATAGGGTCTATACCAACAACGATGGCTTTCTCGTACTGAGGACGGACTCCCTAAGCCGAGTTGGTCTTAGGACATGCCGCGAAACCTAAACGAGTTCCACCATCGAAGTCTTTAGTGCATCCAAGTGGGAATGCACCGTGGTATAGTGGGACGTCGGTCACAAGTAACCGGCCCGGGATAGAACGGGGTTATGCATGAACCATTGAACTAAAACGTGTACATTACTAATCGAACGATTTCTTTTCGAGTCTCACCCTGAGGATGCCGATGGTAAGTGACACATCAGTTAATCCCCAGCGGAGTCGCCAAATTGTGGACATGACATAGGTCCACCCCGACGCGGCGAAGCGCGGGTTTTGGGGAGGCGATAGAATTTCCATATGAGATGGATCGAATAGAATTTTAAATCGAAGTAGGAGTCGCCACCGAATTTTATGGTTATTCGGAACCATTCGAACCCACTCTATGTCGTAGTGGGCCATATTTAAAACATGACCCATTTCCGATGTCAGAGTTTATCGGGTTCGTCCCTTAGCATATCGATACCGATGCCGACTGGGCGGTTAATCGTATATTGAATGACTCTCGTTGCCAATGGATTCGGACATCCGGAAACCATGGTTCTGAGTAAGGGGTGAGGGTACGTGTTGGAAAGTTCAGCGAGAACACCCAACCCCGCCCGCACTTAGCGGCCTTTACTAAGATATCGTTCGGTTTTGTGTACACGCGTTAGTTCGACGATGAAATGATATGCAGAGATTATTTTCCTAAGACATGTGAGGAAAAATAGATAAATGGGTTGCTAAGTCGTTTAATGCATGTTAAACTACTAACGTCAAAGTTATTTTAGCATGTGGATTCGTTTTAGTCTAATAAAACGATAAAAAGAAAATATGAGAATAAATTGCTACAAACACGAGAAAACGGGTTAGTAACGATTGAAATAATAATAAGTAAGTAACATATGAAATCGAGAAAATAAGAATTAATCGAAATCTGAAAAATATAATTTAAAACGTTGTTTTGTATAAAAAACGAAGTTCGAGAAAGAATAAAAAAACGAAAAAGATGTGTTTGGGCCGAGAGCCGCGCGACTCGCCCGAGACTCATGCGGGTCGCGTGGTGGCCTGATTTCGACGACGGTTTTCGGAAAATTTTTGATTAAATCGTGCACGAATATTACATAATTCGTACCCGGCTTAATATTCTCGATATTCGTTATATTCGATAGTCGACTATGAGATCAATATCGAATATTTGGAACAGTTTTGAAAAAAAGATATAAATTTAGAAATCGTTTCATAAAATAATAAAAATAGACGAACGAAAAACTAAAAAAAAAGAAGAACCGGATCGGACTCGTGTGCGAGTCGCCTGGACCGGGCGCGACTCGCGTACGGGTCTGTCCAATATTATTTTTTGTCGAAAATCGTTATAAATCGCGTATAAATATGGATTAATCTATACTCGGTTTATATTTTCGATATTCGTTGTATTCGATATTCGATTATGAAATTGATATCGAATAGTCGGAATAATTTTAGAAAAAGGTTTTGAAAAAGTTTGTTTTGAACGAAAAATAAGAAAAAGGAATTTTGAACGAAAAGTTGTAGAAAAAGGATTTTTGAACGAACAAAAAATAAAATGAAATCGTCGAAATCTTAATATAATTCTTGTGAATACGATATTCGATTATATAGAATCGATATCATATTTTAAGAATATTCGATAAAAAATAGTTTTTAATAATATCGATATTAGAAAAATATATGCGATGAACGACCCATATTAAAATATGAAACGACCGACGAAAACAATAAAAAAAAAAGGAAGAAAAAACGTGAGAAAGAGGGAGAAAGAAAGAAGAATCGGGTTTGATTTACACCCTCAACCTACATGCTTCGTATTCTCGGTATAAGGCTCGTTGGACGGTGGCTTAGACACGGGAGCGTCGAGATGATGCGGGTGAGTTAAGGTGTATCGGTTTAGGTGTATTTTTGTGTGCGGGGCGTGGATTCGGCCGGCTTGGACGGGATTGGTTTCGTCGGATCTTTGGAATTATTTCAGGATTACGTCGGGATTTTGGATGTCGTTTTTTGGCTGCTGAAGATTTGTGATTTTTTTTCGGTATTTTCTGATGTATTGTTCGTTGTTTTTTGTGTTGGACGGGAGGTCCTATTTATAGGGATTTCCCGACCTTGGTTTAGGAGAGTTTGAATACCGCTTAGGATAGGAAACGTAGGAGTTCGAGGGAAATAAGAATTCCGCTTTCTTGGCCAAGAAGAAAGAGATTTCGGCTGTTTTGGAGGGGTATTGGCCGAGTGTTTTACACTCGGTCAAGTGTTCGAATCGGTTTTTGAATAGGATTCCTGTTCGAGCTAGAATTACCGCTTGAGTAAGAAGCTGAGAAGAACGAGGATTCCGTTTTCTTGTGAGAGAAGAAAAGAGGAAAACCGGCTGGTTATGCTCTACTCGGCCGAGTGTTGGCACTCGGTTGGGTGTCTGAGTCGGTTCTCGGATAGGATTTCTACTCGGGATCGAATTCTATTTTAAACGGAATTGTTTATTTTTTGTATGGCTGATTTTTGTGGTATCCGAGTTCAATCCGGATTGGTGGGGTGACACGGCAGACTTTATGCCTCGGGAAAATATCTTTGACCGGGTTTTGACTCGGTCGCTAAAAGACGGTTTTACCCCTGGTGACGGTTTCGACCCAAATTAGTGTTATTTGACTCGAAACGACCCACTGGGCCTGAAATTGAGGTTGGTTTTATGAAATTTGTACTCCTTAAAATGTCTAAACCAAATGTCCATGATTACAAGCCCATATCCGAGTCCGTCAAAGCACGTTTACGTCCTATCATCATCGGGTGTTTGGCGGAAACTACTATAGACACCTGGCGGTCAAAATGTGGGTGTCTACAATATCAAATATTCGGAATAACTTTGGAAAAGATGAAAATAAAAGGTTTTGAAAAATCGTTTTGTAGAATTAGAAAAAAAAATAGAGAAAACGAAGAAAAGGGGGCCGCGGTTTCCAGGCTCCCGCGCGAGTCGCCTGGGAGGGGCGCGACTCGCGTGGGCTGCTATCTCGGCTCGTTTATTTTCGAAAGTCGTCAATTTCGATAGATCGTGTACAAATATGAACTAATTTAGACTCGATTTATACTTTCGATATTCGTCGTATTCGATATTCGATTATGAAATCGATATCGAATATTCGGAATGACTTTTAGAAAAGGTTTTATAAAATTGTTTTGAAAAGAATTTGAACGAAACGAAAAAGAATGTTAATTCTCTCCGCGTTAAAATCGTCGTATTTTGTTTTAAAAAAGCACCTAACGATTTTTAGCATCAACGAGATTTAATTTAGTTCTTGTTGGATACGATATTCGATTAATGAACCGGTATCGTATTTTAAGAATGTTTATATATGAAAATAATTTTGTAGTATCGATATCAGAAAAAAAAATGCGACGAACGACCCGTAAAACAAAAATCGACTGACGACAAAAAAAAAAGAAAAGACGAGAAAAAGACAAGAAGGAGAAGAAGAGAGAAAGGAGAAGTCGGGTTTGATTTTACACCCTCAACCTACATGCTTTGTTTACTCGGATCGGGGCTCGTCGGAATGCGGCTAGGACACGGGAGCGTCGAGTTAATGTCGGTGACTTATGGTGGTTGGTTGGGACGTGTAAGAAGGGTATCGGGTCTAAGGGCCGGTTCCTTTGGGTCTCGGATGCACTATCGGTTTCTCGATGCTAAGTGTAAGGAGTTTATGTTTATGTGTGAAAAGTTGATGTTGTAGGTGTGTATGAATGTCTCAAGTGTCGGGAGTTGAATGTGTTGTTAATAAATTGGTGTCTATGCTTGATGTTGGTGTATGATTGTGTGATGGGAAGGTCCTATTTATAGGAGAAGAGGTAGCCTTGCTTGTACGACAAGAAATACCGATTAGGATAGGGAATGTAAGAGGTTGAGACGAGCGAGAATTCCACTTGCTTGACGGAGAAGCAAGGAATTCGGCTGGAAGAGGGCTGCTCGGCCGAGTGTCCTACGCTCGGTCGAGTGTTTGATTCGGTTTTTGGATAGAATTCCTACTTGAGATCGAATTCTACCTTTAACGGAATTGTTTAATATTTGTCGTAGCTGGTTTTTTGTAGTATTCGAGCTCAAATCAGATACGTGGGGTGACACGGCTCACCTAGAAGTCTCGAGAAAATATCTTTGACCGGGTTTGACTTGATCGCTAAAAGACGGTTTTGCCCCTGGTGTCGGATTCGACCCTAATTAGTCTTATTTGACTCGAAACGACCCGTTTGGCCTGATTTAGAGATTGGTTTTGTGAAATTTGTACTCCGTAAAAAGCCCAAGCCAAATGCCAATGATTTTGAGCCCATTTTCGTGTATGTTAAAGCATGTTTGCGTTCGATCATCATCGGGTGTTTGTCGGAAACTGCTATAGACACCTGGCGGTCGAAATGTGGGTGTCTACAGATAGTATCGTAAATTATGAAGAGGTTGAAATTGGAAAAGTTACGATAAATTCGTTAGAAAAAGGTAATTTTGATACTTAACAGGGATCAAACCCGGGTGATGTGTGCCGCACACTTACATAGTTACATTGCAACCACTACATAGCTTTGTTATATACGAGTAATATGCTACGCTAAAAGTACTACGAGTATATTAAGTGCTTTAGTCTTTTGGGCTGCGGTATGTACGATACACGGTAGTATAAACCAAAGTCTTGAAGATCTAAATTCCAACTATATGAATGCATCTTCTATTCTTCTTAAGACTGAAATTCCATCATTCCAACTTCGGCTTCAACGGTTACCGACAATCAATCAGCTCTTCAGTCTTCAAATCTTCAAGATCCCTCTTATTCTCTGATTTCTATTTTTCAATTGCGTCAGGTATGGTATTTATCAATTTCAAGATCCATAAATCCTTAAATATTAGAAATAATATGATAAAGATCTTGATTATTGAATTTATAGTTCGAACTCTGATCTTTTATCTTGCTCTGGTAGAGAATGTAGATGAATAGAGATATTCTTTGTTTTTTGGACTTTTGATTTATAGAAAAGAAATTAGGGATTGTTAAAAAATTGGACATGTTGTAGTGGTAGTAGTAGTAAGTGGAGTAGAGGAGTAGGAAGAAAGTGTAGTGAGAAATTTAGAAATTAAGGGGCCGTTTGGTTCGCATAGGGGAAAGGGAATGCAATTAAGAAAGGGAAACAAGGGGAAAGGAAAGGGATTACCCTCAATTTAACTTGTTGTTTGGTTTGAATATGGAAAGGAATGATATTAACCTTATTCCCTTTGTGGTTGTTTGGTTAGCAAACTAGGAATCACTTTGTTTTTGCATTTTTTAACCTGTTCTCTTTATTATATTTGTTAACCTTGTTTCTTCATTATTATTTTCAAACAATTATTTTTCACATGTATTATCAATTTTTTTTTTCTAAATTTTTTTCAAAACACCATGATCTTATCAAATTTATTTTCAATGATACTATAATAATTAACCAGAAAAAAATCATACGTGTTATTAATTTTTTTTTTTTCACATTTTATTTTCAAATTTTTGTTTCAATATTTTTTTAAAATTACGCTGGAAATTCGGGTGAAGAGATCCGACTTACGTGTAAAGTGATGGCCGGTGCTGGTGCCGGATTTCGGTGTCGGTGCCGGTGCCGAAGTTCGAGGTGAGCGACGGTATTTGAAGTTGAAGGCTGGATGTAATTTTTTTATTCAAGCAGTAAATGACGAAGGTAGGTGAAGGGATGGGTAATGGGAGGGAAAAGGAATGGTAAACCTGGGGGAGTGGGGTTTTCATTGTAGATGGATGAGAGGGTTTGCTAATAGAATAAATAGGGAAAGGGAATCAATAATTAGCCCAAACAAACATCCACAAAGGAAATCGGTTTACTTGTTTCCCTTACCCTTTCCTGACACCCCCAAACCAAACGGCCCCTAATTGTATGGGGTTTGTATTGGCAAGCAACCGACTGTGATTATACCGAGTAATCCGGAATTTTTAAGTTTTCCAGTAGTTTTTGTTACTACAGACTTCGGAACAAGGATACATTGTCCGAAGTTTGATGCGGTTCGAATTCGAAGTTTGGGTTCGAAATTCGTTACCCCAAGTGAACTCGGTTCGGTCCTGTATTTAAACGAATTAATTTAGACAATACTATAATTTAAACGAATTAATAAAAGTTACGTAATATTAATAAACAATTTTATTTAAAAAATATCAAAAATACTTTGTCACAATTTTGTTTTTAAAATTAATTGTGACAATATTGCCCATATTTTGTCACAATTAATTTTAAAAACAAAAGTGTGACAATTATTTTGAAATATATCCGTGATTTTCACGTTTAAAATAAAAAACTTAGAACACACAAAATGAAACTTATAACCAGAAAATACAAAACATGTTGACACGAAGAAACACACTAAACACGAAGAATCCTAAATTTGACGACGTGAAGAAGACGACGCACGAAGAAGAAGACGCGTCGGTGACACACATGTCATTAGTATGTAGTTCAACCTCCTCTCACAGACGCAACCCAGACAATCGCTTACAAGTGATTTTTTTTCAATTTATTGAATTTCATTATTTATTTTTGCTTCAGATGCTATTTCCAGTCCTATATAGGCTTCAATTGAAGCTTTTTGTTACTAATTCTGATCTATTTCGAGTGTAGCATTTTTTCACTAATTTATACTTCATAGTTTTTTTGTTTAGGATTTTTCTGCAGATTACGAGTTTTTTTGTTGATGTCTCTAGGTACTGGGTTGTTTCCAAATTTTTAGGTAAGTTTCATCCTCATTCTGACTCCGTCACTGATGTTTCGTAGTTTAGATGGGTTGAGTTGAGATTGTTTGAATTTTGTGTCTTTTGGAGTTGAATTTTGTGCAGTTAAGTCTCTAATTATGCTGTATTATAGGAATTTGTGATATGATTGAAGGAATTGCTTGGTATTCAAAGTGTGTGTATCATGTTTTCAGGTGTAAATTAATGAAGAGTCTGTATGTTCAAGGGAGTATCAATTTTTGTGTCAAAATCGAGTTTTAGGTGTTTTGATTAAGTTTGAAAGTGTCATCATTTTGTTGAATTGTTACAGGTGTTATTGTAATTTGGATGTTTAAATGTATATAAAAAAATGGGAATCTCATTTCAGTTTTTCGGTAATATCGTGGTTTTGACTGTTATTCTAATTGTATCCCTGCATTGAGAAATGGCTAGCTGACACCAAAAGTTTTCACCCCTGATCTTACTGTCATTGCAGAGGTTAGTGTTGCCTTTGTCCACTTATCTTTCTTTCGACCAATTATGCTAGCGAGTTACAAGTACACATGTAATACTGAGCCAACATAGATCAAAACTGCCCTAGTGATTGCATTTGCACCAAATACAAATTTCATATGCATAGTTGCAATAAAGTCATTGACTAATGTTATTGATAGCTTAGGTTAAACTTTCCCGGTGAGTCCCTTTACTGCAGGGAAAAACATATGCACAGAGCCCAAGTCTTTCTCAACTTTTCCATTTATCATAAGACACATGGCCCATAGGCTATTGTTAATTGTTTGTGTTGTATAATGTGGAATGTTTGACATTCTAGCTTATTTGTGTGTAATTATGAGTTATGAGTGTTGTACATTTATGCAGATGCATAGAGTATGGATCCCGTTCTTTCTGGCTTTAAGTGTGACTTCGTCTATTCACAGCTATGAGGGCACATTGCTGGTAGCCTGGTATCACATGTTTTAAACTCTCTTATGGTTATGGAATTCATCTAGAAATATGTCATTCTTTACGTTTCCTAGACAAATAAAGATGTATATACATCCAGAATTTACTATATGATAACCTAAGATAATGCATAGAACTAGTTGAATTACCTGGTACAGTTGATTTTTCGCCATTAATTGTGCTAGTCTTATTTGGCCTTATTTGTATCTATTTTTGATAATTCTACTGATGGATCTGCAACATTACTCCGTATGAGATATCTGCTTCAGTTTCATATCCACATATGGTGTTTTATTTGGAAGGTAGCTTCACTTTATACTCATACGTTATACGGAGTAACACACTTGTCACTATTTTAAAATACACATTCTTCATTAGGTTTGTTTCGGTACGGAAACAATTGACCCAAAACAGATTCGGATCTTTGAGATGATGATGATGTCGTCTTGCTTTCAAGCATCTCTTTCCTCCCACTCTGACGATCGGAGTGTCCTGGCGGAGATGGCCTGCCACCTGAACACAGGGAGCGCACAGGGCCTCGGAGGTGTCCGAGGGAACCCTCTCCGATGCCTAAGTCAGTCCGTGAAATGCACTTGATGAACCTTACTCGTGAGGAGTAAGGTGGCATTTTCTTAGAGTGATATTCTAGAGAGAGAAAATCAATTACCCTCTCTTGTGGAAAATGGATGAGTATTTATACTTTTCCACTAGAAAGAGTAAAGAGAGAGAACGAGGAGGGAATGAGTGAGTGACACGTGGATTCACCTTGTCCACTCATTCCCCTTTACCTTAGGCATGGACAGGAGGGCTCTAACCTTCCTCCTTGAGCCTGTCAGGGAAGAATGCCCCGACACCTGCCAGGCATGAGGGATTTTTACCTCTTCAACCACGTCGGCTGTGGCCTGACCCTGACGAACAGGGGGACCCGACTCCTTGCTCGGAGCTCGGCGTGGACCTTCAAAGTGGCTCCTTGGGGGCTGTGGGAGTGATCCTGCCTGCTCGGCAGGCCTCCTTATGATCTGGGTCGGACCGCCCCTGGATCTACACGGCGGGCAGCCCATGGCCAGCAACCGACCCCCATCAATTGGCCCTCGTCGGCAGGGGGAAGCAAGGTTCCCCTCGCCAGACGACCTTGTGATCAGCATGGTGGGAGGTTGACTTTTGAATTCTCTTCTTGCATTAAATGTTGTGCGCATTCCCTAAGAGGAATGTCTTAAATGATCTTGGGCATGCAAAGAGTTTGGGAGGCTTTTCCCTCATGATTGTTCTTCGTAAAGTGACTCCTCGAGTTGCGTTTTTGGCTGAGGCTTAGCTCTCCTTAGTAGGGGTGGTTGGGGCGTCATTTAATACACAACCTTCATCTTATGTGTATAAAATCTGGGTTCATTTCATTTTCTTTTGCAAACTTCTTAATTATCCTATTTCTTCTAATTCCCTCTTTCGAAATGTCTTGGGTGAGAGATAAGCTTTTTCGACGAGGGGTTTTCGTAACTGCCCTCCGCTACAGGGGACGTAGGAGGTTTAAGTACCCTAGACAGGTGCACTCAGCTATTCGTCGCAGCAGGCGAACATACTCCCGTTCTTTGCGAGCTACTGGGGCAAAGTCCCCGTCAAGGGCTACCAAACGCCCTAGAAAATCTCTGTCCCCTGTGAAGCCGAGGCCCAAGTATTGTACCCAGGTGGGAGGTTGTTCCTTCAAAGGGTGCCATCGGTGCTTCCCTTGGCTTCAGCCGGAGAATTTTGTCCCTGACTGCTCTGATTCGGGCCCTTCCTCCCCTCATTCGGGCCCTTCTTCCTCTGTATCGAAGAAGCTGAAGGATTACTATGGCTCCTCTGAGGGCACTAGGGTGGCCAAGTTTGGCGAAGACTAGGACCTGAGTAGCTGTGACTCAGGAGATAGCAATGGTCAGGGCTATTCGTCTGGCCGCGATGCCCTGGGGAGCAACGAAGAGGGTCCTGACGACCCATTTAAAGACTCGGGCAACTGGGACTGGGGGTCTGATGATGGAGGCTGCAGCAGCCCCAGGGAGTACTCCTTCCCAGGCTCTGACGAAGATTAGGTCTTCCTTGCATTCGCAGGAGGGTTGAGCCCGTCTTTAGGCTCCTTTTGTAATCTTCTTATTTTCTTTTTTCTTCTTTTGTTCTCGTCTTTTGCTTTGTAATTCTGGCCCCTTGGGCCTTTGATCAACGAAAAAGTTTGATGGGTTTTTATTTGTTGTGTTGTTGGGTTTTTTTTGAATTGCACCTTGGGTGACGTATTGCAATCATTTCCTGCTGGTCTTCTTATGTTTTTCGAGGCGCTTGGGAAGTGGTGGGTGGTTGAGTTCGAAAAAGTGTGACACGTGGGGGATTTATAGGGAGGGCCTCTGACAGGATGGCTTCCCAGGAGGGACTTCTCACCTTCCCCTTCCTATAAAAGCGCCATTACCCCCCACTACTCCCCCTTTTTACACTTTCGAATTCTTATAAACCCATCCTCTTCATAAACTTCTCTTTCTGTCGGATCTCTAGACCGAGGGCTTTTTCCGGCTCCTTTCTCCGGCGACATCTAACTAGGTTATATTCTCATCCTCTAAATTCTTCACCTTACTTTGTTCTTGCTCTTTTTCTTTTGCTTTTCTGAACATCATAAGTAGTTTTCGCAGTCAAATACTTTCTTTTGAGTTGTCTTCTGAGGAGTTAGAGGAGGATATAGGCAGGGTTGACGCTGACCTTCCCTCCTCCTCTGCCGGTCCGGGGGTTATAGTGGCCAAGGGGCCACCCTCAGAGGACAGTGGGGGTGCTAACTCCCCTGACCCCGCCCCAGTTCACGTCGTCGACTCCGACCATGAGGCGTTGGAGATCGACCCCTTTACTATCGCCGGAGATCTTATAATTAGGGAACCATGGAAGGTCTATTACCTAGATAAGGTGAAGTATAAAGTTCCCCTGCACACGTACCCTGCGCATGGACCGCGGGAGATGATAATGGCCAAGAACGCCGCTGAGGACATAGCCAGCATCTATAATTTTGGGAGGGGTTACTCGGTTGTCATTCCTGGGGAGAAGGACACCGTATGCAACCCTCCTGATGGTTGCATAGCCGTTTACCATAAGTGTCTAGAATTTGGCCTGCGTTTTCCTCTTCACCCTTTCTTTGAGGAGGCCTTCAAGCGCATGAATGTGGTTGTTGCCCAGCTGACTGCAGTGGCAGTCAGGTCGCTGGTGGCCTACGCCTGGTTTTGCCTGTTCCTGGGGGATGAGCCTTCTATAGACGCTTTTAGGTTCATGGTCGGTTTGCAGATGGTTTCCTCTGCAGAGGGGGGTGGAGCCCAAGGGTATTTTTCCCTTCTTAAGCAGAAAGGCCACTCCTTGGTCTGGCCTGCCATGAATAGTTTAAAGAATTGGAAAAACAATTTTCTGTATGTCCATAGTGAGAATGGGTGGAGAATTCCTCGGCACTTCAGGAACCATGTCCACACTCGCCTGGAAACCCGCGAGGAATATCATCCTGAAGTTGGCTGGAAAACCCTTGAGGTTAAGCTGAGCAGCAAAGATAAATCTTTGGTGGAACAGTTTGCCTGTGAGAAGGACAGAAAGGGTGTGTACGGCCCCCCATCTGGCTCCCTCATGCAGACCTCATATCATCCGATGAATACTTGACCCCTTTGGGTTTGAATCCTGGTCTTACTACAGGTAGTTCAGGGGATCTGGTGTTTTAGTGGACTCTTCTTCGAATGCTTTCACTGTGTGCTTACCTAGCTTGTTTTGCTTGCAGAGTACCAGAAAAATACTTGGACGAAGAAACAGTTGAAGCGCCTCGGACTTGATATAGAACGCAAGCCTCAAACCAACCGCCCTGCCCTTCCTCCTGGCTACAAGAAAGAGTCTCTTATGGGTCACATAAAGAGCACCACAGCGAGCAAGGCGAGGCTTCCTCCCCCTCCCAAGCCAGCTCCTAAACGCCCTGTCCCCAAGACAGCAGAGGGAGGGGCTGCATTAGAGGCTACCCCTTCACCGGCCAGTAAGCGCAGGGACACTTCTCCTGGAGTTCATCCTTGTGCGGCAGCGAGGCTCTCTCCTTCTAAGGAGACGGGGGAGAGCGTCCCCTGGTTGGAAGGAAGAGAAAAGACAAGGAGCCTGTGGATGGTAATCTGGTAGTGGACTTGGAGACATTGCCAGCACTCCCCCCTCAAAGCGCCCTGCTCCTGAGCTTCCAGAGACTCTGTTCACTGAGGAGAACGGATGAGTTCAACTTTGTGGTTGGGGAAAGTGTTGATGTTTCAGCCTTATTCTCAGATTCCAACTTCGCCTCGATGGATCAGACAGCCAAGTCCTTAACATAATCCTGCAACCAGGCTGCCCAGCTCATCCTCCGTTGCTCCCGAATTTTCCAGGCCTCTACAGAATTGGCGGCTCTCAATCGTCTAAGTGATGAGGAGCTAACCATTACTCCTGGATCCTCCCTCTCTGATCACATAATGGAGATTGAGAGGGATGTTGCTCTTATTGGCAACCTGAAGCTTCAGCTGTCCGGATGTGAAGGTGATCTAGAGGAAGCCAGGGGTCAGGTCGCTCGTTGGAAGGACCAGGGAGAAAAAGCTGTAAAGGAGGCGACTGATTTGGAGGCTGAACTGGAGCAGGCTAAAAAGAGGGCTGCAGAGCTGGAGGGTCGCCTTGGGGAGTATGCTACTCGTTTGACCAAGGCTGACTCTGATCTTCAGGCGGCACAAAGCAAGCTGAAGACCCATGGCGAGAAGTGGCTTAAGGAGAAAGAGGAAATCATTCAGGAGGCCAACCCAGAAGTGGACAAGGCCTTTGAGTCAGGGGCTTCTTCCTCTTCTACATTCATTATGAAGGTTATTCGGGAGCTGCTGCCTGACTTTGACGAAGATGCTTTTAACGCTCTTTACACGGTCAAGAATGAAGATTGGGCCAACAAGTCTCCTAAAGAAGCTCCCTGCCCTGACCAGAACGACCCTACCGCCTAGTATGCAGGGCAGTTGTCTTCTGAGGGCTCTTGTCCTTACCCTTCTGCGCCCCTATTTCGTCGTTGATTTTATTATCCATTTTGCGCGCCGAGCACAGACGTGGTCGGCTGCCGGCCTTGTAACCTCTTAGTTTTTATGTATGCGGATTTTTATTGCTTGCCATGCAAGCCTTTTTCTTGACTTGTTATTAATCTGATGGGTATTTCTTTGTTGCATGTCTTATTGATTTTATTGTTCTGACTTTTTGCTTGATCTTTATTCTTGACTCCGGAGCTAGAGGGCCTGCCCCCTGCCTGCCTAGAGGCAGGCAGGGGACTTAGCGTTTTTTATACAAGGTTGAGTGTGTCTCAGTCCTTGTTTGGCGCGTGGGGCCCAGCCTGACCCTGACTCTTGATCTGAAGTCAGAGGGCCTGCCTCCTGCCTGCCTAGAGGTAGGTGGGGGACTCTGGTGTTTTTTATACAAGGTTGAGTGTGCCTCAGTCCTTGTTTGGTGCATGGGGCCTGGCCTAACCCTGACTCATGATCCGGAATCAAAGGGCCTGCCCCCTGCCTGCCCAGAGGCAGGTGGGGGACTTTGGTATTTTTAATACAAGGTTGAGTGTGCCTCAGTCCTTGTTCGGCGCATGGAGCCTGGCCTGACCCTGACTCCTGATCCGGAATCAGAGGGCCTGCCCCCTGCCTGCCCAGACGCAGGTGGGGGACTTAGCGATTTTTGTTGGGGGGTCTATTTTCCCTGGGTTTTGCAACAGGGGGGCCCTCCCCGCATTGCCCCCTGCTCGTTTGTGTGTGAAGTGCTAATCTGAACAGACAACGAGTATGAATTCAGGAATTTTTTTCTTTTTATTCCTTGAAGTAAAAGCTTAACATTTGTGGTCGGAGCCGTCGATATTTCATCCTGACCGTCCTCCGTCGACACTTTTTTGGGGAAAAGAAAACATTTTAATCCTTAAACTAGACATAGTACTTCTTCAGGTTATCCACATTCCAATGAGCTGCCAGCTCTTGGCCTTCTGGTTTGGCGATTTTGTATGTGCCTGGTCCCATCACTCGGGTCACCTGATAGGGGCCTTCCCAGTTAGTGCTTAGCTTTCTATGTTCTTTTGACTTTCCCACTGCCTGGGTTTTTCTCAGGACTAGGTCGCCTATCTGGAAGTTCCTTGTGTTCACCTTTTTGTTGTATACCTTCCTCATCCTTTGTTGATAGGCAGCAATGTTGACATAGGCCTCTTGCCTTACCTCACTGACCAGATCGAGGCTTAACATTTGTGGTCGGAGCCGTCGATATTTCATCCTGACCGTCCTCCACCGACACTTTTTTGGGGAAAAGAAAACATTTTAATCCTTAAACTAGACATAGTACTTCTTCAGGTTATCCACATTCCAATGAGCTGCCAGCTCCTGGCCTTCTGGTTTGGCGATTTTGTATGTGCCTGGTCCCATCACTCGGGTCACCTGATAGGGGCCTTCCCAGTTAGCGCTCAGCTTTCTATGTTCTTTTGACTTTCCCACTGCCTGGGTTTTTCTCAGGACTAGGTCGCCTATCTGGAAGTTCCTTGTGTTCACCTTTTTGTTGTATACCTTCCTCATCCTTTGTTGATAGGCAGCAATGTTGACACCGGCCTCTTGCCTTACCTCACTGACCAGATCGAGGGCCTCAGTCATCGCGGCCTTGTTACTGGCTCTGTCAAATTGCTGGGACCGGAGGGTAGGGATCCGAGCCTCGATAGGTAGCAGGGCTTCGGCTCCGTAGACCAAACCAAAGGGGGTCTACCTTGTAGATTCTTTTCTTGTGGTTCTGATTGACCACAGGACGCTTGGGAGTTCAGCTACCCATCTTCCTTTTAACTCGTCTACCATCTTCTTCAGCCCGTTCAGGATCTGTTTGTTTGCTGCTTCGGCCTACCCATTGGTCTGCGGATGGCAGTCAGCGGAGTAGGCGACGGTTATACCATGCCCTTCCAGCCAGGCTCTCAGCGGGTCGTTGCCAAACTGCCTGCCATGATCGAAGACCAGGACTTTCGGCAGGCCATACCTTGGAATTATATTCCTCCAGATTACCTTTCTGACTGCCGGCTCTGTTATATTTGGGACAGCTTTAGCCTCAATCCATTTGGTGAAGTAGTCAATCCCTACTATAAGGAATTTTCTGCCCCCTATTGCTACAGCGAACGGACTCAGGATGTCCATCCCCCATTGAGCGAAGGGGATGGGGGACAGTATTGGCCTGAGGTCCTGGGCAGGGGCGTGTATCACGGGGGCGAAGAATTGACACTTTCTGCATTTCTGGGTCCCTGGCATCTGCGATCATGGTTGGCCTGTAGTACCCTGCCCTCAGGGCTTTATGTGCCAGTGTCCTTCCCCCTACATGGTGGCCGCAGATCCCTGAATGTATGTCGTCTAGTATTTCTGCAGCTTGTTCTGCCCCCAGGCATTTAAGCAAAGGGGCGAAAAATGACTTGCGGTACAGCTCTTCACCAATCAGTATGAACCATGCAGCTTTGGTAGGAATCCTCCTCTTCTGGGCAGGGTCTTGTGGCAAGGTTTCGTGTCTGTTGAATTGGATGATTGGGGTCATCCATCTCTCAACTTCTGCTTCTTCACATATTCGCCGTTGATCTGATTTGCTATGAGCTGGGAATCTGTAGCTAGGACAAGTCTTTCTACCCATGTTGCTTTTGCTAAGTTGATACCTGCCAGAACAGCCTCGTATTCGGCCTCGTTGTTCGACGCAGGGAAGGTGAACCTGAGTGCGTGCTCAAAGTCTGCCCCCTCAGAGCTAGTCGGCCGAGTAGGCGAAAACGTCCCTGTTGTTTTGCAATACTTTAATCAGCTTCTCCCGGTAGGGCCCTTCCAGGTCGGTTCCTATCAAGACCGGCCTCCTTGGCTCCAGCTCTACCAACATACTCTCGCTCCCAGGTTCTGGGTGGTCAGCTTTTCTTGTTCTATGTTGGTCAGTCGGAATCTCTCCTTCCCTGCTGGGAGAGCTGTCTGCCTTTCGCTTGCCTTTTCTTTTTGATTCATGGGCGCGCAGGGCAACTGAGTAGCATTGCCTAGCTAACTCTTCGTCCCCATGTATCTTTCCCTCCATTCCAAAGTCTGTGACATAGGCCACAGTTAGTGCTCTGATGGATATTGCAGCTTCAATTTCATCCAGGGTGGCCCTGCCTATCAGAGCATTGTATGCGGATTTTGCGTCCACAACCACAAATGAGGCTCTGATGTTCCTGGCTGATGCCCCCTCTCCGAATGTTACTGGAAGTTCCATGACCCCCATTGGGAGGATCCCCGCACCGCTGAACCCGTACAGCGATCCAGGTGCAGGCTTGAGATGTCTCTTTCCCAGGTTCATTTTTTCGAATGCCTCCTTGTACAACAAATTAGTGTGGGCCCCTCTGTCTACCATACACCTCCTCACAATGTGATTGCTGATAATAAGAGACAGGACTAGAGGATCACTGTGAGGATAAATTACTCGACCTGTATCCTGGGGGGTGATGCTCAAAGTCAAGCCTGCCGGGCTCCCTGCTTTTTCAGCATAGCAGATTTGATTGCGGAGCTCCCGGATCTGCCTTTTCTGACACCTCCGGCTCGTCTGGCCCTTAGCGTACCCCGAGACTACATGAATTATCATGCGGTCCTGTATTGCGCCCTCCAACTTTTCTGCGGCAGGCTTCTGGCTTTTGTTCCTGGCAGCATAGTTACTCAGCCAGCCATTCCTGATGAGCTTTTATATTTCGTCCTTCAGGTGGAGGCATTCCTCAGTTGTGTGTTCTGTGCAGTCATGGAACGTACAAAACTTTTTGGGGTCACCCTTTGGGCTGCGTGGCTTACTTGGGCGATTCCATTTTGCTGTTTCTTTTTCCAGTTCAAATATTTCGGCTCTCGATTTGTTAAGAGCCGTGTAACTGTCAAACCTTGGTTGGTAGGTCACGCGTTCCCTTTTCGGGGTATCCCCCTCCTCGGCTCTCGGTATTCCTGCGGCTTCACCTCTGCTGCGTCCACCCTGCGGTCCCCCCTGCAGCCTAGAATGTAACAACCCGGATTTTCAATGACCTAAATTAATAGATAATGCGGAAAATTATCTAAGTCATTTAATTAAAATTATATCAGAGTTTAAATAAATTCGGATCGCTACGGATCCTTACAACAAACGACTATTAATTACATAGTCTTGATTCACTTAGTACAGAATATAAATTGTATTTTAATTTATACAAGCATATTATTAAATCTCTCTCTCGCTCGATTCCCCCAACATCTTAGACCTGCAAAAAAAAATAATACAGTGGACGCTGAGCGGGACAGCAGCCAAGCCGTTCATCTAACATCACCTCGAACACATAAGACAATCATGTGAATAACAAATAATATGCTTACAAAAATATTAAAGAATATCACGTAACTGATAGTTTCCTTTACTTCAATTAACCAACATGTGAGGTGATGAAAACGATAAAGTCTAAAAGATGGGACATTGGCAGCCATTTTATTTTAAAATCATTTTTCATGTAAGCAGACAAAATACACGAGTCGTGGCTCCTAGTATCACCGCTACATCCTATTGGCTTGCATCTCACCAATAGAAGTAACCGTAGTACTGACTCGTAGACCGAACCGATCTTATGAGGTTTACATCTCACCCATAAGGCTCAATTGGGCCCAAACTTCTATTATATTATATATTTATTCAAACGGGGCTCTGGGCTGAAATGAAAGCTGATGATTACATTCTCTGCATCACCAAGAGGGAACCCGTAGTTTTCAGAATCCTGTTCTGCCCCAGCTACCTAGGTGGTAATACTGATCAAGTACTTGTCTATATGTGCGCCACATACCCTACGCAGACTCTTGAACCGCAGCTCTCACTGTCGTAGGACGACTACCTTAAACACTAGGTCGACCCTCGAACCGCAGCCTCCGAGTCTGCTTTTCATTACAAGTGCAGTCGAAACACCACGCATGGCAGGATCCAACACAAGCTATTCGTCCCAGACTCGCATCGTAAACTTTATATAAAAGTCGCCCGTGAACAAGTAGTACTTTATTTGGTGACCTTCAATAATTGGTCGGTCTCATTTGAAACGGTCAAATCCTCAAATACTTACTTTCAGTGTGACAACGTTATACTTTAATTCTCAAGTGTCACCCGAAACATTATACCCAAAATATTGTATAACTTCTTTTAAAATAGTAAATCTTTAAATGAAGTTTTATATAAAAATAAAAATTAAGGTATAATAATAAAATACTATTTAAAAATTTATAGTTTCTGAAAAATATAAATTAAGTCATACTTAATCGATTTACAAAATTTGACGTAAAATCATTTTTAAAAATATTTATAAATGTCGTCTAAAAATTTCGGAATAAAACAAATCCATTTATTTTAGAAAAATGAAATTTATAAATTTGTACCTATATAAAATAATAAGTGAAATTTTATTAAAATAAGATTTTGTAGGTTACTAATCTACTCCATATTTATAATATACAAAGAAATGTAAAAGTACTAAAGAATATTAAAAGTATGACCAAAATTAAAATTATATAAAATACATACAAAATACAAAATACATAGAACGAATATACATAGCAAATAGAAATAATTCAATAAAATGATATAAGTAAATTATATTCTTTTAAGTTCTTTTATTCATTTACTCAATTTTTTCATATAGATACAAATGTACATGTGATAAATAAATAAATTAAACAAGTGATAATTTTGTTAAGTTAAATTTAGTCATAATAAAATATCACGTAACATTTTTATATATACATAAGTAATTTAGTCATACAAATAAGCCTAAATATTTAAGTAAGCAATTTATTAAATTACTAACATAATATACTTACATATAAGAAATGTTGTTAGAAGAAAAGTTTAGTTACCTTAATAGATTACTATTTATTAACGTTATTAGGAATTAAGGTCGACGGGGTCGATAATATCGTCTATGATAGAAAAGTCGTCCCCTCTCCCTTTTAAGAAATTTTCGGGTCGAAATGAATCCCGCCAATTATTGGACAGCTCCTCATTCCCGATGCTCCAATTATATAGGACGAGGAAGTAAATATAGTATATAGTACGGAGTATATAGTATAGTAAGTAGAAATAGTACGTAATATAGTACTCCGTAGTAACCTAGTACAGTATTTAACAGTAGTAGTATGCGTAGTACGTATAAATAGTACGGAGTAATTAAGTAGTACTCGTAGTAGTATGTATGTATGTAGTAGTAGCAATGGTAAGTAGTTGTAGTATTACTTGGTATATATAGTAGTAGTAAAGGTAATAGGTGGTGTAGTGTAAATTAGGTTAGTTAGGTGTAAGAGTGAAGTGAGTATAGCCTAGGTGAGTGTATGTGTAGGTTAGTTAGATGAAGGACTAGTGTAGGGTAAGAAAATACGTGGGAGTCAGTTAAGAGACCGAGTCATCTTGGTCCGTTTCTTGTACAAACGTCTTTCTTTCTTTCTTAAAAAATTGAAATATAAGATTACGGAACTAAAATAATGGAAATCGTAAAATTTATTTTTGAAACGGAATTTGTGAGACGGTAAGTAAAATAGACGGTAAATAGTATTATGGGACAAAAGTTATAAGAAAACATTATTTTAAAAATTCGATAAATTAGTAAATTTTTACGAGACGAGAAAATGTTAAAATGACATGTCAATATTAAAAATATATTTTCGAGTTTTTAAACTTTATTTAACGAAAGATAAAATTTTTAATAACTCGATAAATAAATTTTCATGTTTTTAAATACGGAATAATTTTGAAAATAAATTATTTTATTCACGAAAATAATTTTTCAAACGTTAAACATGGTTTAAATAAATGCTTAAAATTTTAATTTTATTTGAAAAATACGAGGTATTACAATCTACCCCCCTTAAAACAATTTCATCCTCGAAATTTCAGGCATAACTTGGGCAATTAACGAAGTTTAAGACACCACATGAATAAAATGAAATGTTAGAATTTCTCTCGCAAAAATGACACGGCTCGTAAGTGGCTTGCTCATATATCTTACCTCTCCGTCAAAGTTTTACAAAGGTAGTGCATCCCTAATTAATATGGTAGGTATTATTGATCCACTATAGATTCTAAATTCCCATATAGTGGCACTATTCAATCTCGGGTCATTCTCGAGATTTGGTTTATGGTTTGTCTTATCTCCAAAATATCACGATGTTTATATGCCTTAAAATTGGAATGTGTTGTTCTATGGGTAATACAAGTTTCTCGTGGCATAAAAATCCATTAAAGAAGAATATGCTAATTCCCATATAATCTATAGAGTGTTCATAAACTATGGTATTATTGGGTTTAGTAGGACACTTCTCTCATATGTTCAAATACATAGATTATTCCAAAGTCCGAAATTCTCAGGATGACGTTATCATTTCTCGTCAACCAGGTTGATCTCCTAAGGTTGATCCTCAAGTGTTTTTGTCGGTCATGACATGGTTAATCCTCAATTTCTCATTTTTGGTTTTCTAAATTTCTCAAAATTTCAAAACTGTTTCTCTGTTGTTTTATTCTTCAAACAACGAGTTAATCTTAACTTTACATAAAAAATTCTTTGGTTCACAAGTGTCCTTTACAATTATGACAATTAGGGTTTGCAATAATATCAACCATTATTCAATAAAATTGTCTCCCAAAAGTATATACGGTATTTCCTAGAGATTCCCCAAAATATTGTTTACAAATCATTTAATCAATCAATTGGATTCTATAGATCCGACAAGGTAGGTTCAACATATAATTTCTCAAAATAACATTCGATGTATATAATAGTAAACCTCAAAATAATTTTGATCTATGATCGTTCTCTTAACATTCTCAGATACTTAGCTCCCCAAAAAAAAATATTGATCATCATAAATATCACTCGGCTTCAAAAATATATTCTCTCTTCTCATAATAGGGTGGTTGACATCTAGGTTAGAACATTATGATCTAAGTGTCGTGATAGGTTATTGCTCTGCAAGGTTCACATAAGACACATCCAAAAATGTGACTCAAAGTCCCCAATTATGTAAGTGTGCTATGGTCGGGAAAGTTTTTAGGTAAGCAAAACAAATATTAGGTTAGTAACGTTCTTAGCATAACGATCTCGGTGGTCATCTCCCTGGTATAGTCCATGATCATGCTTCTGTCTTGAAGTTTCTTGGTGACATCCTTTGCAAATAACTCGAACAGGTTCATCTTGTTGCGGTTTGTTCTTCTGTATGATTTTGTGGAGTTGTTTCTTTGCTTCGTGCATATTTGGTGCGTCATCTACGTACTCGTGTTAGTACTATACCGTAGTATCAGTGGTTCTAAACAAAATTTCTATCATAGTCTATGTAAGCAAGACTGGTTAATGTTTACTCGACCGGAGATACATGACAAAAGTTCAAGACTAAGTATGAAGGTAAGTTTGGTTAAAACAAGAATTCAGGAAACAAAGTGAAAGTCATAAGAATTAGAAAGGGTGTGAATGATTATAACAATTTTATTAATAGAATGACATAGCACTCTATCATAGATATTCTCTTTCGATGATAAGAGGAGATGAAGTTGGTATTTGTCAAAAAGAAATTCTAAAATCAAGCTGGGTTTTGGAGAGTATATGTGAAAGTGAAAATCAAGTGTATGAGGTTCAAATTTCTCAGATAACTGAATAAAATTGAGGTAATTTGATTCAAAGAATATATATATAATAGATCAATAGGTTGATTGAAAGTAAAACATAATTCAAGACAAATTGGTCAGGGTTGAAGGTTGAATTGAGTTTTTTTATTTATTTATTTATAACATGAAGTAAGGCTAAAAAGTGTCAACATGAATTTAGGAAATCAATAGGATAGGAACAAAGGATTATCATGATGATCAATTCAAGAAATGTCTTAACTTGGTGAATGAACGAGAATGATATCCAATCACAAAAGGTGGAGATAATATGAAATAGTTTGGTTTAAGTAAACGGGTCAATAACTGAAAGGTTGAAGGTTAAATTAAAGCTGAAGGTAAAACTCAGATTAACTGGTTTTGAAAATGAAGGAAGTAATAGAATACACAAAACTTGAAGATGTGGTCGGAGGTATTTAATGAAAAATCAATGTAGGGTTCAATCTTTGAAATATAGCTTAGGATAATACATGATCTCCGATCTACGAGGTAGGTAATTAAAATTTCTGTTAGGTCTAAGTCAATATCTAGCTAGGCTCAAGGAATAATAGACTACACGCGTCAGCACGTACTTGATCTTCATGTGTGCTCCATCTTGACAAGATAACTTGACTTGATTCTTCAACGTGATTCAGCTTGAGTTGGCTCCTATATATAGTTGAATTAGATAAACCTTCACTTGTGCTCCGCAATACTGATGTCCACTTCTCGAGCGGTTGATGGCTCTGAATGTCAACGTCTTCCATCTTGATTATCGTATTGATCAAAAATAAATTTAAAACTAGCCAATAGGCTAAAGGTTAGGCAGTCAATTTACAAACAATTATGCAGATAGCATGAAAATAACCGTTTTCTTCCTAGGATTTCTCTAGGTTTTCATCTGAGTCTACTGTGTAGGTCTTTGCATCCTCCTCTTCTTCGAGGCCCTTTTCACGTTTATCGTGAGGGTTTCTTTTCGATTCGTTGTATTTGCTTGTGTTTGTGTTTGTTTTCTCTGTGCAGAGCCAGGGAAAAGTTTGACGAGATGGCCGAACCTTCGGACAAGGGAAAAAGAAAACTAGGGGAACAATGCTTTGATGACGTCGAGGCGTTAGTTTGGGATGACGGTGAGAGTGCAGAATCAGATAAGGAAAGGCTGATGATAATTGGGAAATTGTGGACAACTAAGGCGGTTAACGCTAGGGCAGCCATAGATACGATGATAAAACTTTGGAACGTGAATGAGAAAGCAATGGGCAGTACTTTCGATGTGAAGGAAAAACTATTCCTGTTTCGCTTTCAATCGTTTAGAGATAAGGCGAGGGTACTTGAGAATCAGCCCTGGCATTTTAATAAATTCATCTGGGCCTTCAACGAACCAAATGAAATCGGTAAGATCTCCGACGTTCCTCTCTTTCACGTTCTTTTCTGGGTTCATGTTTACGATCTACCGATTTCGGGACGTAAAAGCGAATCAAATGCTAGAAGGATAGGAGACATGCTGGGGGGGTACGTTGGGATGGAATTAGGACCAAACCCAGAGTTGGATCGGTCAATTCGTATACGGGTTCTCCATGATGTCAGAAATCCTATTCGTACATCGATTTCAGTTTCTATGCGCCAACATCGTATTATACAGTTTGATATAAAATATGAGAAGCTTCCTACCTACTGCTACGGGTGCGGGATTTTGGGTCACGGGGAAAAGGAGTGTGAGCATGGTCCTTATGAGGAAGGGGAGCTCCGGTTTGGGGAATGGTCAAGGGCGTCGCCGTGGAGGCCAACTAAAAATATTACTTCTGACGTCGGGAAGATATCTTCGGGAGGAGAGTTCAATCAAATTGAGGAGTATGACAAAGAGAGGGTTGTAGTCGATATGATTGACAAACTCCAGCGGATTGTTGTTGACTTAAAGGAAAAAAAACGTTAGGGGGGAGTTGAGGGAGCTACACAAAAGGGGAGAGCGGAAAATAATAAAGTTTTTACACTTTTGGTTGAGGTCGGATATGAATGGAGTGACGAGGTGAGGGTAGGGTCGGGAGTGGATATAGATCACATAACAATTACAGGGCATGTGAACCCTCTTCTTGAGGGGTTGGAGCATAATGGGGTGAAGATATCTGAGTCCAAAGAGATTGGGTGGGAGTCCCCTATTACAACTATGGAGGAGACTAGTATTATCGATCCAAAACATGCTAAGGCAAAAGGGTAAGGAATGAAGGAGGGGGGGGGGGGAGGAAGTTAAAACAGGGGAGGGTAAGTCTTGGAAACGACTAGCTAGGGAGCATATAGCTACTATGAAGGACAGGGGATTGCTTATGAATGTTGAGCTGGGGAAACGGACTCGGGGGGAGGTTGACAATGAAGGGGCAGTGAAGAAATTTCGTACTACTAGAGACGGGGGCGTCTATATACCTGTGGCGGAGGTTGAGGAAACTCAACCCCGCCGGGCCCATTGAATATCCTAAGTTTTAACTGTCGGGGGTTGGGCCACCCCGACACAATTGGTGGTCTCCGACGCCTTATTCGGAGGGAGGCCCCGACCATGGTGTTTCTTAGTGAGACGAAACTAAGTGGCCGTGAGATGGGGAGGGTGAGACAGAAATTTGAGGATTATGAGGGTTTAGATGTGGATAGTGTGGGGCGATCAGGTGGTCTTTCTTTTATGTGGAAAAAAGGAATTGAGTGTACGTTTCTTTCTTCCACGGTTCACTATATCGACCTCAAAGTCAACGATACTGTTGGAGAATGGCGCATAACGGGTTTCTACGGATGACCTGCTATTTCGGACAGACATCTTTCATGGAAGCTGCTTAATATTCTCAGTCAACAGAACGATCTGCCTTGGGTTTGTATCGGAGATTTTAACGAGATTTTGGTCCCCAACGAGATGAAAGGGGGAAGAAGAGCACAGTGGCAAATGGATAATTTTAGGGAAGCAACGGAACGATGCAATATGAGAGATATCCCTTTTGAGGGGTATGAGTACACTTGGGATAATGGGCAAGTGGGAGACGTAAATCGCCAATGTAGACTTGATCGTGCACTGAGTACCAAAAAGTGGCTGGATTTATTCCCGTTTGCCAAACTCTTTCATATTGAGCGTGAATGGTCTGACCCTTCTCCTATTAAACTGATTCTTAATTCGAGGGAACAATCAGGAAGGAATTCTCAGAGTTTCAAGTTCGAACAAATCTGGGTGGGACAAGAAGGGTGCGAGAAAGCGATAGAGTTGGGTTTCGGGAAAGGAGGGAATGATTTGTGTGAGAAACTCAGACTTTGTGCCTGTAAATTACAAGGCTGGAATAAGATGTCAATCTGGCAAATAGAGGGAGATATTCAGAGGAAGAGAAAACAAATTGAGGTTCACAATCGTGGCGGGCGAACTAAAGAGGAGCTTTCTCGAAGACGTAGATTAGTTGCACAGGTCACAGAACTGAGTCGGGAAGAGGAGTGTTTTTGGCGACAAAGGTTGAGAGCTTTATGGTTAAAAGAGGGCGATAGAAACACGAGCTTCTTTCATAAAAGAGCGGGAGAACGAAAAAAGAAAAATCATATTCGAGATTTGGTTGATGATCAGAGGGTGAAGAGGATTGGGCGGGATGAAATCGGTGAGGTGGCTGTGTCCTATTTCCAGCGCATTTTCTCAACCCTAGGTCCGCGTGACTTCGGGAATATTTTTGAAGGAATGGAGAATAGATTTACGAGTTGAATGAATACGTTCGTACAATATGAGTATACTGAAGCTGAAGTTGTCGAGGCCCTTAATCAAATACATCCACTTAAATCCCCAGGTCCGGATGGGATGAACAGTCTATTTTTCCAAACATACTGGCATATTGTGGGGACAGATGTGATTCGAGCTATGCTGGATATTCTTCGTGGAAGCCATATGCCGAGGGAGATAAATAAGACGAACATTGTCTTAATTCCTAAGAAGAAGACACCGGACAAGATTCAAGACTTTCGACCCATTAGCTTGTGTAACGTGGTGTATAAGTTAGTGGCCAAAATTCTAGCGAACCGGCTCAAGTTATTTCTGGGGGATATAGTGTCCGAAAATCAAAGTGCTTTCACTCCGGGACGACTTATTACGGATAATTTTTTGATTTCGTTTGATATATTCCATTACTTAAAACATTCTAAGGCCTCAAACGGGTCAATGGCAATTAAATTGGACATGGCGAAGGCATATGACCGTATTGAGTGGGATTTTCAGGCTAAAACGTTATCGGTTATGGGATTTGAACCCCGTTGGGTAAGCCGGGTCATGGAATGTGTCTCCACTGTATCGTTCTCGGTCCTTATAAATGGCACTCCTACTCGAGAGTTCCGTCCGGATCGAGGTCTCCGTCAAGGTGACCCACTTTCTCCTTATTTATTTATTCTCTGCGCGGAGGTTTTATCCAACATGACGAGACGGGCTATTGAGAGAGGATCACTTCATGGTATTAAAATTGCGGTAACTGCTCCGGTTATTTCACATCTTTTTTTCGCAGATGATAGTATTTTTTTCCTCAAGGCAAATGAAGAGGAAGCAGCAGGTATAAATGGTATATTAAGGGACTATGAACAAGCTTCTGGGCAATTAGTAAATTTAGCCAAAACGACGATTTCTTACGGCCAGGGTGTCTCACAAGAACGTCGTCAAGAGGTTACTAGTATTCTTGGCGTGGAAGAAGTCGAGTTCCAAAATAGATATTTGGGGCTACCCACGGTGGTAGGCAGATCGAAGAAGGCTATCATGGATATTATTCGAGATAAATTACACAAAAGATTGAATGTGTGGCGTGGGAAAGGGTGGGGAGATTCTTATAAAGGCTGTGGCCAATTCGCTCCCGACCTATGTTATGAGTGTGTTTAAAATTCCAGCGCATTTTTGTGAGGAGCTGAGCTCTATTATTTCGAAATTTTGGTGGGGCCAATTTGACAAATCTCGTCGTATTACTTGGATTTCATGGCAGCGACTATGTAGGTCGAAGGATCGAGGAGGGGTCAGGTTTAGGGATTTTAAAAAATGCAACTTGGCTTTGCTCGCAAAACAAGCATGGAGACCAATTACGGAGCCGAAATCGTTGTGGGCCCGCTTGATGCGTAGCAAATATTACGCGGGTCGTGAATTTTTGGATGCAACGCTTGGCTTAAATCCGAGCTATACATGGCGGGGAATATTCGAAGCAAGATCGGTCCTTCATAAAGGATTGCATAGACGGATTGGGGATGGATCTGAGACTTTTGTCTGGAGAGATGCCTGGGTTACTGGGAACTTCAGAGGGCGAGTTTTGTCTCCTTGTCCGGCTGGAATGCATGAATTAAAAGTAGCAGATTTGATCACTAGCGATGGCGAGAGAAATTGGGATATAGTTAAGATGCGTTCAATTTTTTGTCCTGCTGAGATAGATTCTATCACTAACATTCGTATTAGTGAATCAGGGGGTCGGGACATCTGGTTCTGGGGTTCGAGTCCGGATGGAAATTATTCTGTCAAAAGCGCGTATAAGGTTCTCGACGGCGAAGAATTGGAAGTCACGGGTTGTTCGGATAATATCAGGGATCGATGGTTGTGGAATAGATTGTGGAAGGTCCCGGTTTGGCCTCGAATCAAGCTTTTTTTCTGGCAGCTGTGCAGCGACGCGATCGCAACTAAGGTAAATATATCGAATCGAGTTGGGTCGGAGGATGCTATGTGTCCACTTTGTAATTATAATAATGAGTCGTGTCTTCATTTAATCCGTGATTGTAGTCTTGCGTGTCGGGTTTGGGATACAATGGGTTTTGGGATTGGGGATGATGACAGGTACATGGGAGTTTGTGACTGGATTGAAGCTAGGTGACAGGAACTCGGTGACGACAATTATGGGGTATTCATGACAACCTGTTGGGCACTTTGGGAAGCGAGAAACAATTGGATCTTCAAGAATGAGCAGGCACTAGAGGCGAATGTGGTACGGAGGGTGAATGATATAATGATAGAACTGGGCGATGTAGATGGGACCAAGAATAAGTCTGGGCAGCAGGGGGAGGGAAGGCCATTCATAAAGGAGGAAAGGTGACAGTCGCCGGAGGCAGGGATGTTTAAAATTAATGTCGATGCAGGGTTGAAGGAGGGGTTGGGTGTGGGTCTAGCTGGGGTTTGTCGGGATTGCTCGGGCAAGGTTCTTTGGGGTTTTTCCGCTCATCGCAAGGAGGAGTGGCAAACTGTGATCGCAGAATCGGTGGCCATTTTCGAAGGTTTGAAGGAAGCAAAACGACCTGGCTACACTGATATTATCGTGGAGAGCGACTCGTTGTCCGCTATCAACCCCATCATGGCACATAGGAGGGGGAGGAACAACGTATTTTTAGTGATTGATGATATTTTACAACTTAGTGTTTCATTTCGGTCTGTTATTTGGTCTTTTACAAGACGTTGTTGTAATGGGGTAGTGCATGAGCTTGCACATGCTACACCAAGTGGGCTGGCTAAGGTTGTGTGGAATGATGGACTACCGTCATCCGCTAGTTGTATTTCTTTTTCCGATTTAATATAATAATTCCCGGTTGGGATATTCAAAAAAAAAATTATGCAGATAGCATGCCAACAATTATACAAGTAAAAATTTAAAGACATCGCGTTTCCCCTTAATGACAATTCTAACTCGATAAATTATTTGATAGGATTCTAATTGTTTCTAAGTGAATCTCTCATTTTAGTGATCTACTATTATATTGGAATTTTAGTAAGTCAACCCAGACGCGCTCCTCGTTAGGTAAATGAAGCTCAATCCTCACTTACGGTCACAAGGTCGCTCTGATACCAACTGTAACAACCCGGATTTTCGATGACCTAAATTAATAGATAATGCGGAAAATTATCTAAGTCATTTAATTAAAATTATATCAGAGTTTAAATAAATCCGGATCGCTATGGATCCTTACAACAAACGACAATTAATTACATAGTCTTGATTCACTTAGTACAGAATATAAATTGTATTTTAATTTATAGAAACATATTATTAAATCTCTCTCTCGCTCGATTTCCCCAACGTCTTAGACCTGCAAAAAAAATAATACAGTGGACGCTGAGCGGGACAGCAACCAAGCCGTTCATCTAACATCACCTCGAACACATAAGACAATCATGTGAATAACAAATAATATGCTTACAAAAATATAAAAGGATATCACGTAACAGAAAGTTTCCTTTACTTCAATTAACCAACATTTGAGGTGACGAAAACGATAAAGTTTAAAAGATGGGACATTGGCAGCCATTTTATTTTAAAATCATTTTTCATGTAAGCAGACAAAACACACGAGTCGTGGTTCCTAGTATCACTGCTACATTCTATTGGCTTGCATCTCACCAATAGAAGTAACCGTAGTACCGACTCGTAGACCGAACCGATCTTATGAGGTTTACATCTCACCCATAAGGCTCAATTGGGCCCAACCTTCTATTATATTATATGTTTATTCAAACGGGGCTCTGGGCTGAAATGAAAGCTGATGATTACATTCTCTGCATCACCAAGAGGGAACCCGCAGTTTTCATAATCCTGTTCTGCCCCCGCTACCTAGGTGGTAATACTGATCAAGTACTTGTCTATATGTGCGCCACATACCCTACGCAGACTCTTGAACCGCAGCTCTCACTGCCGTAGGACGACTACCTTAAACACTAGGTCGACTCTCGGACCGCAGCCTCCGAGTCTGCTTTTCATTACAAGTGCAGTCGAAACACCACGCATGGTAGGATCCAACACAAGCTATTCGTCCCAGACTCGCATCGTAAACTTTATATAAAAGTCGCCCGTGAACAAGTAGTACATTATTTGGTGACCTTCAATAATTGGTCGGACTCATTTGAAACAGTCAAATCCTCAAATACTTACTTTCAGTGTGACAACGTTATACTTTAATCCTCAAGTGTCACCCGAAACATTATACCCCAAATATTGTATAACTTCTTTTAAAATAGTAAATCTTTAAATGAAGTTTTATATAAAAATAAAATTTAAGGTATAATAATAAAATACTATTTAAAAATTTATAGTTTCTGAAAATATAAAGTTTCTGAAAAATATAAATTAAGTCGTACTTAATCGATTTACAAAATTTGACGTAAAATCATTTTTAAAAATATTTATAAATGTCGTCTAAAAATTTTGGAATAAAAAAAATCCATTTATTTTAGAAAAATGAAATTTATAAATTTGTACCTATATAAAATAATAAGTGAAATTTTATTAAAATAAGATTTTGTAGGTTACTAATCTACTCCATTTTTATAATATATAAACAAATGTAAAAGTACTAAAGAATATTAAAAATATGACCAAAATTAAAATTATATAAAATACATACAAAATACAAAATACATAGAACAAATATACATAGCAAATAGAAATAATTCAATAAAATGATATAAGTAAATTATATTCTTTTAAGTTCTTTTATTCATTTACTCAATTTTTTCATATAGATAGAAATGTACATGTGATAAATAAATAAATTAAACAAGTGATAATTTAGTTAAGTTAAATTTTGTCATAATAAGATATCACGTAACATTTTTATATATACATAAGTAATTTAGTCATACAAATAAGCCTAAATATTTAAGTAAGCAATTTATTAAATTACTAACATAATATACTTATATATAAGAAATGTTGTTAGAAGATAAGTTTGGTTACCTTAATAGATTACTATTTATTAACGTTATTAAGAATTACGGTCGACGGGGTCAATAATATCGTCTATGATAGAATAGTCGTCCCCTCTCCCTTTTAAGAAATTTTCGGGTCGAAATGAATCCCGCCAATTATTGGACAGCTCCTCATTCCCGATGCTCCAATTATATAGGACGAGGAAGTAAATATAGTATATAGTACGGAGTATATAGTATAGTAAGTAGAAATAGTACGTAGTATAGTACTTCGTAGTAACGTAGTATAGTATTTAACAGAAGTAGTATACGTAGTACGTATAAATAGTACGGAGTAATTAAGTAGTACTCGTAGTAGTATGTATGTATGTATGTAGTAGTAGCAATAGTAAGTAGTTGTAGTATTACTTGGTATATATAGTAGTAGTAAAGGTAATAGGTGGTGTGGTGTAGATTAGATTAGTTAGATGTAAGAGTGAAGTGAGTATAGCCTAGGTGAGTGTATGTGTAGGTTAGTTAGATGAAGGATTAGTGTAGGGTAAGAAAATACGTGGGAGTCAGTTAAGAGATCGAGTCTCGGTCCGTTTCTTGTACAAACGTCTTTCTTTCTTTCTTAAAAAATTGAAATATAAGATTACGGAACTAAAATAATGGAAATCGTAAAATTTATTTTTGAAACGGATTTTGTGAGACGGTAAGTAAAATAAACGGTAAATAGTATTATGGAACAAAAGTTATAAGAAAACATTATTTTTAAAATTCGATAAATTATTAAATTTTTACGAGACGAGAAAATGTTAAAACGATTGGTCAATATTAAAAATATATTTTCGAGTTTTAAAACTTTATTTAACGAAAGATAAAAATTTTAATAACTCGATAAATAAATTTTCATGTTTTTAAATACGGAATAATTTCGAAAATAAAGTATTTTATTCACGAAAATAATTTTTCAAACGTTAAACATGGTTTAAATAAATGCTTAAAATTTTAATTTTATTTGAAAAATACGGGGTATTATTCTAGGTCCTGTGGGGGGTATCCGGCAGGCTGTGGAATTCTTCCTGCAGCATGAAGCCCTCGGTTATCTTACGAGCTTTCGCCAGGGTTTCTGGTTGGGTTCTGATCATCTGGTTCTTAATTTCTCCTGGGAGCAATGAACTGGTCAGCGCATAGGCTGTCGTCGGGTCATCAATTTCTCTGACCTGCTGAAAGGCCAGGTCAAACCTTTTGAGATACTCCCTGATTGTCTCACCCCTCTTCTGTTTCAGGGTCATCAGATCAAAGCGAGTCAGCCCGCGCCTCTTATTTCCTTCATACTGGTCCAGGAACGACCCAGCCAGCTCTATAAAATAGCAAATCGACCCCTGTGGCAGGTCCCGGAACAATCCTTGAGCCAAACCCACCAAGGTGGTAGGGAAGATTTTACACCAAACGGCGTCATCAGCGTCATACATCCCCATGTGGCTCTCGTAGGCTGCCAGGTGGTCCTCGGAATCCGTGGTCCCGTCGAACTTGACAGTGGGCATTTTGATTTTAGGGATGGGGCACTCCTGAACTTCAGGGTGAAGTGGAGTTTTGGTTGGCCTGCCCATCATTTTAGACCGGCTTCCTGCAGAGTGGTAACCGTAGTCATCCCATTTGCCTGGAGTCGGTTTTCCAGCACTGGGGGAGCGGTGCCTGGGCGTATGCCTACTTGTAGCTTCATCCTCTCTTATGGGGGAGCGGTGTCGAGGTCGCTTCCCCTGAGGAGGCCGAGGAGGCTTAGGTTTCTCGTACTGACGGTGTCTTGGTTCCATTGGCTGCCCCTCATTGAGCCTTGCCTGCATGCTTTTGGACAGTCCCGGAGCTTTCTGTGGTTCTACAGCAGGTGTTAACCTGGTAAAGACCCCACCCTGCTTTCCCCCAGGCGCTTTGTGACGGGTTCCTTGGGTTTCATCCGTTCTCTCAGCTCCTGGGAGAGACCTCTCTTTTCAGCAGACGCGGTGGATTCTATGGTGTGCGTCACCCCTTCCTCCTGCCGAGTTGGCTGTTCCTGGGCGCCAGTTGCGATACGCCTTTTAGCCTGCACAAACCTACGAGCAGTCTTCTTTGCTTTCCTTTGGACATTTTTGGCGGTAGTTCGCTTCGTGCCCCCAGCCTTTTCAGTATCCTCAAAGTGTAGGCGTCTAGGGGTCGTTGCGATCCTGCCTACCAGGTCCTCAGGTGTGACCTGCTGGTGGAGCATAGCAGAGAAGAAGACAGCGGCCTGTGTAGCCTGAGCAGGGGTGAGGCTAAGGTCGAGCCCCTGTTGCTCCCCCTACCCAGCTGTGGCTGTGATTTCCTTGTTCGGTACTTCGTAGAGGGTATCCCGCCCTACTCCCCGGAGGGTGGCAGCGGGCGTCTCCTCCTTTCCCGGCAAGGGCATGCCGTATAAGGTGTTCACCGGTTGTCCCGCTGAATCTACCCCAGACTCGGTCTCAACAAGCTCAGGCATCATTAACGGCTTTTTGTTCTTTTTTGAGGAATCTCAGCTTCTCCCCACAGACGGCGCCAAATTGTTCCGGTACGGAAACAATTGACCCAAAACGGATTCGGATCTTTGAGATGATGATGATGTCGTCTTGCTTTCAAGCCTCTCTTTCCTCCTACTCCAACGATCGAACTGTCCTGGTGGAGACGGCCTGCCACCTGCACACAAGGAGCGCACATGGCCTCGGAGGTGTCCGAGGGAACCCTCTCTGATGCCTAAGTCAGTCCGTGAAATGCACTTGATGAACCTTACTCGTGAGGAGTAAGGTGGCGTTTTCTTAGAGTGAGATTCTAGAGAGAGAAAATCAATTACCCTCTCTTGTGGAAAATGGAGAAGTATTTATACATTTCCACTAGAGAGAGTAAAGAGAGAGAAATAGGAGGGAATGAGGGAGTGACACGTGGGTTCACCTTGTCCACTCATTCCTCTTTACCTTAGGCATGGACATGAGGGCTCTAACCTTCCCCCTTGAGCCTGTCAGGGAAGAATGCCCTGACACTTGCCAGGCAGGGGGGACTTTTACCTCTTCGACCACGTCGGCTGTGGCCTGACCCTGACGGACAGGGGGACCCGACTTCTTGCTCGGAGCTCGGCGTGGACCTTCAAAGTGGCTCCTTGGGGGTTGTGGGAGTGATCCTGCCTGCTCGGCAGGCCTCCTTATGATCTGGGTCGGGCCGCCCGGGGATCTGCACGACGGGCATCCCATGGCCAGAAACCGACCCCCATCAAGTTTTATACAATCTAAGACCTATATTGGTGTTTTGTCATCTGCACATCTCTCATCCTACTCAGAATAGTTTATATTTTAAAATATTTTTAACTCATTCAATTATGTTCTACCAAATTCATTGTTTTGAGTTTTCTCTAGTCATGTGTTGTTAAAGGCCCTTTTTTCCGTTTCCTTTTTTATTCAGGTACCACTCTCAATCTTATTGATTTTATCTTACTTTAGATCTTCTTATTTTAGTTTCTAGGGCTATTTTTTATTCATTGTTTTGGTATTTTCCTTCCCTTTTCTTTTAATTTTATTTTTCTACTTTTAGTATATCTCTTCAATTCAATTTGGTAGAGTAGGTGGCAATGTGATTTCAAAGTTATAGTCTTGTTGTGAGGGGGGTCGGGTCACAAATTGGTCAATGGATGTTTGACCGACGTCTTTGGGAACACATTTTTTAGCGTGTCGTTGACAGTAGGGATTTGTCGTGGATCCCACCGATAAAAATAATAACCAACGAACCTAGGCTTGGTAGCTAGGGCAATTCGCGTCGAAATCCTCAGGGACAGAAAATGGGTTTCGACTAAGGTGAGCTACAATTCTGGACTAGGTTCAAGACAAACTAAACTAGGGTGACGACTAAAGTGAACTAATGACTAAGCTAAGGTTTAAAACACGAAGTAAAAGGCAAAACAAGCAACTAATGACAAAGGGAAGCTAAGTAAATCAATAAGAAGGAAATTAGGGCTAGGTCGGGTTCATGGATGCCAAGGAGATCAAAAGGGGGAAATGGGGTTGCTAGCATGTTTCGTAGCCTAGGTTACATTCGGGGTCTCGCTACTTAAACGGCCTACGGGCCTCCTCACCACGCTCTCGTTACTAGTGGAGGAACCAAACCTATCAACCAAACAAGAACATGCAAGAGAAGAGGCAAGAAAAATGAGGAATGATCATCTCAAGTCTCACAAGCATTTCATCAAACATGTAGAACGCAAGGCAATAAGAAACAACAAAAACAACATCTGGCATCACCAATTTCCACCCTAATCATCCCTAATTAACACTCAATCCCCCTACTAACCCTAGAAGGGAATCTACCGACTCATATTCAAGATGACAACCACAACACACATCACAAAACCAGCATAACAATGGGGGTTCATGATATGAGATTGAGTATTATCAAACAAGAACATAAACAAGAGAAAACTAAAGTAAAGAAGATTAAAGAGAAGAGAAATTATACCAAACACAAATGAAAGGCAAAAGATTGAATCTTGTATAAAATCAACCCAAGAAGTATCTTCAATGTTGTCAATAGAGAAGAATTCTTCAATAGATCTTCAATTATACAAGAACTAACTAGGATTAAACTAAGATTAAGGAGTACTCCCTCCATCCCACTATGATGTTCCCACTTTTAATCAAATGTGAGGAATAAAATAATGAAATGGGAACATCTCTTTGGGATGGAGGGAGTAATTAAGGAGAGATTAAGCTAATCTACACTAATCTAAGCTAATCTAACCCAAAGTAGTCTAGGGTTTAGTGGATGTAGGGTAATGAAAAGTAATTAAAAAAAGTCCCTAAAACAATACAAGAGGGGGGTATATATAGGTTTTCACAGGTAAGGGAGGCAAAAAAGCGAAACTGAGCAGAACTGGGCCCTTCCCGGCCGGGAAGGGGATGATCCCGGTCGGGAAGGGACCCATCCCGGTCGGGAAGCTCATGATCCCGGTCAGGAAGGCCCTCCAGTGGGTCTTCTCTTCTTGTCTTCTCGTCCCGGTCGAGATGGGTCCCTCCCGGGCGTGATGGGTCCTTGTTTGCTCTTCCTAGGCTTCATATCGATGCTTGGTGCTCGGGATATCATTAAGTGGGTTCCATGGGACTCGGGATCGAGTCTAACCCACTGAGCCATCGTCGCTTCTCTTCGTTGGCTCTATATGTGTCAGAAAGGAGTCGGAATCGTTCCATTTCTCCACGATAGGCCTTAGGAACTTAAAACAAGCTAGAAGAAGCGTAAGTAGCCTCGAAACCGCTCCAAAGAGAGATTCCACAAGAGAAACCGGGACCAAACACAAGAAATAAACACTACAAAACACGCTTATCAACTCCCCCACACTTAACCCTTACTCGCCCTCGAGTTAGCACGAACTAACTAATAACTAAAAGAAACTGGACTACTAACCGAGCGGGTATTAGCGCACCCTACGCCCTTTAAACTCACGCGAGAACACTTAGAGGAAAAGTCCCCTCCGCAAGGCAAGTGAGGTCTTGCGACAAAACTGTGGATACAACCGAACAACAAACAAACAAACAAACAAACAAACAAACAAACAAACGGTTTCATCCAAGAAGAAACAAATACCGCTTCCCTCAACAAAGCGGTGAAAGAAACACCGGTTAAGGACTAAATGCAAGTGACAACGTTCCCAAGCTAATAAAACAAACCGATATGGACAAAATCCTAATAGTATGACAACAAAGTAATAAAAATGTTGGTAACTTACCTAGGTTCCTCCTAACCTTCTAAGAATGTACTACGGGACGATAGGCGGGATGGAAAAAGGATGAACCACAGAGTTAGTTGACACTGTAGGTAAAGTGAAATCCCGCCCCCTTTAGCGATAAGCCAAGAGGGTCGTCGTCCCATGCTCAAAAATAGCCTAACTAGTCCAAGTAAAAAGGCGGATATGGTTGCAAAATGAGGGAAGATGGTAGGCTCTTCACGATAACAGTCGGTAAAAGGTTTATTTTTGAGGGGGTGAGAATTTTTTTTTTTGTGAAATGATTTTCTTTGGCATTTTTCTTTTGTATTTTGCCTTTGAGTTGCTATGCCATTTCTTTTTCTTCTTTTGTATTTTGTTTTTGATTTGTTGTGCCTTTTCTTTTTCTTCATTCTTTTCTTTCTTTTCTTTCTTTCTTTTTCTTTTTCTTTCTCTTTTTGACTTGGTTTTCCTTTTGGATAAATCTTGTATTGTAGGCAATTCTTGCAACCAAGTAAGAAACTTTCAACAAATTGCAACTTATTTGTGGAAATGTGTAGAAGGTAGGGAAATGGGTATGTCGGGCGCGCGCTTCCCCATCAAACCCACAAAAAGGGGGAAACTTGGACTAATCAAACAATTTCGAACACGGTCACCTAAGAGACGGGACTCGGGAACCAAGGCCTTTTCACTCCGTGGATGGTCAAAATGGTCAAAATGCAAATCCCGTAGTAAATTCCTAGTAGACTAGGTGGACTCAAGGTAAGAAACCAACAAAATCATTGATTTAAAGTCATTCTACTAGACTAAAGTCCAAGACTCGATTCATATCAGTAGGAAGGGAAAGTAAACACTTGCGCACTAGCCTCAAAACCGGGTTTTCGAAAACCTTTTCTATACTAGACTCACAAACTATACAAGACAAAACTAAATAAAAGAAAACAAACGCACACACAAAATTAAACAAACACCACCCCGAAACTTCCAAGCAAGCAACCACATCAATCTACAAACTCCAAAAAGCTCCACCCGAGCACACACCACCACAAAATCTCCCCCAAACACCAAAACGGGAAAAGGAGAACGAGATAGGAGGATATTACCGAATGACGAGAGCTTTTCGAAACTCACGACGATCAAGCAACCTACAACGAAATGAGGAGGCAAAACACACACAACACAACAAATATACGACACAAAGACACAAAAGAAAATGACACAAAAGAAAATCTATTTGGTTTTTTGTGAAATTATTCAAATTTTTATGGATTTTTAAGATTTTTTTGAAAAACTACGAAAATAAAACTAAACAAGACTAAGATATCGCTCCCCCACACTTAAACCGAGCAATGTCCTCATGCTCGATCGGTAGTGTGTGGAAGACACTACAAAGAAGAGAAAAAGGGAAAATAAAGCTAAAAACTCAAAAATGAAAGTGAAGAAAGGGTCGAATGTGTCCGGCCGGGGTGTAATCAAGTCACCAAGGGCCGAGACGAGAAAAGATATGGATAGGGGAAGAAATAAAAAGAAGAAAATAAAAGGAAATGGGAGGGGAGGGCTATGCATAATCAAGTCACCTAGCCCTGATTCCGCCCGAATCCGACTAAATTCTACAAAAAGAAGAAATAAAAATAAAGAAAAAGTGAAAAGACTTGTCAATTTGGATTTTTCAAATGATTCTCGATGTAATCACATCATCGAGAATCGGGAGCAATAACCACCAAAGGCCCCGAGGGCCACCATGACACCAAATGGATAAAGGGAAGGGAACATACAATAAAAGACTAGCAATAAAAGACGGAAAAGAAAGGAGAGTCGCCTACCAAACGGTTAGCAACTCAATCATCTCCATCGTCTCAATGATCGTTATCGGCACCTTGCTTGTCTTCATCATCGTTATTCCTCTTCTTCCTCAATGTAGTCCCATGGTTGGAGTCGGGCTTGTATTGGGGTAAATGAGGTTGAGATTTGAGGGGAAACTCGGTGTATAGTGATGAGAAGTTGAGATGAAGGTGTATAATTGAGGTGTAAGGATGAAATGATAGTGGCAAGGGTGAGTAGAGAGGTTGGGAAGAGGTATAATGAGGTTGGGTGGAGCTTAACTGAAAAAAGGAAAGCGAAGAAGGGTGCTGCAGCCCTTCCCGGCCGTGAAGACACCCATCATGGTCGGGAGGAGTCCTTCCCAGTCGGGATGACCATGATCCCGGGCGGGATTGCTCATCAGAAGCTCCTGTTTTGCAGCACAACTAGTCCCGGTCGGGATCATGCTCATCCCGGGCGGGATGGCCTCTCTGGTTCTTCATTCCCCTAGATTCTACCAAGTCTTCCACCCTTAGAACTTTACCAACTACGGGATAAAAATCCCGTCCCCAAAAGCTTATAAAAAGCTCAAAAACCGACTTCCTCCACCAAGCTTCAAACTCATATCATCCAACAACTCTTCAAAACTCTTCATCTTCACTTCAAACCTATCAAGTAAGCTCAAAAATTTCCATCAAAACTCCCTCCCTCGCATCACTCAAGAAAGCTCCAAATTACAAGGATTCCACAAAGACTTACAAATCCTAGAAACCAAACTATCTAATCATACAAATACAAAAACCCAAAAGAAGAAGAAAAAGATATTTACAACATGATACTCTCACCATCTACGCTCCCATAGCCATCAAGGGCTCGGAGAAGCAAGTCAAATGCTCTAGCAACATCTTCATGAAGGCTCATGTGGCCGAGCCAAGCTATGTTCAAGAGCTTCCAAGTCGGAGGCAAGAAGCAATCATCTAATCCATTATGGTCGGGTTTCTCATGATCTCTCGGGTCTTTCCAACCAACATAGCAACGACTCTTATGACCATCCGGTAGATATAGTGGTCTAAGCTCATGCTTGGCGTTATGGGTTAGGAGATCACACCCCAAGGATGTTACTTCTTCTACGGGATCAAGAATAAAATTCTTCTTCTCCGCCCGACAAGGATCTACTTCATCAACCATCTTACAAGACAAGGGACTCGAAATTAAGTGCGACAAAGGAGGTGAAGGCATCACCATTGGAGGCTCTAGGAGAGGCCTCATCGTTGTCCTTACTAGAATTCTCACCATGAGGAAATTCAAGGCCTTTGATGGCGGTCTCAATTTCTTTGACGGTTTGGTTTAGCATAGCATCTCCAAATCCCCCAATAGGCTCCCCCAACTTCCCATTCAAGGCAAGTCCTAAGGCATCTATCTCTTTCTCCCAAATATTACCTTCATTTTCACTCACCTTGTCAAGTTGGCCTAGAGGAGTCTTCTCTTCACTTGGCTTTGGATTGTCAAGATCCGGTTCATCACGAAGAAAATCATACAAATCCAATTTAATAGCCAATACATTGGCTTCCCAAGAGTTACTTTGAGAATCATGTTCAATTTTCTCCTCATGATCAACCCTTGAAGCTTCAACTTCCTCCATTATTTCCATAGCTTCACCATCCAAGCAACTCTCAACAATGATCTCTTGGTTGACCTTCCCTTCTTCATTCGTGGCTTCATAATCGGTTTGATTACCTTGTGGAGACAACCGATCTTCTCGCCCAAATGAACCTTCCTCAACAAGTTGCGGAGCTCGAGTGGTCAACATCATGTAACGAGCCATAAGTGCATTAATTCGAGCATGTTGCACCTCTTTTTGGGCCATGAACTCCTCTTGGTCCCTTTTCATTTGAATCATCATCTCTTGTTGACTCTTTTGCATTTGAATCATCATCTCTTGTTGATTCTTTTGCATTTGAATCATCATTTGACAAAACTCAAAGTTGGGGATTTTTGGTTGTGGGTTGTGTGAAGTATTTGGTAGTTGTTAGGATTTTGGAATGATCCTTGACAACTTTCATGGTAGCCATATGAAGGGGGTTTGTAAGATTGTTGATGATAAGATTGATATGGTTGGTAAAATTGTGGGTCTTGTTAATTTGTCCCATGATGATTAATAGTAGCTTGGATGCATAACGTTGCCTTGATACATTGAATGAGCTAGAAGCACTTGAGAAAACGTTAGAAGCCTAGTGCTTTCGAGGCACTAGGAAGAGATAAATAAGCACACAATGAAAGGACGGAGATACACAAGGAGAAGAAAACACAAAAAACAAGAACAAAGTCTAAAACTAAGCACACAAGAGTCTAAACTACGCCGTCCCCGGCAACGGCGCCAATTTGATGGTAGGGATTTGTCGTGGATCCCACCGATCAAAATAATAACCAACGAACCTAGGCTTGGTAGCTAGGACAAGTCGGATCGAAATCCTTAGGGACAAAAAATGGGTTTAGACTAAGGTGAGCTACAATTCTGGACTAGGTTCAAGACAAACTAAACTAGGGTGACGGCTAAAATGAACTAATGAATAAGCTAAGGTCTAAAACACGAAGTAAAAGGCAAAACAAGCAACTAATGACAAAGGGAAGCTAAGTAAATCAATAAGAAGGAAACTAGGGCTAGGTCGGGTTCATGGATGCCAAGGAGATCAAAAGGGGGAAACGGGGTTGCTAGCATGTTTCGTAGCCTAGGTTACATTCGGGGTCTCGCTACTTAAACGGCCTAGGGGCCTCCTCACCACGCTCTCGCTACTAATAGAGGAACCAAACCTATTAACAAAACAAGAACATGCAAGAGAAGAGACAAGAAAAACAAGGAATGATCATCTCAAGTCTCACAAGCATTTCATCAAACATGTAGAGTGCAAGGCAATAGGAAACAACAAAAACAACATCTAGCATCACCAATTTCCATCCTAATCATCCCTAATCAACACCCAATCCCCCTACTAACCCTAGCAAGGGAATCTACTCACTCATATTCAAGATGACAACCACAACACACATCACAAAACAAGCATAACAATGGGGGTTCATGATATGAGATTGAGTATTATCAAACAAGAACATAAACAAGAAAAAACTAAAGTAAAGAAGATTAAAGAGAAGAGAAATTATACCAAACAAAATGAAAGGCAAAAGATTGAATCTTGTATAAAATCAACCCAAGAAGTATCTTCAATGTTGTCAATAGAGAAGAATTTTTCAATAGATCTTCAATTACACAAGAACTAACTAGGATTAAACTAAGATTAAGGAGTAATTAAGGAGAGATTAAGCTAATCTACACTAATCTAAGCTAATCTAACCTAAAGTAATCTAGGGTTTAGTGGATGTAGGGTAATGAAAAGTAATAAAAAAAGTCCCTAAAACAATACAAGAGGGGGGTATATCTAGGGTTTCACGGGTAAGGGAGGCGAAAAAGCGAAACTGGGCAGAACTGGGCCCTTCCCGGCCGGGAAGGGGTTGATCCCGGTCGGGAAGCTCATGATCCCGGCCGGGAAGGTCCTCTAGTGGGTCTTCTCTTCTTGTCTTCTCGTCCCGGTCGAGATGGGTCCTTCCCGGGCGTGATGGGTCCTTATTTGCTCTTCCCAGGCTTCTTATCGTTGCTCGGTGTTCGGGATATCATCAAGTGTGTTCCATGGGACTCGAGATCGAGCCTAAGCCACCGAGTCATCGTCGCTTCTCTTCGTTGGCTCCATATGCATCGGAAATGAGTCGGAATCGTTCCATTTCTCCACCATAGGCCTTAGGAACCTAAAACAAGTTAGAAGAAGCGTAAGTAGCCTCGAAACCGCTCCAAAGAGCGATTCCACAAGAGAAACCGGGACCAAACACAAGAAATAAACACTACAAAACAAATTTATCAGTCGTCCTAGGTGACCGGTACTCGATGAACTTTTAGCACTTAGCATAGTATTAAAGTTATTACACCTAGCAATTTTTTTTATCTACACTCTTAGTGAAACTTTGCCATGCTTTACTTTGCTTTAATTCAGCCATTTTTGCTTCCGTCTGCCTAATTATCTCACTACCGGGTGGTTGAACCTTTTCGGTTTTTGGGGTAACATTTGTGAATTGTGACACGCTTTGTGCCGATGTGTCGTGTGCAGACTCTGTAGACGATTATGGTCCAAATTGTGTAAACGGTGTTTGACCCGTTTGTTTGAATTGACCCGTATGACCGAATTGACCTGTTTGTGTAAAAGGATACGGTGGTAAAGGTGGTCTTCCCGACATTGTGGACGTATCAAAAATAAATTGGTTGGGTGTCATGTTAAAAGGTTGTTGGGACCCTTGTCCCGTTTGCGCCTCGGTTAAATCATAACCGTAAGGGGTCGACCCACTCGGGGTGCCAAAGTTCATGAATGAAGGCGTGATACCGAACCATTGGTTAAATTGTAGGATCTTAAATTGACAATATGCCTCTGTGTGGACATGACATAGGTCCACCCCGACGCGACCACGCGCGGGTTTGGGGAGGCGAATGAATCTCCATATGAGAATGGATCGAATTGAAATTTAAATCGAAGTGGAGTCGCCACCGAACTTTGTGGGAGTTCGCGCCCGTTCGAACCCACTCTATGTCGTAGTGGGCCATATACCAAATACGGCCCATTTCCGATGTCAGAGTTTATTGAGCTCGTCCCTTTGCATTTGATACTGATACCGACATTATCGGATATCGTGTATTGAATGACTCTCGTGCGCCAACGGATTTGGGCATCCGGAAACTGAGGTTCTAAGTAAGGGGTGAGGGTACGTGTTGGGAAGCCCACAAAGGACACCCAACCCCGCTCGCACATTAGCGGCCTCTACTAGGATATCGAATGACTTTCTAATACGCGCGTTAGTAGTTCGGTGAAAATGAATATGCAAACATTATTTTCCCTAAACATGCGAAAAATTGAAAGGGTTTCTATGTCGATTTAATGCAACTAATTCTAACGTCGAAGTTAAATTTAGCATGCGGGTTCATTTTAGTACAATAAAATAAACAATCAAAAATCAACAAGAAAATAGCAAACTTGCTAGTAACGGTATAACGATTGATAAATTGAATAAAGATATAGATGCGATGAATGCATGATTTTGGAAAGTTTTATATGTCACGTGATGGATTAACACGTGTTGACCGAGGTCAAGGGAAAAATATATCGAGATCTAAAAAAATGTTTTGTCTAAAAAACGATGTTCGAAGAATAATAAAAAAGAGCAAAATTGTGTCGCGTTTCCAGGCAGTCGCGCGACTCGCCTGGGAACGGCGCGACTCGCGCGGCTCAATCGACTCGCTCGGGATGCCGGCGAGTCACGTGACGGGCTGTTTCGAAATTGTTTTCTTTGGAAAATTGATGACTTTATTAAATCGCGTACAAATATTGCGTAATTTGCACTCGACTTAATATTTTCGATATTTGTCATATTCAATATTCGATTATGAAATCGATATTAAGTACTTGGAATAATTTATACTCGATTCTAATTTGATGCTCGTCATATCCCGTATTCGATTATTGAATCGGTATGAAATGCTAGAGCGAAAACTTGGAGAAAATAATATAAGTCGTTTAAATTAACTAAAACGATATAGATTTTTCTCCGCGTTTATAGTGTCGTAATTAATTCTTGCCGAATTAAATGACATCTACGTTAGCATCAACGAAAATCGTGTTAGTTTAATTTATTGACTAAATCGTTTGGATTCGATGGCCATTTATTGAATTGGTATCGAATTCAATTGATTGACACTTTGCGATTATTAAAAGACTTGATTCCCTCGGCTTCACGACATCGTAAAAAATCCCTAAGGATTGCGTGATGTCGGATCCGCGTCAACGGGTTTCGACCCTAATAAAAAAAAGGTATTTGTTTTGGAAATAGTTTTAAAGATCGACGAAATATGCGGTTATGACGGAATAAAAAAAAATTATGGTTGATGTTAATTCGTCTCAACAATCAAGCGATCGGGGTGATGGGATAAGCGACCGGCAACGATGAGTGCAATACTATTGTATATTCAGGTTTCCTTATCCCACCATCACTCACACTCGACACGAATCGACGGATATTTTAGTATTTTATACTAGTTATATTATCGATATTATAGGTACAACGATAAAATAAATAAATAAACAAAAAAAGAAGATGGAGATGACGTGAGGAAGAGAAGAAAGGGAAAAGAACGGAGTTTTGCACCCTCAACCTACATGTTGTTCTCGGACGGGACTCGTAGTTGTGGCTTGCACGGGAGTAATCGAGATGTAAGTTAAGTTATGGTGATTAGGGTTTGTCTCCTAATTGTTAGGGTTAGGGCTTGAGTGTAGTGTAGATTAGAGATTAATTAGGATTGAAAGTAGGGTTCGAAAAGATGTCTAAATGCATGTGCATGAAAGTGTATATATAGGTATGCACTTTGGTGTCTAGGGTTTTGTGCCTTGACGGACTTGACCTGATGGCCCGTCTGAAGGTGGACCGTGGGTGAGCTACTCGGAAGCGGCTTTGACCGGTTTTTGACCCGGTCGCTAAAAATCGGTTTTATTCCCGTTGTCAGTTTTGACCCAAATTAGTCTTATTTGATTGGAAATGATCCACTGGGCCTGAATTTGAGGTCGGTTTTGTGAGATTTGTACTCCATAAGTGCTTAAGCCAACAACTACTGTTTTCGAGCCCATATCCGAGCGCGTAGAAACACGTTTGCGTCCGATCATCATCGGGTTTTTTTTGGAAACTGCTATAGACACCTGGCAGTCAAAATGTGGGTGTCTACAGAGCCCCCACTCTGACTGAGGCTTGGACAAGGCGAAAGTCAGAGTAGCTACCAGGCCAATTGAGGATCAAGACCTCGCAGACTTCCGATCGGGTCGTTTATAGTCCATTAGACTCGCGTAAAGGGCTCGCCAACCGTAAGATAGAGATCATACCTGAGCTGATGATGATAACTCCGTGGGGAAATTGGACTTGTCGTGTAAGTCCCGGGTGCGCCTTATGTGGGCCCATCCCGGGAAAATACCGCCTTGGGCCTTCCGCTGGGGAGATATGTGAGTTGCACGGGCTTGCTTTTGAAGCCTTGAGTCGCACCTGTATAAGTCACATAAAATTTGCATGCAATACGTAGGTAGAAAATATAACTTGCGCTGGGGAAAATGATTTTTGATTTTTGAATTTTGAAAATTTTGAAAATTTGAAAATTTTGAATTCTTGAAATTTTTGACTCCAAAGAAATTTAGGAAAGTTCGGGATGACTAATTCCCGGGCTAAGATTAGGGAATCTTGAGACGAGGCCTGTATGTCGATATCGTTAGCATTAGGAAACTTTTCAGGGAAAAATGATATGGAAAGAGGGTTGTAATGTTGCTGCTATATATAGCCCTCCCTTGTCTTTGATTTTCTTCACAACCTCCTCAAAAAGAAAGTCTCCTTATTCCTTTCAAGAATTTTAATCGTGGGAATCGACCGATTGACCATGACGTTGCAAGAATGGTCCCGACGCTTTAGGGACACGGATAGAGTGGCTCTAAATCAGAAGGGTATTACTCAGCTGTATCCATTCCGTCAGATGCAGGTCGATCGTTATTTCCTTGATGCCTGCTTGTCTTACTGGGACGACGTATATCATGTCTTTGCCTTTCCCCGGGGAGAAGTTTGTCCTTTACCCGAGGAGATTGCTGTTGTGGGAGGATGGAACCCGATACTTCATCCTGCCGTTCCGTATTCGGTCTATGATTCGAGGAGGAAGCTTTGAGAATTTTTAGGGCTTTCACACAACGAGGTTTCTCGCATGATGGAGGATGATAATATTTCTCTGATCGACTTGGCTGAGAAATTTATTAACCCTAACGATGTCCGGGTCAGACCGGTTCACAGCCGTAGGGCTTTTTCCTTCTGTATGCTCCATGTTTATGCCTTTGAAGGTCATATGGACTTATTGTCATGCATGGGTAACGCTCGCCTTCTGACCGTGGTTGATTTAATGGAGACGGAGTACAGCCCGGCTTGGCTGATTACAGGGGAGATTATCTGGGGCTTAGATAATCGTAAAAGGGATTCATCGGTTCATCTGACCGGAAGCACCCGTCTATTGCAGGTACTTTGGATTTCTCGTTTTTTCAATTTTTGAATTTTTTCAATTTTTTTTTTCTTTTTTTTTTGATTTTTCGATTATTTTTTTTTTTCTTTTTTTAGATTTGGTTATATGAGAGGCTATCAGTCATAGATCCTCCCCTTGACTCAAGCAAGTACCGTCACAACCAGGTGATGACGAGGAGATGGGCCATTGATGTTTCTCGCCAGATTACTCAGAAGTATTGGGACGAGGTGTTATCATTCCATAGCGGTCCGTTGATCCGATGGGTAGTACCATGGTGGCCCATTTACGTTTGGACAGGCTTGGACCCGAGAGACAAAGCTCGTTATCAGGTATTCTTGTCTTTCAGGCTGACAGTTCATCTCTACCCAGATCGTATACTAAGGCAGTATGGTTGGACCCAAAAAATCCCAGAGGTTGAAGCAGTTGTGCGTGAATCTACCCAACTAACAGATGCAATGTGCGATAATTGGATGCAAAGATGGTACACCCGGCATACTTGGCCCATTCCCAAATCTCTTCATTCAATCTGGGTTTCAGACTCCTATGTGAAGTGGACTAAAGCCAGTGATGCCAAAGCCCGAGCTGCCCTGAAGGTTGACGAAGCTTTCGACTTGCTACGAAGGGAGCAGGCTAAAGATAATAGGGGCTTCTTTGATGAAGGAGACACTCCGGCTACCCTGGTCCGTCTGATATCAGGTCAGAGAAAGAAAACTAAGACTCAAGCTGACGGGTCTAGTGCTAGAGGTGCGCGGGGGAAAGTGGGCCCCCAGACTTACTTGGAAAGGAGACTCGGCCCAAGACTGGCATTGCAGGACCGACTTGGCCCGTGAGACAGGCTACCCGAACACGTGCGGGCTCGACTTGGACCAACGACAATAGTAGAAGACCCGCTGTCAAAGAAACAGGTTTGAGCTAAGGAGGTTCCCCTCGTGATTCGGGAATGCTCGCCCCCACCCCGGCGACCTCGGGCTCCACGCGACCCAAAGGACAAAGAGAAGGGCAAGATGCACGAATACTAGTCTCCCTAGTTTTATTATTTAAGTATTATTACTATTTTTGTGGTGTGTTGTTTATTTTTTTTTTGTGCCATTTTTTGGCGTTTTTTTTTTGCTTTTTTTTTTCTGTAATTTTGATTTTCCCGAGTTTATCGGTTTTTTTATATTAGTGAATACCGTTCCCGTCTTTTCGTTTATTGCAGTGGTTGTACCCTTTTGAGGGGTTGCCTACGTATCCACAATTAGCGGAATCAAACCAAACGTAGTTCCGAAATAGATTTTTTGCAATTTTTTGAAATACATCAAGACTATTAGTTCGAGATGTGCGACAGTAGAATAGTTAATTCTAACTTATTGACTTGCCTATAATTTTTTTGAAAATTTATAAAAGACAAATTTTGCAAATGACATTGAGATAGGGTTTACGATTACCGAATTCGTTCAAGTTGATTGGGTTGACGAATTCGTTCCCGTCCAAGTCTGTCAGCATCACCGCTCCTCTTGATAGAACCTTCTTCACTAAATACGGCCCAGCCCAATTAGGTTTGAATTTTCCTCTTGGGTCAACCGGTAGTAGGGCCCGTACGGACTTTAGGACTAGATCCCCTTCTTTGATGTTTCTGGGCCTAACCCTTTTGTTGAAAGCCCGCTGGATCCTCTTTTGATATATTTGGATATTTTTGAGAGCCCGGGACCGCCGTTCGTCCAAAAGAACTAGCGAATCGTATCGGGCTTGTACCTAATCTGCTTCCGGCACCTGGCTCTCAAGTAGGATCCTGAGGGATGGCACCTCTAGCTCGACCGGTTGGACCGCTTCCATTCTATATGTCAAATAATATGGAGTAGCTCCGGTGGCGGTACGAATTGACGTCCGATATCCCCAAAGAGCAAAAGGTATTTTGTCGGGCCAGTCCCGGTAATTTTCAGCCATCTTTTTAAGTATGGTGACAATTGTTTTATTGGCCGCTTCTACCGCTCCGTTTGTTTGGGGACAGTAAGGCGAGGACGTATGCCTTTGAATTTTATATTTTGCCAGCAATGCGGCAGTTTAAGCTTGAAAGTGGGTCCCGTGATCACTAATAAACTCGTGTGGGATCCCATATCGGCATATGATCTTATTTTGGATAAAGTTGGCCATGTGCTTGGCGTTCAAGACACGATATGACTCGGCTTCGACCCATTTGGTGAAATAGTCGATGGCCACCAAGATGAAGGATTGACCTCCCATCCCGGAAGGGTGTACCTTTCCAATTATATCAATGCCCCATGTCGAAAATGGCCACGGAGATGTCATGGTGTATAGCAGAGATGACGGCATGTGCTGTACGTTGGCAAAGATCTGACAGTTATGGCAGTGTTTGACATATGACTGACAGTCCGTTTCCATGGTGTTCCAATAATATCCGAGCCTCATGATTTTTCGGGCTAACATATGGGCATTCATATGTGGGCCATTTTCACCATCGTGTACTTCGGACATAACCTTTTTGGCCTGTACTTTATCGACACACAGGAGGAGAGCCCCATGTGTCGTCTTCTTGTATAACTGTCCGTCGTCCGTGCGAACAAATTGGGTTGCCAATCTCCGCAGGGCTTTCTTGGCCCGATTTTCAACCCCCGGGGGATACTCTCCCGTTGCCAAGTACGTTAGGACGGCCTGATACCCAGGTTCGGGGTCAGCTATCTCGATATCCTGGATGGCATGGATATAGGCCGGCTCGGACTGCCTTTCGACACAGATCGACATGCTAGTTAGGTGTTCCGGGATATTCAATAAAGATGCTAATTTGGAAAGTGCGTCTGCAAATTGATTTTCTTCCCGGGGTAGATAGATATACTCCACCTTCTGGAATTGTTTCTCTAGAACCCTTACTCGTGCTTGAAAGCCACGAGATTGGCATTCCAAGTTTTCCATTTTTAGAGCGCTTGATTGATGACCAATGATGAATCACCATGGACCCGGAGGTTCGTTACACCTAGATCAGCGGCGGCTTGCAACCCGTGAATGCATGATTCATATTCGGCTGCGTTGTTGGTCACGTCAAAGTTCAATTTGATGGATAAGGGGGTTTGCTCCCCTTGTGGTGAGATTAACAGAATTCCGACCCCAAATCCTCCCATCAAAATACAAATTCAATGTTTCGGTATCGGTATGGAATATGTCTTCATCAAGAAAGGTCCAAGTATCGGTGTGTCCCTCTTCAGATATCGGACTGTCGGCAAGGAATTCTGCCACTACCCGGCCTTTGATGGCTTTTAATGGCACAAATTTGAGGTCAAACTCTGCGAGCATCAAAGTCCATCTGGACATCCTGCCATTGAGGATGGGCTTCTCGAACAGGTACTTGATAGGATCCATTTTGGATAAAACATGTACTTTGTGGCTAAGCATGTAGTGTCGGAGCTTTTTAGTGGCCCAGACCAGAGCTAGACACGTCTTTTCGAGCATTGTATATTTGCATTCATACTCCAGAATTTTTTTTACTGATGTAGTAGATAGCCCGTTCTTTGGAATCAACTGTCTAGGCCAGCATAGCCCCCATGGCTGCCTCGGTCGTTGTTAGGTATAACGACAAAGACAGACCCGGTTGAGGTGGCATTAATACCGACGGAGCAGACAGAATCTCCTTGATTTTATCAAAAGTCGCTTGACATTTATCGTCCCACAGTACCCGTTCTCCTATCTCCAGTTTCTTGAAAATGGGCTCTCATACCATGGTTAGCTTTAAAATGAATCGGCTGATATATTGAACTTTCCCGAGAAACCCCCTTATTTCTTTTTCGGTTTTGGGCGGCTGCATCTCGGTAATGGCCTTGATTTTAGCTGGGTTGACCTCTATGCCGCGTTGGCTAACGATATGGCCCAATAATTTGCCCGATGTTACCCCAAAACTGCATTTTTGAGGGTTTAGCCTCATGTTGTATTTGCGTAGTCGGGTAAAGAATTTTCTTAGGGCCGCAATGTGTCCACTTCGGTCTTTGGACTTCACAATCATATCGTTCACATAAACCTCCACTTCCTTATGCATCATGTCATGTAATAGAGTAGTGGCGGTTCGTTGATAAGTGGCCCCGGCATTGATGAGCCCAAATGGCATAACGGTGTAACAGTAAGTACCCCAAGGTGTAATGAAGATGGTCTTACTCATGTCTTCTTCTGCCATTTTGATTTGATTGTATCCGGCATACCCGTCTATGAATGATAGAAGGGCATGATCGGCCGTGTTATCCACCAGTATGTCGATGTGTGGTAACGGAAAATCGTCTTTTGGACTGGCCCTTATTAAGGTCCCGGAAATCTACACATGCCCGCACCTTGCCGTCCTTCTTGGGTACCGGCACGATGTTTGCGACCCAGTCTGGATATTCAAACACTTGTATAAAGCCCGCTTTGAATTGCTTGTCGACTTCTTCTTTGACTTTGAGAGACCATTCGGGCCTCATTCTTCGGAGTTTCTGTTTTACAGGTTTACACCCATCTTTGATGGGTATACGGTGTTCAGCTATTTCCCGATCTATTCCCGGTATGTCCTTGTAGGACCATGCGAAGACGTCTTGGAACTCTTGGAGGAAGTCTGTGAATTGTTTTCTCTCCTCTGGATCTAAGGATAGGCCCTACTTCGAGATCTGGGGCTCTAAAGTGGTTCCCACGTTAATGGACTCAATTTCTTCCATTACCGGATCTCGGGATTCCCTTCGTTCGAGCTGCTCCAGTAGATGCGGAGGCAGAGGTACCTGTTCGTCGGGTTTCTCAACATCATTGCATATAAAATTTTTGAAATTGAAAGAATTTTGGAAATAAGACAAGTCGTAAGCAGAACGGTTTTCGTTATTATTATTATTAATGGTGAATTTTGAGAATAGCTCAAATAGAGCGGCCATCTGATCGTTGGTCAGTAGCGGGATTGGGAGTGCTCTCAGGACAGGCCCCAAGACTCCAGTGGATAAGGGAAGAGGGGTTACAGATTGGACTCTAGCACCAGACTCTCTAGACTCCGACTCAGACTCAGACTCAGACTCAGACTCGGACTCTGTATCCGGCATATCTCCCTCGCCGGTGGTTAGCTTGTAGGTCCGACCCTGGTTGTCGGTCCACTTGATGGTCTTCCTCCAAGCCCTTTTCCCGGTAATTGTACCAACTTCGGAGATTAGCTTTGTTGGGTCAAACCGGTTGCTGCGGAGGATCAGATTGACCATATCCTCCTTTGGAGCAGGGACGGCCTTGTCTTCTCCAAATAGAAGCCCCAGCACGGGCTCAGAGTTTTTTTCACCTTCTTTGGACTCGGCCTGGACAAGGGTGAATATATCATCAGGGATGAAATTGCATTCCCGAGCCATTTTGGTCTCGGGATATGTGATGGTGGGTTGGTAAAGGCCCACTTGAATAGCTCCGAATACAGGAGTGACAAGTAGTCAGTTCACTTCGGACTATAAGGGCCTAATTAAGTACCCTTGACGAGGTTGGTGGCCTTCTGAATACCGGCTCGGACCAGGTTTTTCGGGGTCATAGCATACCCCAATCCGAACTGTGATTCGCCATCGTTTAGGACCTCGATAATCTTCCCAGCTGGAAGATATGGCCTCAAGGTAGCCCCCGGTAAGTAGCCCAAGTTTTGTAGCATCGTGTCGATGCTAGTGGTGAAGTAAGGCCTGAAGAGATATTCCTCCTCGATCATGCCCACGAAATCAAATCCTCGTGGGTCGGCCCAGGCCGTAGCATTGCAGCTTGCTATGGTAATGGGGGTCGCCTCCAGTGTGATGACACCGTCCTGAAGCGGCATCTTGACTTTTCTGTGGAGGGTAAAGGATACGGCCTTGACTTCATGGATCCAAGGCCTACATGGACGAGGTAACACCGATCACCAGAAACTCCAACTCTTTTTCGATTGGGCCCGTTATTATTGTCAGCTTAACGGCCCCGGCGACTGGTTTTGGGCTTCCGTCGAAAGCCTGGATAGTCTGCGCCGTCAGGAGATAGTCGGCAGCTGTGATGCCGAGGGCCCTAGCGGTCCTTAATGGAAGGAAATTTACGGTAGATCCGTCATTAATTAGGGTCATCGGAAGGTACTTCCCTCGGCAAATGACCGTGATATATAGGGCCAAGTAATGGGCGGCCCCAAATGGTGGAAGATCGGACTCAGAGAAGGTGATGAGTGGGCCTTCTTCCTTGGGCTTTCCCTTAAGATAGGGCATGATAGTGGCTACCATTTCAGCGGGGGTAACCTGTGAGTCGACCTTGATCTCATCGAGAGCCTTAGTCAGTGCTTCTCGATGTGCCTGTGAGCTAACCAGAAGTTGCCATATGGTTAAGTCAGCTCGAACCCTCTTCAATTGTTGAACCAAGTGATGCGAGGATTTTGCCGTGGGTCCTACCGCTCAATATATAACCAACTAGACCTAACTAGTAGCTGGGGTAAGTCGGGTCGATATCCACGGGGACGGTTATGAGGGTCTAGACTATGGTCTACTCACAAACAAGGCTAGGTCACACAAGCAAATACAAAGAAGACAATAATTGACAAACTATGATGGTTGAGAGGTATGGAAAAGGACTAACAATGAACTATGTAGAACAAGGATTAATAAGAACACTACAGCTAAATTGAAACAATAAACTAGAAGAATGATTACTAACAAGATGGAGAAATCAAATATGGGAAGAAGTAGGGTTAGGTCGGGTTCTTAAGTGTAGTAGGATAATGGTAATCAAGGGTATAGGTGCTACTTAGTTGCTAAGGTTGGTTTGCGCTCTCGCGCCAAAGCCAAAGTCCACACTCTCGTGTCTAAGACTAGACCCGAACATTCATGCTAGATACTACTCAAAACACAAACATTCAACCACAAATCGAATACACAATGAGAAGATGAGAATAAGTATGAGAAGCATTGGCCACTACTACCCACACAAGCAATACAACAAACACATAGTGTGCCCAATAAGTGACTAGCAACAAAGGAATCACCTTTACCCACAATCAAACCCTAATCACCCATAATCCACACTTAATCCCCCTACTAACCCCACAAAGAGTCTACTCACTCATAATGAAACTAACAATAACAACGATAAGAGATATCAACATAAACAACCAAACATTCATCATGAACAAACAAGAACAATAAACAATATGTAAAGATTAAAACTCAAGAGATTAACAAAGATTAAAAGAAAAGAGATTATACCAACTAACAAGGAGATAAAAAGATGAGAACTTGCATTAATAAGAAACACAAAATAATCTCCAAGGTTGTCAATCTTGGATGGGTCTTCAAGAATCTCCTTAATACAAGACTAAAAACTAGATTAATCTAAAGTTAACAAAAGTTTTAAGAAGGATTAGTCTAATGAGAGGAGGAACTATATCAAGGGTTTTTAGTAGTCTAATGTAATGTAGGATCATCTTCCCTCCTTAAACAATACAAGGGAGAAGTATTTATAAGGTTACAAAAGAGAAGGAGAATGAAAAGAGGAGTTGCGGCTACAGCAGGCTCATCCCGGTCGGGATGGTGACCGGACCCGACCGGGACGAGATGGTCCCGACCGGGACGGCCCAAAACAGGAGCTGCTGTAAACGCGCACCCCTTCCCGGTCGGGAAGGCTACTATCCCGCCCGGGAAGGGTCTTGTAGGCCTCCAATATGTCTTTATGGTCCCTCCTTGCTTCTCATGGGCTTCCCATCGATTCTCGGGGCTCGGGAATGGGTCTCAGGTGCTCGGGAACGGGTCCCAAGGTCTCAGGATCGAATACAAGGCACCGAGTGATCGTTCCTTCTCTTCGTTTGCTCCAAAAGTGTATGAAACGAGTCGGATTCGTTCCAATTCTCCATGAATGGTCTCGGGAACCTAAAACGAGCTAGAAGAAGTATGAGTAGCCCTGAAATCGCCCCAAAGAGCGATTTCACAAGGGAAAAAAGGACCAAACACAACAAAATAGGCACTACAAACTACACTTATCAACTCCCCCACACTTAACCCTTACTCGCCCTCGAGTAAGCACCTACTAACTAAAAACTAAAAGAAACTAGACTACTAACCGAGCGGGTATTAGCGCACCCTACGCCCTTTCAACTCACGCGAGAACACTTAGAGGAAAAGTGCCCTCCGCAAGGCAAGTGAGGTCTTGCGACAAAATCGTGGATGCAACCGGACACGAAAACACAAAAACAAACAATCGGTTGCACCCAAGAAGAAATAAATACCGCTTCCCTCTACAAAGCGGTGAAAGAAGCACCGGTTAAGGACTCAAGGCAAGTGACAACGTTCCCAAGCTAGCAATACAAACCAAAATGGACAAAACCCTAATAGTATGACGACAAAGCAACGAAAACGTTGGTAACTTACCTAGGTTCCTCCTAACCTTCTAAGAACGCACCACGGGACGATAGGCGGGATGGAAAAAGGATGAACCAGAGAGTTAGTCGACACTATAGGTAAGTGAAGCCCCGCCCCCTTTAGCTATGAGCCAAGAGGGTCGTCCCATGCCCAAAATCACCCAACTAGTCCAAGGAAAAAGGTGGATAAAGGTTACAAAATGAGGTAAGACCGACCATTACCGCTATCATCCTTCCTAGGGACTCGGTCCTTTGGTAGGATCTTCACGGTAATAGTCGAAAAAAGGCTTATTTTTGAGGGTGAGGGTTCTTTTTGTGAGATGGTTTTCTTTTGGCATTCTTTTTTTTTGCATTTGGCTTTTGGGTTGCTATGCCACTTCATTTTCTTCTTTTGTATTTTGTTTTTCTTTTGTTGTGCCTTTTTTTTCTTCTTTCTTTTCTTTTCTTTCTTTTTCTCTTTTCATTTTTCTTTCTTTTTCTTTCTTTTTCTTTCTTTTTCTTTCTTTCCTTGGCTTGCCTTTTTGATATGTTTTGCTTTGTAGGCAATTCTTGCAACCAAGTAAGGAGTTCAACAATTTGCAACTTATTGGTGGGAAATGTGTAGAAGGTAGGGAAATGGGTAAGTCGGGAGTCGCGATCTCCCTTCAAACCCACAAAAAGGTGGAGAACTCGGACTAATCAAACAATTTCGGACATGGTCACCTAAGAGACGGGACCCGGCAACCAAGGCCTTTTCACTCCGTGGGTGGTCAAAATGGTCAAAATGCAAATCCCGTAGTAAATCCCTAGTAAGCTAGATGGACTCAAGGTAAGAAACCAACGAAATCATTGATTTAGGGTCATCCTACTAGACTAAAGTCCAAGACTCGACTCATATTGCTAGGAAGGGAAAGTAAACACTTGCACACTAGCCTCAAAACCGGGTTTTCGAAAACCTTTTTACACACTAGACACAACTACACATCACAAAACAAAGACATGCCAAAAACGAGAGAAATTGAGACAAAGACCACAAAACAAAATGAACAAAACAAAAAAGGATAACAAACACCACCCCGGACTTCCAAGTAAGCAACCAATCAACCACAAATCTTCACAAAGCTCCACCCGAGCACACACCATCACAATTCTTCTCCAAACTTCACAGAGATAGAGAGGAAAAAGGGATAAAAAGGCATTACCGGATGTCTTAAAAGCCTTCCAAAGTTAACGGTGATTAAGCGACCTACAAGGAAAAAGGGAGGCAAACACGCACAACACAACAAATATAAGACACAACGACACAAAGGGAAAACACACAAAAGAAAATCTTTTTGATTTTTGTGAAATTTTTCAAATTTTTATGGTTTTTTAGGGTTTTTGGAAAAAAAAAACTACGAAAATAAAACTAACTATACTAGAATATTGCCCCCCCACACTTAAACCGAGCATTGTCCTCATGCTCGATCGTAGTGTATGGAGACACTAAAGAAAAGAAATTACGAAAATAAAGCTAAAAATCAAAAATAAAGCGGAGAAAAGGGTAGATTGTGTCCGGCCGGGGTGTAGTCAAGTTACCACGGGCCGAGACGAGAAAAGATATGGATGGGAAGAAAAGGAAATGGGAGGGGAGGACTAGGTGTAATCAAGTCACCTAGCCCGGATTCCGCCCGAATCCGACTAAATCCTAACAAAAGAAAAAGTGAAGATACTTGCAATTTTGGATTTTGAAATGACTCTCGATGTAGTCACGTCATCGAGAGTCGGGAGCAACGACTACCAAGGCCCCGAGGGCCACCATGACACAAAAGTGTACGAGGGGAAGGGAATAAACAAAGGAAGACAAGCAATAAAAGACGGAAAAGAAAGGATAATTGCCGTACCAATCGGTTAGCAACTCACTCGCTCCATCGTCTCAATGTTCGATATCGGCACATAGCTAGTCTTCGTCAATGTTATTCCTCTTCGATCTTGATAAGCCCGCATGGTTGAAGTATTAAGCTTGCAAAGGTATAGGGAGGTGGGTTTTGATGTGAAACTCGGTGTAGAGTGAAGAGAAAATGAGGTGAATGTGTGTATATGAAGTGTAGGGGTCATATGATAGGTGCAAGGGTAGGTAAGGAGGTTGGGAGGGGGTATAAAATGGTTGGGTGGGCTCGAATGAGAAAGAAGAAGCAAAAAGGGGAAGCAGTGCATCATCCCGGTCGGGATGGGTGGTCCCGGTCGGGATGACATACCCTTCCCGGTCGGGATGACACAACAGTAAACCCAATTTTTGGCACCCTCATCCCGATCGGGATGACATCCTTCCCGGTCAGGACGGCTCAACCTTCCCGGTCGGGATGCTCTCTTCTCGGCCGGGAAGAGCCCTCAAACCCTCTATAACCCCAAAAGCTTGTCCAAAGCTTCAAAAACCGACTCTCTTCCTCACAATCCAAGCTCTATCAATAACCACTCCTCTCCAGGATTCATCTTCACTTCACACCTACAAGTAAGCTCAAACACATTCATCAAAATCCCTCCCTCACATCGCTCATAAAAATACCAAATCACAAGAATTTCACAAAACCTAAAAGAGTTACAAGAAAGAGATATATACAATAAGACGGTTCTTTTGGAACTTTGTCAAACCAAAGATGGTGCATTCTTCAATCATTTTTTTAAAAACACTTGGCCAATTCCATCTCCATCAAGGGCTCGAAGTAACAAATCGAAGGCTCTCGCAAAGTCTTCAATCAAGCTTGTGGTATAACCATCCACACTCCAAGGGTCTTCATGATCTAACCTCGACGTTCCCGGGGCATCTTGATCTACTAAGTTCAATGGCTTGAACTTGGATTTGCGATCTTTCGGGATATACCCAAGCGTCCATCTAACTTGATGTGGCCCCAAGGGAGGCTCATTTTTCTTCTTGCTTTGCAACTTGTCCTCAATCTCGTGATATGGGCATTCATCCGCCCCAAGCTCGGAATCATAATCCTCAATTCCATAGAAGTTGTTCTTCAAGCTTTTACCCGACTCATCCCCTAGATCGATGTCTTTCATGGCGGTGATCATTTTACAAGACTCATCATTAGTAGGCGAGGTGTTGCCTTAGAGGTCAAACACGAGCTTCTCGTCGCCTAGCTCAAATGTGATCCTACCGTTCTTTACATCAATCATAGCACCAACGGTATGTAGAAATGGGCGCCCAAGGATAATGGGAGTGATAGCATCTTCTGGCATGTCAAGTACAAGGAAGTCGACCGGAATGAAGAACTTCCCGATTCTTATTGGCACATCTTCCAACATCTCCAAAGGTCGGTTGAGGGAACTATCGGCCATTTGGAGTGTAATGGAAGTATACTTGAGCTCCTTCATCCCAAGTCGCTCACAAATGGAATAGGGAATGATGCTTACACTCGCACCCAAATCACATAGTGTTCTCTCAATCTTGAAGTTGCCTATGGTGCACGGGATCGAGAAACTACTCGGATCCTTCAACTTGGGAAGCGTAGAACCTTAAATAAGCTCGCTCACCACTCTTGTGAACGCTATGGTCTCTTCCTTGTCGACAGATCTCTTCCTAGCCAAGATTTCTTTCATGAATATTCCATATGCCGGGATTTGGGTAAGTAGATCGGTAAAAGGGACACTTACATCCAATTTCTTCACAATATCTAGGAACTTGTCATATTGAACATCCACCTTAGTCTTCAATTGCCTTGTTGGGAAAGGCAACTTGATATGTACCTTGTCTTGCTCATTAAGGTTGGATTTTCCAAATGACATTTTCCCTTTTCCTTTGTCTTTTCCTTGAAGTGGGGGAAGCTTGTCTTCATGGGGTTTCTCAATCTCCCACAAAACTTGTTCCTCCATTGGATTTCCCAAGCTTGAATTATCTTGAAGTGGAGATATAACCTCTTTCATTGGTTCTTGCTCATTAGAGAGTAAGGGGAAGTTATAAGATGAACCACTCCTCAAGGTAATAGCATTCACATGCTCAAATTTCGCCGTTTCACCTTGAGGAGGTAGTTGCCCCTTTTGCCTTGAAGAGCTACCCGAAGCAAGTTGAGCTATTTGGGTTTCGAGCATCTTCATATGAGCATCTCTTGCCAAGTTATCCCTTTGAAGTTGAGCAATAATTTCTTGTTGGGTTCTTTGTGTCTCCAATTGACTTCTTTGCATTTCTAACATTGATTTTTGCATGTCGAAATCCCGAGGGGGAGATTGTTGGTTATGAGGAGTGTTGGTGATGGCTAGAGGAATGCCATAATCATGAATAGGAGATCGACTCCTTTGCTTGCTTTCATGTTGAGTACCTTGAGATCCTTGTTGTTGTTGATGGTTCCCTTGGAACCCATGAGAGTTACCTTGATTAAGGCCTTGATTGTTACCTTGGTTGTAGTTATGGTGTCCTTGGGAGTGTTGGTTCCCTTGGAAACCACCTTGATTGAAGTTCCCTTGTTGGAACCCTTGATTGTTGTTGAAGGTACCTTGGTTATGTTGCTTGAAATTGTTGAATGGCCGTGGGTTGCTCACATAACCTTGGTAACTTTGGTTTTTGTCCCTTAAGGGAGGTGGAACATATGGACGGTGTTGTAGAGATTTTTGTTGATGAGCTTGATGGGAAGCTTGAAACATGTGAGGATATGGGGCACCTTGCTTGAACGCTTGAAAGGCGTTCACTTGCTCAATACTACCTCAACAATTTAGAGGCTCATGTCCAAATATCCCGCAAGTGTCGCATATCCCATAATAGGTTGTAGAAGATACAACCCCCAAAGCATTAACTTGTTGAATTGAATGTTGGTGTGAGGCACTTGCACTTTGACCTTGATCAAAATGGCTTTGGAGCTTCTTGTCAATAGATTCCATGTGGGTTTTTAGTTGAGCTCCAAGATTAATGCTTAGTTGTGTAATGGTATCGATCTCGTGCCTTCCTCCTTGATTCGCCTTCCTAGGCCTTGAGTATTGGGAGTTGTGTACCGCCATCTCCTCGATTCTTGACCAAGTTTGGTCATCATTCACCTCGGTAAACCTTCCATTCGATCCCATGTTGAGAATGGCCCTTGATTCTTCATATAACCCGTTCCAAAACTGTTGAACAAGGAACCACTGTGATAGACCATGGTGAGGACAAGAGCGGATCAAGTCCTTGAATCTTTCCCACGATTCGTAGAGGCTCTCTTCATCACGTTGTTGGAATCCCGTGATAGAGGCTCTCAATAGATTTGTCTTCTCCGGGGGATAGAATTGTTGGTAGAAAGGTAAGGCTAGCTTCTTCCAAGTATCAATACCAAGAGTCGCCTTGTCTAACCCTTTGAACCGTTACTTTGCTTTACCGATCAAAGAGAAAGGAAATAATACCCACCGGATTTGGTCTTGGGTTATTCCCGTTTGTGAGATAGCATCGCAATAATCCGAAAAGGTTTCCATGTGTTGATGAGGATCTTCGGTTGGTAACCCACTAAATTGACTTCTTTCGACCAATTGGATGAATTGCATTTTTGCCACAAAGTTGCCGGTATATGCCTCCGGTAAAGCGGTTGGACCGGGCAAAACGTCTTCCGTAAAGGTTGAATGAGAAGAGAACTTAGGCATTGTTGGATATGCGGGAGAGGACGGTGTAGATGGTGTTGATGTAGATGTTGAGGGAGAACTAGGTTGAGAAGTACCAAAAGGATTAATAAAATTCCCTTCGGCCGTCTCTCGAGGTGTTTCGTCTAAGTCGGATCCTTGAGCTTGTTCTTGATTGGTATTGCTAGCACTTGGTTGAGAGATTCTAACCCGGTCAATCGTCCGTTGGCGAAAGGCTCTAAAGAGTCTTTCGGCTCTGGATTGAAGAGAAAGAAATCACCTCCCCTCCTAGGCATACACTACACACTCGAACAAACGTGAGAACACCTAGTGCTTTATGGGCACTAGGCAAAGACAATAAACGAACACAACGGGAGACAATGAAAAAAGAAAGCTATGAAAACGAGAGAAACCTACAAAATATGCACAAGAGATAGAAGAAGAGCACAAGAAGGGTAACTAAGTCTAGCTAATAAGCAAACTAAGTCTAAACATGCACCGTCCCCGGCAACGGCGCCAAATTGATGCGAGGATTTTGCCGTGGGTCCTACCGCTGAATATATAACCAACTAGACCTAACTAGTAGCTAGGGTAAGTCGGGTCGATATCCACGGGGACGGTTATGAGGGTCTAGACTATGGTCTACTCACAAACAAGGCTAGGTCACACAAATAAACACAAAGAAGACAATAATTGACAAACTATGATGGTTGAGAGGTATGGAAAAGGACTAACAATGAACTATGTAGAACAAGGATTAATAAGAACACTAGAGCTAAATTGAAACAATAAACTAGAAGAATGATTACTAACAAGATGGAGAAATCAAATATGGGAAGGAGTAGGGTTAGGTCGGGTTCTTAAGTGTAGTAGGATAATTGGGTAATCAAGGGTATAGGTGCTACTTAGTTACTAAGGTCGGTTTGCGCTCTCGCGCCAAAGCCAAAGTCCGCACTCTCGTGTCTAAGACTAGACCCGAACATTCATGCTAGATACTACTCAAAACACAAACATTCAACCAAAAATCGAATACACAATGAGAAGATGAGAACAAGTATGAGAAGCATTGGTCACTACTACCCACACAAGCAATACAACAAACACATAGTGTGCCCAGTAAGTGACTAGCAACAAAGGAATCACCTTTACCCACAATCAAACCCTAATCACCCATAATCCAAACTTAATCCCCCTACTAACCCCACAAAGAGTCTACTCACTCATAATGAAACTAACAATAACAATGATAAGAGAAATCAACATAAACAACCAAACATTCATCATGAACAAACAAGAACATTAAACAATATGTAAAGATTAAAACTCGAGAGATTAACAAATATTAAAAGAAAAGAGATTATACCAACTAAAAAGGAGATAAAAAGATGAGAACTTGCATTAATAAGAAACCCAAAATAATCTCCAATGTTTTCAATCTTGGATGAGTCTTCAAGAATCTCCTTAATACAAGACTAAAAACTAAATTAATCTAAAGTTAACAAAAGTTTTAAGAAGGATTAGTCTAATGAGAGGAGGAACTATATCTAGGGTTTTTAGTAGTCTAATGTAATGTAGGATCATCTCCCCTCCTTAAACAATAAAAGGGAGAAGTATTTATAAGGTTACAAAAGAGAAGGGGAATGAAAATAGGAGTTGCGGCTACAGCAGGCTCATCCTGGTCGGGATGGTGACGGACCCGACCGGGACAAGATGGTCCCGACCGGGACGAAGTGGTCCCGACCGGGACGGCCCCAAAACAGGAGCTGCTGTAAACGCGCACACCTTCCCGGTCGGGAAGGCTACTATCCCGCCCGGGAAGGGTCTTGTAGGCCTCCAATATGATCTTTATGGTCCCTCCTTGCTTCTCATGGGCTTCCCATCGATTCTCGGGGCTCGAGAACGGGTCTAAGGTGCTCGGGAACGGGTTCCAAGGTCTCGGGATCGAATACAAGGCACCGAGTGATCGTTCCTTCTCTTCGTTTGCTCCAAAAGTGTATGAAATGAGTCGGATTCGTTCAAATTCTCCATGAATGGTCTCGAGAACCTAAAACGAGCTAGAAGAAGTATGGGTAGCCCAGAAATCGCCCCAAAGAGCGATTTCACAAGGGAAAACAGGACCAAACACAACAAAATAGGCACTACAAACTACACTTATCACCAAGGTTGTGTCGTTGCTCGGTTCTTCGGGGGTAGGCTCCGTCCTGGCAGGTTCAGTGACGGTTGTGGGAGTAGAGCGCCCGGCTGTGGCGAGGTGGTTAGTGGCTAAGGCTTTGGACTTAGCTTTTCGGACCTCTTCACTGGTGATGGGGATGGCTTCTCCTTTGGCTAGGTACACATCCTCCTCATCATCGAACCATATCCCGTTAATTTGTGGGATAAAGGGGGAAATGAGGTGTGAGCAGTCAATTACCTCCCCGGTGAATATAGCATGGGCACTGAATGGGTTTTCTTTGTTACTCGGCTTGTCTCCGGGCAACGGTATTTTCCCACTCTCGATCAGATCTTGGATCAGATGCTTTAGTTTCCAGCATTTCTCCTTGTCATGCCCATTACTGCGATGATATTGGCAATAGGCTTGAACGTTGTAGCTTTTGGACCTTTTCTCCACGGGAACTTCTGGAGTTGGGCCTATTGGTTGAATCAGGCCCTTCGAAGATAGCCTTTGTAAGGCGTAGGTATAGGTAGTCCCCATATCCGTGAATACCCGATTTGGAGTATTCTTTTTGGATGAGGTATCCAGCAAATTAACCTCATCGAAAATGCTGCGAGTTGCAGCTGCAGGTGTGGGCTTGCTCACGGATGAACTGGCCCCTTGATAGCCCTTGGTAGAGGCTTTAGTCAGGTTCTCTAACCGTAAGTCGTCCTCGATCCTCGTGCCCATTTCAATAAGGGCGGCAAAATTGGGGATGATGGCATACCGGAGATGGACCCGGTAGGATGGGAGGAGATTCTTGACAAAAGCCTCCACTAGCACTTTCTCGCTGGGCTTGTCGACCAGCTTCACACTTTCGGCCCGCCATCTTTGGAGGTATTTGGTGAACCCTTCTTTAGGCTCTTGGGCCATTACTTCCAGAGTACGCATTGTAGTCTGAATCTCGGTATTATCGGCGTCATTCCGAGCAAATTCAGTCGCCACATCATCCCAAGTCTTATATTTCTTGGAATCGAGCCTGTAGTACTAGGCCTTGGGATGTTTTTCAAGGGAAGAAGGGAATAAGTGCTTAAACATGGTGGACTTCACCCTTTTGACCGCCATAAAATCTTTGAAAGCCCGGATGTGGTGGACCGGGTCTTAAGTACCCTCAAACATTGGAATTCCCGTGAGGTTGAGGTTAGCAGGTAGTTCGTCGTTTAAAGGCGAATAGGAACGAGCATTTTCAATGTGGATCGAGTTGTTCGTTGACAGGTGAACATGTTCTTCGTGCCTGCAAACAACGCTGATTAGTTCAGCTATGGGCCCAGTGGGCTCAGATCCTTCAATAGGGGCTACCTTCTCTACGGCACTCACACGGGTGGCCAAGGTCGCTTGATCAGTCTGGATGGCAGTCAGTTGGGTTTCGATCTTGGCCAGCGCGTTCTTCAGTTCGTCCATCTTACGCTGATATCTGGTCTCGGGTGGCCTGTCTGTAAGAACACCGCGTAATCAGAAACTAGCCCAAATCCCGGAATAGAAAGTACATCCCGAACAAGACTGAAAAGGGAAACGACTCGGAAAAGACACCTAGACGGGTGACTTGTGAAAGGTAGGTGATAAGTGTAGTTTGTAGTGCCTATTTCGTAGTGTTTTGGTCCAATTTCCTTGCGGAATCGCTCCTTGGGAGCGGTTCATGGGCTACTTATGCTTCCTCTAGCTCGTTTCAGGTTCCCGAGACCATTCGTGAAGAGTTGGAGTGATTCCGACTCAATACATACACTTTTCGGAGCCAACGAAGCGGAGGAACGATCACTCGATGCCTTGGATTCGACCCCGAGACCTTGAGACCCAATCCCGAGCCTCCGAGACCCAATCCCGAGTCCCGAGAATCGATGAGAAGTTCATGTGAAGCAAGGAGGAACCAAAAGGATCATATTGGAGGCCTACAAGACTCATCCCCGACGGGTATGCACCTCATCCCGTCAGGGATGAAGTGCACTTTTGAAGGGGTCACTGTCAGGCTGTCCCGGTCGGGACCAACCCGTCCCAGTCGGGATGACAGGCCGTCCCGGTCGGGATGATCCCGTCCCGGTCGGGACCAACCAGCTGTAGCCGCACCTCTTCTTTCATTCCTCCTTCATTCTTGTACCCCTATAAATACTTCCCTCTTGTATTGTTTATGGATCCTACCTTACATTAGACTCTCTTAAGCCTCTCTACAAGTTATAAACCCTAGATTTAGTTCCTCACATTAGTTTTAATTTCTCTTTAATCCTTATTTAATCCGAGTTTAATCTAGTTGTAATTAGTTCTTGTATTAAGAAGACACTTGAAGATCTCTCCAAGCTTGACAACCTTGGGATTATTTTGGGTTTCTTATTTATACAAGATTGCATCTTTTTCTTCATCTTGTGTTGGTATAACTTTCTTTACTCTTGTTCTTTGTTATTATTTCAAGTTTGAATCTTTACTTAGTGTTTCTTGTTATTGTTCATATTGATCTTGTTAATGGATGTTTGGATTGTGATGTGGTTTTCTCTTATTGTTGTTAGTTTATCTTTGATTATGAGTGAGTAGATTACTTGTGGGTTAGTAGGGGGATTAAGGGTAGAATATGGGTGATTAGGGTTTGATTAAGGGTAAAGGGTGAATCTTTGTTGTTAGTCACATACTTGGCACACCATGTGTTTGTTGAAATGCTTGTTTGAGTTGTAGTGGTCATGCTTCTCATGCTAGTCTTCCTCTACTCATTGTTTGTCTAGTATGTGGTCATGTTGAGAATAGTCATTATACATACCATGTGGACTAGGGTTTAGACGTCATCAAGCGTGAACCCACCTTGACATCGGTTTAAGTTGCGACAGCCCGGACCGAATCTAGCAATTAGGAGGCACCTACACCCTTGACCACCCAAGTCACCCTACTACACTTATGAACCCGATCTAACCCACCTCTTCTTCATATTTGATTCATATTATTAGTTAGCCTCATTTCTTTAGTTTGCTAGTTGGTTTGTGTTTAGTTATTCTATTTTAGCCTCGTGTAGCCTAGTTCATCATTAGTCTAGTTCTTACCTCCCCTTCATCATAGTTTTCCATTTATCGCTTCTTTGTGTTTGTTTGTGTGACCTAGTCTCGTTTTAGGCCAACCTAGTCTAAACCTTGCGACACCGTCTCCGTGGACACGACCCGACTTACCCTAACTACCGTTAGGTGCTAGTTGGTTATTATTTGATCGGCGGGATCCACGACAAATCCCACCATCAGTAAGCCTTCTTTAGGATTCGGCGGGTGGGCCGAGTCCTGTTTGAAAGAAGGTCCACGTGAGACATCCCCATACTTTTGGACTTGTTTGTGTAAATGGGCCCTCCTTTGTAGGAGTATGTCCTACGTAGGTGGGCCCTGCCTTAGTCTAATAAGGCGGACTGGGATAGGGAAGAAACTCGCGATGTAAGATCGACAGAGTCTCGACGCTAAAGACCTCGACGACTTATGACACGATCCGACACATGCTAAATACGGGAAGTCCTAAGAAGGGAAGGTTTTGAAAAATGGATTATTAGAAAATTCGGAAAAGAAGGTGGAGGGGCCCGACTTTTCGAGAAAAATCAGAAAACATATTGGGCCGCGGTTTTGAAAATTTGAAAATATTTTCGGGTTTTGAAATGGGCAGAATACCGGCTAGAAATAGGCTATTTTGAGTAAAATCATAAATCCTAAATTCAGTATACGCCCCGGGTTTTGAAATTGGATATCTTGAAAAAGATGCGGTTTTTTGAAAAAGATGGTTTTTGAAAACGACATGGAAACCAAGTAGCACGTAGTCATGCAAGCATTATAACGACGCCATGTATGCTTTACACTAAGTCTCGGTCGGTCTAAAAAGGGTCTATACCAGTGCACATAGTCTAGACGTTGATCGGGACGGACTTTCTAAGTCGAGTTGAGCTTAGAACATGCCGCGAAACCCACTCGAATTGACTATGGACACCTTTGACATATCCATATTGGAGTACATCACGGTATAGTGGGACGTCGGTCGCGAGTACCAGCCCGAGAAAATATGGGGTTATGCATGAACCGTAAAACTAAAACGCGTATTGTACTAGTCAAAGGATTTCTATTCGAGTCTCACCCTGGGGATGCCGATGATAAGTCACGCATCAGTTAATCCCCAGCGGAGTCGCCAAATTGTGGACATGACATAGGTCCACCCCGACGCGGCCACGCGCGGGTTTGGAGAGGCGAATGAATCTTCATATGAGAATGGATCGAATTGAAATTTAAATCGAAGTGGAGTCGCCACCGAACTTTGTGGGAGTTCGAGCCCGTTCGAACCCACTCTATGTCGTAGTGGGCCATATACCAAATACGGCCCATTTCCGATGTCAGAGTTTATTGGGCTCGTCCCTTTGCATTTGATACTGATACCGACATTATCGGATATCGTGTATTGAATGACTCTCGTGCGCCAACGGTTTCGGGCATCCGGAAACCGAGGTTCTGAGTAAGGGGTGAGGGTACGTGTTGGGAAGCCCACAAAGGACACCCAACCCCGCCCGCACATTAGCGGCCTTTACTAGGATATCGAATGACTTTCTAATACGAGCGTTAGTAGTTCGGTGAAAATGAATATGCAAACATTATTTTCCCTAAACATGCGAAAAATTGAAAGGGTTTCTATGTCGATTTAATGCAACTATTTCTAACGTCGAAGTTAAATTTAGCATGCAAGTTCATTTTAGTACAATAAAATAAACAATGAAAAATCAACAAGAAAATAGCAAACTTGTTTGTAACGGTATAACGATTGATAAATTGAATAAAGATATAGATGCGATGAATGCATGATTTTGGAAAGTTTTATATGTCACGTGATGGATTAACACGTGTTGACCGAGGTCAAGGGAAAAATATATCGAGATCTAAAAAAATGTTTTGTCTAAAAAACGATGTTTGAAGAATAATAAAAAAGAGCGAAATTGTGCCGCGTTTCCAGGCAGTCGCGCGACTCGCGCGGGTCATGCGATTCGCCCGGGATGCCGGCGAGTCGCATGACGGGCTGTTTCGAAATTGTTTTCTTCGGAAAATTGATGACTTTATTAAATCGCGTACAAATATTGCGTAATTTGCACTCGACTTAATATTTTCGGTATTCGTCGTATTCAATATTCGATTATGAAATCGATATTAAGTACTTGGAATAATTTATACTCGATTTAAATTTTGATGCTCGTCATATCCCATATTTGATTATTGAATCGGTATGAAATGCTAGAGCGAAAACTTGGAGAAAATAATATAAGTCGTTTAAATTAACTAAAACGATATAGATTTTTCTCCGCGTTTATAGTGTCGTAATTAATTCTTGCCGAATTAAATGACATCTACGTTAGCATCAACGAAAATCGTATTAGTTTAATTTATTGACTAAATCATTTGGATTCGATGGCCAATTATTGAATTGGTATCGAATCCAATTGATTGACACTCTGCGATTATTAAAAGACTTGATTCCCTCGGCTTCCCGACATCGTAAAAAATCCCTAAGGATTGCGTGATGTCGGATCCGCGTCAACGGGTTTCGACCCTAATAAAAAAAAGGTATTTGTTTTGGAAATAGTTTTAAAGATCGACGAAATATGCGGTTATGACGGAATAAAAAAAAATTATGGTTGATGTTAATTCGTCTCAACAATCAAGCGATCGGGGTGATGGGATAAGCGACCGGCAACGCTGAGTGCAATACCCTTGTATATTCGGGTTTCCTTATCCCACCATCACTCACACTCGACACAAATCGACGGATATTTTAGTATTTTATACTAGTTATATTATCGATATTATAGGTACAACGATAAAATAAATAAATAAACAAAAAAAGAAGATGGAGATGACGTGAGGAAGAGAAGAAAGGGAAAAGAACGGGGTTTTGCACCCTCAACCTACATGTTCTTGTTCTCGGACGGGACTCGTAGTTGTGGCTTGCACGGGAGTAATCGAGATGTAAGTTAAGTTATGGTGATTAGGGTTTGTCTCCTAATTGCTAGGGTTAGGGCTTGAGTGTAGTGTAGATTAGAGATTAATTAGAGTTGAAAGTGGGTTCAAAAAGATGTCTAAATGCATGTGCATGAGGGTGTATATATAGGCCAAGCTATGCACTTTGGTGTCTAGGGTTTTGTGCCTTGACGAACTTGACCTGATGGCCCGTCTGAAGGTGGACCGTGGGTGAGCTACTCGGAAACGGCTTTGACCGGGTTTTGACCCGGTCGCTAAAAGTCGATTTTATTCCCGGTGTCGGTTTTGACCCAAATTAGTCTTATTTGATTGGAAATGATCCACTGGGCCTGAATTTGAGGTCGGTTTTGTGAGATTTGTACTCCATAAGTGCTTAAGGGAACAACTAATGGTTTCGAGCCCATATCCGAGCGCGTAGAAACACGTTTGCGTCCGATCATCATCAGGTGATTTTTTGGAAACTGCTATAGACACCTGGCAGTCAAAATGTGGGTGTCTACACTCTGATTGCGGTGTTTGTGAACTGGAGGGTTCTACGCTACCTTGACGTTGTTGTGATCGACTCCTTTTTTACGCTGACTCGGTGTTGTGTGATATCCGACATGATTTTAATATTTTAACGGGTTAACAATTTAATTATCAAATTAGTTATCAAATTAATTACCAAATTAATTAACAATTCAAATAACAAATTTAATAACAAACACCAATTTAGTTAAATCGGTTTTTCTAACGTTAACATGTTAATTAAAGAAGAAAACCCAATGATATTATCACGATAAATTAAAATACCAACTCTTTATTACCATACTTAGACAACATATTCCTTAATTAACATATTATCGTGTGCCTAGTGGGCATACGTTAGAAAACCCGTAGTTAAATTGACAAATTAATACGTAACAAATTATTTACGAGTTAACTTAATTATAATAAGTGAATAAGTGAAGAGTAAAGACTATAATTAAGTAATAAACAACAATAATTAACAAAATTAAAGTAAAGGGGATTAAGTTAGCAAATGCAAACTAAGCTTGTAGAAATCCGGAAAAGCGATCGAATAGCGAGATTCGATAGATTATAATAAATAATACCATAAACCCGATACGATCAATTCTTCAATATAGCAAATTAGCACTAAAAACGCATCCATAACCTTCAATTCATCAAACTTCAAGATTAATACTTATTATATTAAAATTACTATATTTTGTATATATTTTTTATAAGATTAATAATAATTTTTATATATTTATATTTATATTTATATATATATATATATATATATATATATAGTTTTTATAAGATTAGTAATTATTTTTTATAACTTATATTATAAGATTAGAATATTAGAAATTTAGAAATTTAGAATAGTATAATTCTAGAGTATTAAGATTTGACAGAATTACTAAGAATGATTATAAGATTAGAAATATATTAGAACTAGTGTGAAACCCGTGATAAATCACGGGAGTTATGATAAGGACGTCATCGAAACAAAATTATACTCGGAGAGTAAATAAAAGAGGGTTAGTAGTAAGAAATAGTATCACGAAAGTAGTTATAATTTCAGTATTACAACATTAGGGTACCTATAACGGTATAAGTAATGGGATAAAGTAAAAAAATGAATGTGAAACATTTAAAACAATAATCCGTCAAAGTAGTAATCGTAGGAAATATTATAATTATAATCATGAAATCATAAATAAAGTTTTGTGGGGATACAACTTTGGTAATTTTATATATAGATGTTATGAAGATGATGACCATTAAAAAATTTAATATGCTTTTATGCAGAAAGTTAACGGAGGAATATATAACGATCGTATGAGACGATTATACAATTAGGACGCTTTGATATATCGGCTTATAATGAACATTGGTATATTATTTCGTATTGTTTTATATTTTTATTGTGACAACATGAATTTTGATACGTAATTAAATACCATCGCGAAGAACAGACTCCATTAATATTCTAAAATACATAATTTTATAAGATTACCTGAATATGAGATTATTCTATCAACACTAGTTATCTAGCTTAGTGATTTCATAATAGTTTTACAACTATTAAAACACTACATCGTAGTTAACATTAATCGTTTATTCTACTGTATTTTTGTTACTATGAAATTTGATATTTAAGCACATCCAATTCAATCGGTGATAACTAAACATTATAAAAGCATTGCCGCATAATTTCTTTCACTCGTCCACAACCTTTATATCTATTACTCGATTTATCACCCCTCTAAACCGATCCATCCAATCCGTCTGACAAATATACTGATTAGCTACTGATATCTATTTTAAGTAAGTCGTTATATATATATGTATATTTCAAGATTAAAATTGCCTTGAAAAAATAGAACACACTTTATCGTATCATATTATTATACACATTGGTAATAAATTAACGGAAATTTCTCATGGTAACCTCGAACTATGTCAGATTACACATGGTACACCCGCTTTTAAGTTTGTTCCCAAGAAAACCTTGAGTATTATAATTTATTTCCCAATTTGCCCTTACCCCATATTCCGTTATAACGCTGTGTGATTAATAATTAGTCACACTTACACTCTCACACACTAACACACTCTTGCTCACTCATTCACTTATTCTCTCTCTATCTTTTCACCTTCTTTCATGTTCTTCACTGTACAAAAAAATGGCAAACAAAACTTCATCCCTATAACCTGCCTCGATCATCCTGTCAACTTATTAAAACCATCATCCAGCTACGGAAAGTTCATTTATGTGATTAAAACCATTTCTTTCAATAAGCAGTAGGTAAATTACTAACCCTCCTTATTTTTGCATTTATGTGATTAAAGCTTCGTTTTAATCTTCCTCTATGCTATTATGTGATTAAACCGTTTTTATTTTCGTAGATTTTTTATGTTTATTTTATAAATTTTGATTTAAAATTGTGATTAAATTAGGGTTTGGATTATATGTTTCAATTAGGGATTTTTATGAGTCATAAATTTCAATTCCCAATCCGATACTATGTTCAGTGGGTGATACTAAATTGATTGTTAATCTTATATTGTTCATTAAAATGGGGGTAAAAATTGGATATGATACTTTCTAATAATGGAATTATAGTATCATCAACACTCTCATCCCCTATTAGAAAATTGTGTTATTTGCGGAAGTCAGGTGACTATAAATCATGTATGGTTAGAAGTACGTTGGTATAAGGATAATAGATTAGCTTCCCAGTGACTGAAGAAGAGCCAGAATTGTAGGTATGTAGATTGGAGATGGAGTGCTTTCTTTTCTTTGATCGACAAATTCCCAATTTTGGATTATGTTACTTGGGGTAATAAAGTGTATTACTGCTATCAATATCGCAATTCACAAGTCAGTGTCATACATACTCATAGCCATAATTAGTTGATGAAGAAAAGAGAGTGTGTTCTTTGATACTCCTATTGCCAGTGCTCCCTTGAATTTACTCCGTATTAATTAGAGTTGCTCTCTCACCATACATTTGAGTTTGTCCAAGACTCACATATAGTATTTTAATTGAAACCTGGAATTAATTGTTAGTCTGGTTGGCCATTTATACAGCAGTAGCGTTATTGTCATCAAGAGCAATCCTGAGAAGAGTAATTGTCTCGTTATAAAGGAGTAGTGTTCTTGTTGAATGATGTCACGTTTGTCATTAAGAGCATCATTTGTAGTTGAAGTTCACATGGATATGATGTTCTTGTTAGTATTTACGCTATCAATTTACCTGTGACTGTAAAAAAAAGGAAGTGTGAAAATGGCAGAACACCCAAATCCCACAAAAAAAGGGATCTTTTTGGCTTTGTGGGCTAAATATTACAACCCCTAATTTGAAAAGGTTAGGGTTTATGTTCAATTAGGAATGTTTATGAAATATTTTTGCTTTGAATTTAAATTGTTTGTTTAGTTGTCAATTTTCGTATATGCATCATGACTATTGAATATTTCGAATGTGTTATGTTCTTATTATGATTGTGTTTACTGAATTCTCATTTAATGTAGGTGTTTGTGTATAACTAGAATGCATGACAGCTGAAAAATGGTTGGAAGTTCAATATGATGGAAAGTCCTTCGATTATTCTATGTACGACATTGATTTGATGCAATTAATGGATGTAATTGCCGATTAAAGTAGACTAAAGTTCATGATCGAACCAATTATGATGCTTAAATTTTACAATTTTGACATAGAATCAATTTTCTTATTGATGTCACAAACTATTTCCATTTGTTTTTTCATCTTTTTCTTCAAATCTTGTTGAATGGACACTTGATCAACTACCAACATTGCATTATTAGAAGATGCTTCTTCCGTTCTATATTCGTTCTTTTATTGCATCTTAGGCATGTTTTGTTTTCCATTTGAATTCCTCTTAGAGTTGAACTTGAATGTGAAACCGAAATTGTTGGAAGTTTGATTTGTGTGGATTTTTTTGTTCATATTCTGTCAAAATAGAAAGGGGTGTGCATTTATAAGCATTTGCGTAACGGCTAGTTCAATAGTCTAGCTGTTACTTTGTTTCAAAGAGTCGCCCCTTTGGTTTTAGGGGTACCATGTGAACAACAATGTAACCTTAGGGGTACCATGGGAACAACTATCAAACATTAGGGGTACCATGGGAGCGCCTCTCTTTATGCTAAGGGTTCTGAAAAGTAGCGATTGAGGGATGTAATTAATTTTTCCTCCCAAAATTAATTAACACTTAATGATCCAGGTCTTCAACATAATTCAACGGCGTGATGACAGAAAATGGAATGTGGGTAAATCGGGAACTAAACTATAAAACTCAAGGTTACCATGGGAACAAACTTAAAAACGGGTGTACCATGTGTAATGTGACATAGTTCGAGGGTACCATGGGACTTTTCCCATAAATCAAAGCAACATGTGAATTTGAACCTATATCGGAGGTTATAGATCTCTCATTTGTATTATTTGTTTATCAAGTTTCACAAAATTCTGTAGAAGGTCGTTTGCAATTACTCCAATATTGAAACGTAAATTACTTGACTAAATTATTGATATTCGTGTCCGCGCGTAATAATGAACGTAAACAAAATATTCGACAAAAATATTCTCAAATTAGCCAATGAGATACTTACTATGTACTACTCTGTAACATTATAGTTTCATGTTAGATAAGAAAAATAGAACCAAAATTCCGCAAAATAAGTATATTATCCGATCTGTCCAACCCGTTAGATAGATATACTGATTAGCTACTGATATTTATTTTCAAGTAAGTCGTTAAATATATTCCAAGATTAAAATTGCCTTGAAAATACTCCGTAGATCTTTGTCGAATCATATTGTTATTATACAAATCAGTAAAAAATCAAAGAAACATACGAATTTCTACGTATATCGAAGGTTTAAATCTCTCATTTGTATGATTTGTTTCTTGACTATTGTAGATACCCACATTTTGACCGCCAGGTGTCTATAGCAGTTTCGAAAAAACACCTGATGATGATCGGACGTAAACATAACTAAATACGCTTGATTGTGGACTCGGAATCAATAGTAATTGGCGCGAGCTTTTAACGGAGTAAAAATCTCACAAAACAGACCTCAAATTCAGGCCCAGTGGGTCATTTTGAGTCAAATAAGACTAATTTGGGTCAAATCTGACACCAGGGGCAAAACCGTCTTTTAGCAACCGAGTCAAAACCCGGTCAAAGATATTTTCCGAAACATTGAAACCAGCCGTGTCACCCCACGAGTCCAGTTTGAGCTCAAACACTACAAAAATCAGCTACAAAAAAGATTAAACAAATTTTTTTAAGGATAGAATTCGATCTCCAGTAGGAATCCTATCCGAACACCCGACCAAACACTCGACCGAGCAAGAGACGTACTCAGATGAGTACTCTTGTAGACACCCACATTTTACTGACAGGTGTCTATAGCAGTTTCCGACAAACACCCGATGATGATCGGACGCAAACATGCTTTAACGTACTCGGAAATAGGCTCGAAATCATGGATATTTGGCTTACGCTTTTTACGGAGTACAAATTTGACAAAACAAACCTCAAATCCAGGCCCAGCGGGTCATTTCGAGTCAAATAAGACTAATTTGGGTCGAATCCGACACCAGGGGCAAAACCGTCTTTTAGCGACCGAGTCAAACCCGGTCAAGGATATTTTCTCGAGACTTGTGGGTCAGCCGTATCACCCCATGTATCCGACTCAAGCTTGAATACTACAAAAAAAATCAGCTACAGAAATATTAAACAATTCCGTTTAAGGTAGAATTCGATCTCAAGTAGGAATTCTATCCGAACATCGAGTCAAACACTCGACCGAGCTTAGGACACTCGGCCGAGTAGCCTGTTTTCAGCCGAGCTCCCCATCCTAACCGAGATTCCATTTCTTCTTCACCAAGTAACGGAATTCTCGTTCCTTTCGAACTCTTACGTTTCCTATCCAAACCGGTGTTTCTTGTTGTCTAAGCAAGACTGCCTTCTTTTTCTATAAATAGGACCCTTTGCATGCACATCAATTACAACAATTACATCGACCAACAATCTATACACCAATTATTCATACACCTCGAGACTCTCACACTTAGCATCGAAAAACCGATAGTGTAAATCCGAGACTACAAAGAAACGGCCCCTATACCCGTCACCCTTCACGACCAAACCAAATCCACCATAACTCACCGACATTAACTCGACGCTCCCGTGCCTTAGCCACATTCCGACGAGCCCCGATCCGAGTAAACAAAGCATGTAGGTTGAGGGTGTGATCAAACCCGAATTCTCTCTTTTCTCCCTTCCTTTCTCTCGTTTCTTCTTTTTTTAGTGTCGCATCGTCGTCGGTCGTCCATTTTCTAAGGGTCGTCGTCGTTCTTTTTTTTATCTAATATCGATACTACAAAAAACTATTTTCATATAACGAATATTCTTAAAAATACGATACCGATTCTCTAGTCGAGTATCGTATTAAAAGAATTACATTAATCTCGTTGATGCTAAAAATCATTACTGTTTACAAAATACGACGATTTTAACGCGGAGAGAACCAACATTCTTTTTCGTTTCGTTCAATTTCTTTTTCAAAACAATTTTATAATACTTTTTCTAAAAGTCATTCCGAATATTCGATATCGATTTCATAATCGAATATCGAATACGACGAATATCGAAAGCATAAATCGAGTATAAATTAATTCATATTTGTACGCGATCTATCGAAATTAGCGATTTTTTCGAAAATAAGCCAACCGGGACAGACCCTCACGCGAGTCGCGCCCCTCCCAGGTGACCCGCGCGGGAGTCTGAAATCCGCGGCCCCTTTTTCTTTGCTTTTCTCAATTTTTCTTAAACATCATTTTTTTTTACAAAACGATTTCTTTTCTTTTCATCTTTTCTAAAATTATTCCGAATATTTGATATCGATCTCATAATCGAATATCGAATATAACGAATATCGAGAATATTAAGTCGGGTGCAAATTGTGCAATATTTGTACGCGATTTAATGAAATCATCGCTTTTTTTCAAAAAATCAATTTCAAAAACAGGCCGGGATGCGAGTCGCGCGTGTCCCGGGCGAGTCGCGCCTGACTCGGGCGAGTTGCATGGCCGGCTGGAACGCGACCCGTTTCTCGCTTTTTTATTATTTTTTTCGAACATCGTTTTTTGGATAAAACAGCGTCTTTTTAGCGATAGATCTCGATATATTTTTACATCATTCATTGCATCCATATCTTTTAGTCGATTTACAAACCGTTACTAACTTGTTTGTTCGTGTTTGTAGCAATTTCTTTTCTTTTCATTTGTTTTATTGTACTAAAACGAACCTCACATGCTAAAATACAACTTTGACGTTAATTTTAGTTGCATTAAATCGACCTAGCAACCCATTCAATTTCTCGCATGTTTAGGGAAAACAATGTTTGCATATCATTTCATCGTTCAACTAACACGCGTATTAAAACATCAAACAATATCCTAGTAGAAGCCGCTAATGTGCGGGCGGGGTTGGGTGTTCTTAGTGAACTTCCCAACACGTACCCTCACCCCTTACTCAGAACCTCGGTTTCCGGATGTCCGAAACCATTGGCAACGAGAGTCATTCAATACACGGTATTCGATCAAGTCGGTATCGGTATCAAATGCAAAGAGACGAACCCAATAAACTCTGACATCGGAAATGGGCCGTATTTTGTACACGGCCCACTACGACATAGAGTGGGTTCGAACGGGCCCGAACTCCCACAAAGTTCGGTGGCGACTCCAACTTCGATTTAAATTTCAATTCGATCCATGCTCATATGGAGATTCATTCACCTTACCAAACCCGCGTGTGGCCGCTTCGGGGTGGACCTATGTCATGTCCACAATTTGGCGACTCCGCTGGGGATTAACTGATGCGTGACTTACCATCGGCATCCTCAGGGTGAGACTCGAATAGAGATCGTTTGACTAGTACAATACGCGTTTTAGTTTTACGGTTCATGCATAACCCCATTTTTCCCGGGCCGGTACTGGTGACCGACGTCCCACTATACCATTGATGTAGTCCAAATTGGATATGTCAAAAAGTGTTCATAGCAGATTCGTATGGGTTTTACGGCATGTTCTAAGCTCAACTCGACTTAGGAAGTTCGCCCCGATTCTCGAATAGGCTATGCACACTGGTATAGACCCTTATAGACTGACCGAGACTTAGCTTAAGAGCATACATGGTGTCATTATACTGTTTCCATGACTACGTGCTACTTGATCCATATCTTTTTCAAAAACCGTCATTTTCAAAATTTGCATCCTTTTCAAAATATCCAATTTCAAAACCCCGGACATATACCGAATTTAGGACTTATGATTTTACTCAAAATAGCCCTTTTTCTAGCCGGTATTATGCCCAATTTAAAACTCGAAAATATATTTTCGAACTTTCAAAACCTTCGCCCGGTACGCCTTTCCATTTTTTTTCTTGAAAAAGGGTCGGTTCTCCCCGAATTTTTCGGGCTTTTCAAAAAAAATCATATTTTGAAAACTTCCTCTTCTTAGGATTTCCCGTATTTAGCGGTGTCGGGTCGTGTCATAAGTCGTCGAGGTCTTTAGCGTCGAAACTCTGTCGATCTTACATCACGAGTTTCCTCCCTATCCCAGTCCGCCTTATTTTACTAAGGCAAAGCCCACCTACGTAGGACATACTCCTACAAAGGTTGGCCCATTTACACAATCGAGTCCAAAGTCTGGGAATGTCTCACGTGAACCTTCCTTCGAACAGGGCCCAGCCCACATGGCTGGATCCTAAGGGAGGCCCACCTTTTCACAAGTCACCCGTCTAGGTGTCTTTTCCGAGTCATTACCATCTTAGTCTTCCTCTTTTTCCCTTGCTCGGGATGTACTTTTTTTAGGATTCGGGTTAAGTTGCTCATTACGCGGTGTTCTTACAGACAGGCCACCCTTCACTCGAACCATGACGAAAGAAGCCATTGATGAGTTGACAACTTCGTTGGCCCAAATCCAGGACCAATTGAGACAAATGAGAGAAGACCAGATTGCCATCGTCACTTGGGTAAGTGCCGTGGAACAAGGAACCCCCAACGCTTCGATCGAGGATGACGGATCTTTGGCCGCACTAGCCGGCGCAGTTCGAAAGCTGCAAGAACAGGTCCACTCGACCACCAGAAACACCATCCTTACGAAAAATGCCCGTACCTATTCTCCCTTGACCGATGAACTGCCCGCTAACCACAACTTAACAGGCCTACCAATGTTTGACGGGACTGAAGACCCGGTACTCCATATCCGGGCCTTCAAGGATTATATGGCTGTTAAGGGGGTCAAATCGACCATGATCAAGCATCTCTTTGCCTCCTCTCTGGAAAAGCACCTGAAAGCCTGGTACTACAGGCTAGACCCCAAGAAATACAAAACCTGGGACGATGTCGCAATGGAATTCGCGCGAAACTACGCGGATAACGCCGAGATCCAGACTACCATGCGTACTCTGGAGGTTATGGCCCAAGAGCCTAAGGAAGGTTTCACCAAATACCTTCAAAGGTGGAGGGCTGAAAGTGTAAAGCTGGTGGACAAGCCCAGGGAAAAGGTGCTGGTGGAGGCCTTTGTCAAAAACCTCCTCCCCTCTTACCGGATCCATCTCCGGTACGCTATCATACCCGATTTCGCCACTTTGACCGAGATGGGTACAAGAATCGAAGACGATCTAAGGTTAGAGAGCCTTACTAAGGCCTCTGCCAAGGGGTATCAAGGAGCCAGTTCGTCCTACAGCAAGCCCGCAACTACAACTGCGGCCCGAAGCATCTTTGACGAGGTTAACTCATTAGACACCGCGACCAAAAAGAATACTCCAAATCGGGTATTCACTGATATAGGAACAACCTATGCTAATGCCTTACAAAGGCTGTCTTCAAAAGGCCTAATCCAACCGATAGACCCAATCCCGGAAGTTTCCGTCGAAAAGCGATCCAAAAGCTACAATATTCAAGCCTATTGCCACTATCACCAAGGCAACGGGCACGACACTGAGAAGTGCTGGAAGTTAAAGCATCTCATTCAGGAACTGATCAAAAGTGGGAAGATACCACTACCCAGTGATAAGCCAAGTAACAAAAATAATCCCCTTCCTACTCACGCCATTTTTACTGGAGAAGTGGTCGACTGCTCTCATCTCATTTCCCCTTTCATTTCCCAAATCAACGGGATATGGAATGACGATGAAGATGATGTTTACTTGGCTAAGGGGGAAGCTGTCCCCGTCACCGTCGAAGAAATCCGGAAGCTAAAGCCAGAGCCCTGGCCGGCACACACACCATTACGGCCGGTCTCCCGACTCCAGGAACCGTCACTGAACCTTCCAGGACGGAACTCACTTCCGAAGAACCAAACGATGACACGGCCCTAGTTAGACAACTAAAGAGGGTCCAAACTGATCTTACTATATGGCAGCATTTGGTTAGTTCTCAGGAGCATTGGGCAACACTTACTAGGGCTCTTGATGAAATCAAGGTTGACTCATCGGTTACCCCCACCGAAATGGTAGCCACTATTTTGACTCACCTCAAAGGCAAGTCCAAAGGAGAAGGCCCACTTATCACTTGCTCCGAGTCTGACCTTCCACCGTTTGGGGCCACCCATAACTTGGCCCTATACATCACGGTGATCTGCCGGAATAAATATCTCCCGATGACCCTAATTGATGATGGGTCCGCAGTAAACGTCCTTCCCTTGAGGACAGCTAAGGCTCTCGGCATTACCGAGGCTGACTACCTTCCAACTGCACAAACTATCCAGGCTTTCGATGGGAGCCCAAAATCAGTTGTTGGGGCCGTTAAGCTAACGATCATGACAGGCCCGATCGAGAAGGAGTTGGAATTTCAGGTGATCGATGTCACCTCGTCTTTCAATCTGGTACTTGTAAGGCCCTGGATACACGCGGTCAAAGCTGTGTCTTCGACCCTTCACAGGAAGGTCAAACTACCTTTACAAGATGGGATCGTTACTCTCGAAGCTACCCCCATAACCGTGTCAAGCTGCAACACGGCAGGCTCAACCGATCCGCGAGGTTTCAACTTCATGGGAATGATCGAGGAAGAATACCTTTTCCGGCCCTATTTCACCATTAGCATCGACACGATGCTGCAAAATTTGGGTTACTTGCCTAGAATTACCTCGAGACCTGACCTCCCAGCTGGCAAGATCATCGAGGTTTTAACCAATGAAGATTCAAGATTCGGCTTGGGGTATGATGTAATCCCGGAAAACGTGGTTCAGGCCGGAATTCAGAAGGCCATCAACATCATCAAGGGCACCTACTTGGGCCCTTACAGTCCAAGACTGACTGATTACTTCGTCACTCCAGTGTTCGGAGCTGTTCAAGTGGGCCTCTATCAGCCCACCATCTCATATCCCGAGACCGAATTGGCTCGGGAATGCAATTTCATCCCGGATGACATCTTTGCCCTCATCCAGGCCGAATCAAAGGAGGACGTAAATAATACTGAACCGTCCTGGGACTCCTATTCGGGGAAGACAAGGTCGTCCCGACCCCTAAACAGGAGTTAGTCAACTTGATTCTCCGCAGCAATAGGTTCGATCCAACCAAGTTGATCTCCGAAGTGGATGCTGACACCGGGAAGAGAGCTTGGAGGAAGACAACCAAATGGACCGACAGTCAGGGCCGAATCTACAAGCTAACTACTGGTGAAGGAGATATGCAAGGCGCTGAGTCCGAGTCCGAGTCTGAGTCAGAGTCAGAGTCGGAATCTGAGTCTAAGTCTAGAGGGTCCAGTACTAGGATCGAGTCTGTAACCCCTCTCCCTTCTTTAGTCACACCATCGGGAGCCTCGGAATCTGTCCCGAGGGCTCTCCCTATCCCGCCTCTGACCAACGATCAGATGGCCGCTCTCTTCGAGCTATTTTCAAAATTCACTATCAATAATAACGATTACCGTTCTGCTTACGACTTGTCTTATTTTCAAAACATTTTCAAAAATCTTACTTGCAATGACATTGAGAAACCCGACGAACAGGTACCATTGCCTCCGCATCTAATCGAGCAACTCGAACAAAGGGAGTCCCGAAATCTGGTAATCGAAGAAACCGATTCCATCAACGTAGGAACCCCTTTAGAGCCTCAGATGCTTAAGTTAGGTTTATCCTTAGATCCCGAGGAGAAACAACAATTCACGAATCTCCTCCGAGATTTTTTTTTCTTCGCAAGGTCCTACAAGGACATGCCGGGAATAGACCGGGAGATAGCTGAACACCGAATACCCATCAAAGACGGGTACAAGCCGGTAAAACAGAAACTCCGAAGAATGAGGCCCGCATGGTCTCTTAAAGTCAAGGAGGAAGTCGATAAACAATTCAAAGCGGGCTTTATTCAAGTGTCTGAATATCCAGACTGGGTCGCAAACATCGTGCCGGTACCCAAGAAGGACGGCAAGGTGCGGGCATGTGTAGATTTCCGGGACCTTAATAAGGCCAGCCCAAAAGACGATTTCCCGTTACCACATATCGACATACTGGTGGATAACACGACCGACCATGCCCTTCTATCATTCATGGACGGGTATGCCGGATACAATCAGATCAAAATGGCGGAGGAAGATATGAGTAAGACCACCTTCATTACACCTTGGGGTACTTACTGCTTTACCGTGATGTCATTTGGTCTTAACAATGCCGGTGCCACTTATCAACGGACCGCCACCACTTTATTGCATGACATGATGCATAAGGAAGTGGAGGTCTACGTGGACGACATGATCGTCAAATCCAAAGATCAAAACGGGCACATCACGGCCCTAAGAAAGTTCTTTACCCGATTACGCAAGTACAACATGAGGTTGAACCCTCAAAAATGCAGTTTCGGGGTCTCATCGGGCAAGCTACTGGGCCATATCGTCAGCCAACGCGGAATCGAGGTTGACCCGGCTAAGATCAAAGCCATTACCGAGATGCAGCCACCTAAAACTGAAAAGGAGATAAGGGGGTTTCTCGGGAAAGTCCAATATATCAGCCGGTTCATTTCAAAGTTAACCATGGTATGTGAGCCCATTTTCAAGAAACTGGAGATAAGAGAACAGACACTATGGGACGATAAATGTCAAATGGCCTTCGATAAAATCAAGGAGATTCTATCCTCTCCACCGGTATTAATGCCACCCCAACCGGGCCTGCCTCTGTCGTTATACTTGACAACGATCGAGACAGCCATGGGAGCCATGCTCGCCCAAACGATCGATTCTGAAGAACGGGCTATTTACTACATCAGTAAAAAGTTCTTGGAATACGAGTGCAAGTATACGATGCTCGAAAAGACGTGCTTAGCTTTAGTATGGGCCACTAAAAAGCTCCGACACTATATGCTCAGTCACGAAGTACATGTGCTATCCAAAATGGATCCAATCAAGTACCTATTAGAGAAGCCCATCCTCAACGGCCGTATATCCAGATGGACTTTAATGCTAGCTGAGTTCGACCTCAAGTTCGTACCATTGAGAGCCATCAAAGGCCGGGTAGTAGCCGAATTCCTCGCTGATAGCCCGATATCCGAGGAAGGATACACCGATACTTGGGCCTTTCCTGATGAAGACATATTCTATACTGACACCGAAACATGGGATTTGTATTTTGATGGGGCATCCAACTTTCGAGGATTCGGGGTCGGAATTCTGTTAATCTCACCACAAGGGGATCATACCCCGTTATCCATCAAGCTAGATTTTGATGTGACTAACAACGCAGCCGAATATGAAGCGTGCATTCACGGGCTGCAAGCCACCGCTGATTTAGGAGTAACAAATCTCCGGGTCCACGGTGACTCGTCTTTAGTCATAAATCAAGCCCTACAAAAATGGAAAACTTGGAACGCAAATCTCGTGGCTTACCAAGCGCGAGTAAGGGTTCTCGAAAAACAGTTCTAAAAGGTGGAGTACATCTATCTGCCTCGGGAAGAAAACCAGTTTGCAGATGCTCTTTCAAAATTAGCATCTTTACTGAATATCCCAGCGCATCTAACCAGCATGCCTATCTGCGTCGAAAGGCGATCCGAGCCGGCATATATCCACGCTATTCAGGATATCGAGATAACCGATCCAGAACCTTGGTATCAGGCTATTCTTACCTACTTAACATCGGGAGAATATCCTCCGGGAGCTGAAAACCGGGCCAAGAAAGCTCTACGAAGATGGGCAACCCAGTTCGTCCGCACGAACGATGGACAGTTATATAAGAAAACGGCACAGGGGGCTCTACTCCTATGCATTGACAAAACGCGAGCCGAAAGAGTCATGGCTGAGGTACACGATGGTGAAAATGGCCCGCATATGAATGCCCATATGCTAGCCCGGAAAATCACGAGACTCGGCTATTATTGGAATAGCATGGGAACCGACCGTCAGTTATATGTCAAACACTGTCACAACTGTCAGATTTTTGCTAATGTACAGCATATGCCTTCATCCCTATTATATACTATGACATCACCATGGCCATTCTCGACATGGGGAATTGATATAATCGGGAAGGTAAACCCTTCCGGACAGGGGGTCACTGTTTCATTTTAGTGGCTATCGACTTTTTCACCAAATGGGTCGAAGCCGAGTCATACCGAATCTTGAATGCTAAACATTTGGCTAAGTTCATCCAAAACAAAATTATATGTCGATACGGGATTCCGCACGAGTTCATCAGTGATCACGGGACCCACTTTCAAGCTGAAACTGCCACTTTGTTGAAAAAATACAAGATTCAAAGGCATACATCTTCGCCTTACCGTCCCCAAACGAATGGAGCGGTAGAGGCAGCTAATAAAAACAATTGTCACCATACTTAAAAAGATGGCTGAGAATTATCGGGACTGGCCCGACAAGATACCTTTTGCTCTATGGGAATATCGGACATCAATTCGAACTGCAACCGGAGCAACTCCATACTATCTGACATATGGAATGGAAGCGGTCCAACCAGTCGAGTTAGAAGTACCATCCCTTAGGATTCTACTCGAGAGCCAGGTACCTGAAGCAGATTGGGTCCAAGCCCGATATGACTCCCTAGTCCTCTTGGACGAACGGCGATCTCGAGCCCTGAATAATATTCAGATATATCAAAAAAGGATCCAACGGGCTTTTAACAAAAGAGTTAGGCCCAGAAATATCAAAGAGGGCGATCTAGTCCTAAAATCCGTTCGAGCGTTGCTACCAGTTGACCCAAGGGGAAAATTCAAACCCAATTGGGCTGGGCCATATCTAGTGAAGAAAATCCTTTCAAGAGGAGCAGTAATACTAACAGACTTGGACGGGAACGAGTTCGTCAACCCAACCATCTTGGACCAGTTGAAGCGTTACTACCCTTAAACCCTACCTCAATGTCATTTGCAAAAATTTATAAAAATTTGTCTTTTTATAAGTTTTCAAAATTTTAAGCAAGTCAATAAGTTAGGATGACTAGTCCTACCATCGTACATCTCGAATTAATAATCTTGATGTATTTCGAAAATTTCAAAAATTTCTGAATTACAGAAGGTTTGATTCCATTAATTATGGATACGTAGGCAACCCCTCAAAAGGGTACAACCACTGCAATAACGAAAAGACGGGAACGGTATTCACTAATATGTCTTTTATTATAAAAAACCGATAAACTCGGGAATTTCAAAAATACATAACACAACAAAAAACAAAAACAAACAAAAATCACACCACAAAAATAGTAGTAATACTTAAATAATAAATTTAGGAGACTACTCGTACAATTTTCCTTTCCTCTTATCTTTCGGGTCACGCGGAGCCCGAGGCCGACGGGCCGGGGGCGAACGTTCCCTAATCACAAGGGGAATTTCTTTTGCTCGAACCCGCTTCTTCGATTTTGGGTCTTCTGCCATTTGCACCGGTCCAAGCCGAGCCCGGACGGGCTCGGGTAATCTGTCCCGAGGACCAAGTCGGTCCTTGACCGCCAATCTTGGGCCAAGTCTCCTTTCTAAATCCGTCTGGAGGCTCACTTTCCCCCGTGCACCCTTAGTACTGGACCCTTCAGTCTGAGTCCTAGATTTCCCTTTCTGACTTGCCGGAGTAGCATCTTCGTCAAAGAAGCTTCTATTATCTTTAGCTTGTCCCCGACGCAACAGGTCGAAAGCCTCATCAATCTTCAAAGCAGCTCGGGCTTTAACAGAGTCTGCCTTTGTCCATTTAACATAAGAATTGGATACCCAGATCGAGTGAGGAGTCTTGGGAACGGACCAAGTGGCTCGGGTATACCACCTTTGCATCCAAGTGTCACACATTACGTCCGTCAACTGAGTAGATGCACTCACGATTGCCTCGATTTCCAGAATTCTTTGGGCCCGACCATATTGCCTAAGTATGCGATCAGGGAAAAGGTGAATTGTTTGTCTAAAAGATAGGATTACCTGATATCGAGCCCTATCTCGAGACTCTAAGCCGGTCCGGACATAAATGGGCCACCATGGGACGGTCCAGCGGATCAATGGGCCTTCATGGAAGGACAACACTTCATCCCAGTATTTTGGGTGTTGAGGCGAGAAAAGGCAACGGTCCGTCTCCTCGTCATCACTTGTTTAGGTTGATATCGGCTCACGTCTAGGGGAGGGTCCAAGATCGATAGCCTCTCGAACAGCCACAGCTGAAAAATCGCAAAAAAAAAATCAAAATCGCGAAAAAACCGCATCAAAAAAAAAATTGAAAAACCGCAAAAAACCGAGAAAATCGGAAAAATCGAAGAAAACCGCAGAAATTGAGAAAAACCGGAAAAATTGCGAAAATCGAGAAAAAATTAAAAAATCGGCATACCTGTAAAAGATGGGTACTCCCAGTCAACCGGGTTGACGGATCCCTTTTACGATTATCCAAACCCTGGATAATCTCGCCTGTAATCAGCCAAGCCGGGCTGTGCTCCGTTTCCATCAAGTCAGCCACAGTGAAGAGTCTAACGTGGCCCATGCAAGATAACAAATCCATATGACCTTCAAAGGCATAAACATGGAGCATACAGAAAGTAAAGGCCCTACGGCTATGGACCGGCCTGACCCGGACATCATCTGGATTCATAAATTTTTCAGCCAAATCAATCAAGGAAACGGGATCTCCCTCCAACATACGAGATACCTCCATATGAGAAAGCCTTAAAAATTCTCGTAGCTTTCTCCTCGGGTCATGAACTGAAAACGGGATAGCAGGGCGGAGTATGGGATTCCACCCTCCTACAGCAGCAATTTTCTCAGAGATAGGACAGATTTCGCCTCGAGGAAAACCAAAAACATGATAAGTATCGTCCCAGTAGGATAAGAAAGCATCCAAAAAGTGACGGTCTACTTGCATTTGGCGGATCGTGAATAACTGGGTGACGCCATTCTACTTTAGAATGACTTTATCTGCGTCTCTGAAGTATCGGGACCACTCTTGCAGCATTCCAATTAATCGGTCGATTCCCATAATTGGATTTCTAAAAAGATGAATAAATTTCTCAAGGCTTGTTTTTCTTTAAGGAAGAGTGGGAATTGTGGGAATTATGAAAAATTATGAAGCAGGGAGAGGGTATTTATAGCATAAAACCAGATTTTCCTCCTCACCTAAGGATTCCTAATCCCATAGGATTTATCATACGGGCCCTATCCTAGGATCTAGCTAAGTCATCCCGAGCATTCCTATCCCTTTTCAGAGTCAAAAATTCTCTAATTTCCAAATCCAAGAATTCAAAACCTTTCTCAAAAATTTTTATTCCCCAGCACGAGTCATTTTCCTACAAATGTTACATGCAAAACTTTGCAACTTTGCATAAATCATGTACAGGACGACTCAAGCAGGACCGTGCAATTCACATAACTCCCCAGCGGCATTTGACGGGATGGGCCCATATATAGGCGCGCCCAAGACTTATAAGTCCAATTACCCACGGAGTTATTATCATCAGCTCAGGTACATTTCTACTCTGTGGCCGGCAGGCCCTTCACGCAGAGTCTAATGGACTTTAAACGATCCGATCGGAAGTCTGCCAGGTCTTAATCTTTGATTGGCCAAGTAGCTACTCTGACTTTCGACTTGTCCAAACCTCAGTCAGAGTGGGGGCTCTGTAGACACCCACATTTTACTGCCAGGTGTCTATGGCAGTTTCCGACAAACACCCGATGATGATCGGACGCAAACATGCTTTAACGTACTCGGAAATGGGCTCGGAATCATGGATATTTGGCTTAGGCTTTTTACAGAGTACAAATTTCACAAAACCAACCTCAAAACTAGGCCCAGCAGGTCATTTCGAGTCAAATAAGACTAATTTGGGTCGAATCCGGGACCAGGGGCAAAACCGTCTTTTAGCGACCGAGTCAAACCCGGTCAAGGATATTTTCTCGAGACTTGTGGGTCAGCCGTGTCACCCCATGTATCCGACTCAAGCTCGAATACTACAAAAAAATCACCTACACAAATATTAAACAATTCGGTTTAAGGTAGAATTCGATCTCAACTAGGAATTCTATCCGAACATCGAATCAAACACTCGACCGAGCTTAGGACACTCGGCCGAGTAGCCTGTTTTCAGCCGAGCTCCCCATTCCAACCGAGATTCCCTTTCTTCTTCACCAAGTAACAGAATTCTCGTTCCTTTCGAATTCTTACGTTTCCTATCCAAACCGGTGTTTCTTGTTGTCTAAGCAAGACTACCTTCTTTTCTTATAAATAGGACCCTTTGCATGCACATCAATTACAACAATTACATCGACCAACAATCTATACACCAATTATTCATACACCTCGAGACTCTCACACTTAGCATCGAAAAACCGATAGTGTAAACCCGAGACTACAAAAAAACGGCCCCTATACACGTCACCCTTCACGACCAAACCAAACCCACCATAACTCACCGACATTAACTCGACGCTCCTGTGCCTTAGCCACATTCCGACGATCCCCGATCCGAGTAAACAAAGTAAGTAGGTTGAGGGTGCGATCAAACCCGAATTCTCTCTTTTCTCCCTTCCTTTCTCTCGTTTCTTCTTCTTTTTTTAGTGTCGCATCGTCGTCGGTCGCCCATTTTCTAAGGGTCGTCGTCGTTCTTTTTTTATCTAATATCGATACTAAAAAAAACTATTTTCATATAACGAATATTCTTAAAAGTACGATACCGATTCTCTAGTCGAGTATCGTATTAAAAGAATTACATTAATCTCGTTGATGCTAAAAATCGTTACTTTTTACAAAATACGACGATTTTAACGCGGAGAGAACCAACATTCTTTTTCGTTTCGTTCAAATTCTTTTTCAAAACAATTTTATAAAACTTTTTCTAAAAGTCATTCCGAATATTCGATATCGATTTCATAATCGAATATCGAATACGACAAATATCGAAAGCACAAATCGAGTATAAATTAATTCATATTTGTACGCGATCTATCGAAATTAGCGATATTTTTCGAAAATAAGCCAACCGGGACAGACCCTCACGCCAGTCGCGCCCCTCCCAGGCGACCCGCGCGGGAGTCTGAAATCCGCGGCCCCATTTTCTTCGCTTTTCTCAATTTTTCTTAAACATCGTTTTTTTTACAAAACGATTTCTTTTCTTTTCATCTTTTATAAAACTCTTTTCCGTGAGATTCGTGAGAAGCAGTTGGATGACCCTTTTGTAGCCGGTATCCGAGAAAAGATGAATCTTGGTAAGGCTCTAGATTTTTCTGTGGATTCCAGTGGAGCACTGAAATTTAAGAACCGCTGGGTTGTCCCTGGTGATGCTGAGGTGAGAAAGCAAGTTCTAACCGAGGCACATAAGACGAGGTACTCTATTCATCCTGGTGTTGACAAGATGTATTGAGATTTGAAGCTCCATTTCTGGTGGCCTCATATGAGAGAGGACATTGCAGAGTTTGTAAGTGTAATACTCCTAATTTTATATCGAGATCAAACAGAATAAAGTCAAGTCAGACTGTAATACCCGTACAGTAATACTTGTGTCTTATGTTGGTCTGAGTCTCTTAAATTGGTAGTAGTATATATATTTGGTGAACCCATTTTGTTAGCCAGTTAAATCATTTCTTATACCCATATAATGTATAACCCATTTACAAGTCCAGCTCATTAAAATCCTCAACCTAAATGATTACGTATTAACTTAACCCGTTCTGTATAAACCATTTTGTCTTATGTGTATAACCTAATAATCAACCCTATTAGTCTTATACGTGTAATATAACATTAACCTATCCAATATTACCCATTTGTGCCGCCTACTACCCATTACCTCCTCCCTTCCTCCATATTGGAGTCCACCTCCATTAACCCCACTTCTCCCTTGGCTTTCTTTGTGCGTCTTCATTCACGCACGCCTCATTCTTCCTACAACCAGCAGTACTGACCTCCATCAACCTCCTTCCCCATTCGTGCCCACCAACAACAACCGTAGCAGTCCCCATTATTGCCTAGATTCCGTCCTCATCTTCGTTGTTGCCATGGTTGTGATGCTAGCCAGACGTGGTACCCTTTCTTCCCTGTTTCCCGTCTTTTGTCATGTTCACTCGCACTCCCATGTTTATGTGTTGGGTCATTATTCGCCGGGGACATAGGCTGTTGTATTGGATATTATTTGCGAGGGTTTATTTTATTGTATTGTCGGGGTTGCTGTGTCGGTATCCGGTTATTATTGTCGATGCGTGTTGATGTAGTGTCGTGCGGTTGTTGATTATTATTTTGGTCGAGTTGTGGTTGTCGTCAGGATGACTTACAATTCATTATTGCTACCATGGGCGTAAACTCGTAGGTTGTTTCGGGGATAATTCGTTGTTTGCATATATACGTTGTAGTTATTGTTTGTATGAGTTTGTAAGTTGTGCGTGGTGTAGTGTAATGCTATTACTAATAATAAGTGGTGTGGTCATTATAATAATATAATAATAAGATGCTCTAGTAAAATTAATTAGAGTCAAGTCTAGTTTTCGGACTAAGTCGGTGTTAGTTTTATTTTATAATTAAATACGATAGGGTCCACATTAATGTAAGTATATAATATTTTACTAGGATCGGACTGCGTAGGATTTCCATGGTTATCTGTACTACCGATGCGGTGGTGACATGATGAATTGGTAAGGTTTTCCTTACTTAGAATACGTTAATATTATGATGCATGTATGAGTTACGAGTACGATGTGATATTGTGATAATGAGAATAATGTTGAATAATGATGAGTGAATGATTGATGAATATTGATATATTGGAGTTGGTGAGGCTAGCTTTAGACCTAGCCGGGGCCACTGATCACGGTCCCCTCCCTGATTTCTCCTCGCGGGTTGTTGAACCTGCGGGGGGTGTGCACACTCGGAATGAAAGGGCCTGCCAGAAGAGTTGAGATGAGATTATTGATTGGTACCGTGATGGTACTGAATGTTGAGATGAGATTATTGATTGGTACCGTGATGGTACTGAGAATGTGAAGAATTGGAGATGATATTGAGGATTGGTACCGATGATGGTACAAAGACGTTTGAGACTGAATGTTTTATATTACGTACTTGTGTTATGAAGTTAGCACGTTCTAACCGTATTCTATGTTTAAATTGTTACCCTATTTTCTTGGGGACCTGCGACGATCCAATTGACATTTTTGGTCTTTTGGGGAGCAGTGCTGGTGTGCAGGTTGATGATGTGTGATGGTTGTATGCTGGTTGACTGTACGGGATGGGTCTGCGCTATCACTGACCACGTTTATAGGTTGTGGACATATTAGTTGTGCTTCCGCTGCTGTATTGTGTAACCGTATTCTGTAGATACGAGCTTGTAATAATTCATTATTTAGTTTTAAATGGTTGGTTTCGGAATTGTATTGTAATGGACTACTACCTCGGGTAATACCGAGATGGTAACACCTTTATTTACTTGAAAATGTCTTGATAAGACTTCTGGGTAAATGGGGGTGTTACAAAGTGGTATCAGAGCTAGCCTCACCGTGATGGTACTGAGAATGTGAAGAATTGGAGATGATATTGAGGATTGGTACCGATGATGGTACAAAGACGTTTGAGACTGAATGTTTTATATTACGTACTTGTGTTATGAAGTTAGCACGTTCTAACCGTATTCTATGTTTAAATTGTTACCCTATTTTCTTGGGGACCTGCGACGATCCAATTGACATTTTTGGTCTTTTGGGGAGTAGTGCTGGTGTGCAGGTTGATGATGTGTGATGGTTGTATGCTGGTTGACTGTACGGGATGGGTCTGCGCTATCACTGACCACGTTTATAGGTTGTGGACATATTAGTTGTACTTCCGCTGCTGTATTGTGTAACCGTATTCCGTAGATACGAGCTTGTAATAATTCATTATTTAGTTTTAAATGGTTGGTTTCGGAATTGTATTGTAATGGACTACTACCTCGGATAATACCGAGATGGTAACACCTTTATTTACTTGAAAATGTCTTGATAAGACTTCTGGGTAAATGGGGGTGTTACAGTAAGTGTTTGACATGTCAGCAGGTGAAGTTCGAGCACAAGAAGCCTGGAGGTTTGCTACAACCACTCCCTGTTCCAGAGTGGAAATGGCAGTGCATATCGATGGATTTTGTGATGGCATTACCAAGGACCGTGAATGGTAGAAACGGTATTTGGGTTATTGTAGACCGCTTGACCAAGTGTGCACGATTCGTCCCAATTCACGACACTTGGAGTTTGGAGAAGCTCGCAGAAGTGTACGTTGCCGAAATCGTCCGTCATCATGGTGTACCGCTCAACATTGTTTCGGATCGAGACCCGAGGTTCTGCTCTAAATTCTGGAAGGCTTTGCAAGATGCTTTGGGAAGCAAATTATTGATGAGTACCGTTTTCCATGCTGCTACAGATGGACAGTCCGAGAGAAAGATCCAAACTTTGGAGGATATGTTGCGGGCTTGTGCCTTGGATTTCCAAGAGAGTTGGATCCGACATCTTCCGCTGGTAGAGTTTTCCTATAACAACAGCTACCATGCTTCTATTAAGATGTCTCCGTTCGAAGCACTTTATGTTCGAAAATGCCATAGTCCCGTCTGTTGGGATGTTCCCGGTGAAGTGAAGATTTTGGGCCCGGATTTGTTGGCTCAGACTATTGACGTAGTGAATGTGGTCCGATCTAGGATGAAGTCTGCCCAGGATCGACAGAAGTTGTATGCTGATGTTCGTCGCCGACCTTTGGAGTTTTCGGTTGGTGATCTTGTGTTCCTGAAGGTATCACCTATGAAAGGGATGAAACGGTTTGGGATTAAGGGCAAGCTCAGCCCTAAGTTCGTTGGCCCGTACCCTGTGATCGAGAGAGTGGGCGAAGTTGCTTATAAACTAGAATTGTCTGCATCTATGGGTAAGGTTCACGATGTTTTTCATGTTTCTCAGTTAAGGAAATATGTTAGTGATCCCGAGCACGTGTTGGAGCCCGAGATTGTGGATCTCGAACCAGATTTGACTTATGAAGAAAGGCCGGTGAAGATCACTGATCGCCGCGAGAAGCGTTTAAGGAACAAAGTTGTACCTCTGGTAAAAGTTTTGTGGCGCTGTAATCGGTTTGAGGAGGAAACGTGGGAAACCGAGTCTTCGATGCGATCTAAGCATCCTCAACTCTTCGAGTAAGGTAAACCTCAATTTCCTATCTGCTTATTCTTAGTTTCGAGGACGAAACTTTCTTTTAGTGGGGAGGATTGTAACACCCGCTATTTTTCCTAAGCATTTTTATTCTTTCCGTTAGGACTCCGTCTTAACTTTGTCACTTTTGGCCTCATATTTCATCATTTTACTGAGCTCTATTTTAATTTTTGAGTTTAATGATTTTTTTTATTTTTTTTTTATTTTAAAGATTTAAATTCTTTTTAAATCCATTTATTTGGTTTCTTCGTAAACTAATTAAATTTTCCGCAAGGAATTCTATCTCTCTTCGGATTGACATTTTTAAACTTGGATTTAAGTTATTCCTTTTCCTAAAAATGTTTGAATACGTTTCTATAATATTTTCAACTAGTAAATATTTTTATTTACAAAAAAATTAGTTGTTAATGATTTTTATTACGAATCTTCGCGAATAATTATTTTCTTACGCGAGGTTTACTCGAATTACTTTGAAATGCCTTCAACTATTTTACGATCATACTTTTTATCAACTTATAAATTATTTGAGACTATTTCCTCACATTTTGGACCGACTAAGCTCTTGGTCACAAGTTTTACTACGTTTTATTTAAACGTTTCATTTTATCACGTTAAAACGTTAACGTAAGATTATTTCTTTTCATTCATTGTGGCATTATTATCAAAACTTTTCATACTCCTTTATCATCACTTTTGGCCGGCTACTTCATCTTAGTTGCACATAGTTTTCATCAACACTTTAATCTCATTTATATTTTGGAAACCATCCATTTCCATACTTCATTTTATTCATTCATCAAAGTTAAAAAAAATCCACCTTCATCCATTATTGGCCGTGGCACCTCCCCCTATTCTAGGATTATTTTTGCTTCAATTCTAGTCTTAATCGACTCAAATTCATCGTCAAATAATCCTCTTTCCGTTCTCTTCGTTAAGGTATTAATCAACGTCGTTTTCGATCAATTTTTACCTTGATTTTTATTAGTTTTCTCATGGTATTTTTCTGCCATGATTTTCGTGTTTGGTAGGATTTTTGGGCGATCTCGAAGCCGACGAATATATTGTCGATTCAGACTTGGAGTAGAGGTAACGTCGATGTTACTCGGTATTTCATGATTTTAATTGAGTATTTGCATGTATATATTTTTATGTTTTATTTTGGCAATATACGTATGTCACGAATTCTGAAAAAAATTTAAAAGTTGAAAATTTGTATGATTCGGTATTTTTATCGCTTTTACGAGATTAACGATTAAATTGTTATATTAATTTGTAAAATCGTAATAATCGGCCTAAACATGTAATATATGTTTATATTCTGGAAAAATGTTGTTTTTGATGATTTTTAATAATTTAGTATTTTTCTGATATTTTTGATATCGATTATTGAATTATTACCGTTATCGGACAAAAATGATTAAAAGCCGATTTTTAGTTCTAGTGCTTAAACATTTTATTTTAATCTGATTTTTGACGTGGTGAAACTTTGTGGTGAAATAGAATTTTCTGAATTTCTTTCATAATTTTTCGGAATTGTTAAGTGGATGAATTAATTAATCACTTTAAATCATCGTTTATCGTTAAAACCGTGTTTGTTGTTTAAATTCTCGATTTCTGGTCTTTGGTTTAAATCTGGAAAAAATTATGATTCTGATGATTTCATATTAAAATGTAATTTTATGATTTTTACTGCCTTAATAAAATATTAGGAACGATAAATTTTATTAATGGAATCGTTAATTGTGAAAACGGGTTTTTAAGACGGTTTTGACGGGATTTATTAAATCTGGAATTTTAGGAAATCTGGAAAAATGGTAGATTCTGGAAAATCATGATTTTCAGTTTTAATAATAATTTTTGGATATTAATACTTAAATCGTTTTGTAATTACTATTTTTATTAGTCGTTATTGTCGAGATTGGACGATTAACGAGGAAACGCTTTAAAAACCGAGTTTTAGAATTCTGGAAATTTTCTTTTCTGGACAGAATGTCCATAAATATATTTTAACTATTTTACATAATTTTTGTACTATTTATTAAAGTCTTTAAATAATAAGTATTGATTTTCGGACAAATTGTGATTTATCGTTAAAATGCTTCGTCTTACCTAAAAGAATTATTTTTCCAGCAATTTTGAAAGTATTTAAATCTGAAACATTAAGAGTTAAATCATCCCTTAACATATTCTAAATATATTCAATGGTTTAATTAAATAAAAGACGTTAAAAGATTTAATTTCATATTTGCCGTAAAATCCTATTTGTAATCGTATTGTCGTAACTAATAATAATTAGGGAATTTTAGCTTTGTAAATTTTGAAAACACCCTGATTTGTATTATTAAAAAATTTAAGACATTTTTAATCATTTTATACACTTGTACGATATTTCAATAACTTCATAAACTCAAATGTTCTTACTTTAATAATTAATATCGTTAAGGCCGAAAGTATTAGTTTTATCAATCTATATCGTTTACTAAAAATGTGGTATTAGTATGAACTAATATTTTCACTATTTTGATATAATGCTATTTTTAGTAAAGTTTCTAAAAATAGAAGTTTCCTAAAATAGAAAGTTTCCTCTTTTAGAATATAAATGTTTACTTCTTTTATCCTCATATTATTTATATTGTTTATATCTTTTGAATATCGATAATGGCTTTGTTTTGGAGTTATGGAATAAGGACAAGTGTGAGGTTAGAGTAATATATTCTAGGGTTTACGGTTTTGCCATCAACTATAAGGCTAGTGTATCGATCAGGAATCGGTACATTGGTTGTTGAACCGGGTGACAGGTATCCCGGGAGTTGTGTACATTTTGACCTTAAGCTTAGGCCTCGAAGTAAGTCGCCGTCATAAGTTGAACTGGGTGACAGGTAATCCCAGAAGGGGTGTGCATTATCTTAAACTAGGGCCACGCATTTATAAGTCGCCGCTCTATTATGGTTGAGTAGCCTAGTTAGAGACCGAAGTTTGATTTGTTTGAACTAAGTTCTCGAAGCTACTTTTTAATATTCTCCTAGTGAAAGTCTAGCATTCATCACTACTCCTATCCATAACGCCATTTTGATTATTTTATTTATTATCGATATAAATTGGTTTGCAGGTTGGCAAATATTTTTATGTTTCTTCGGAAACCCTTTTGATTAATTTGTTTTACGCTAAAGCTTATTTTAATATGTTGTTTTACTGATTTCCATTTTTACTATTTTTCCTATATTAGTAATTACTGTTTTAAAATCCTGTTATACGGCTAGGAGAACGTTGACGTTGCTCCCCACTGATTGTGGCTGTTATGTTTTAACATGGCAGGTATACGTGTTTGTTTCCGGTGGGTGTGGGCTAACGAGCAGTCTTGGATCCTGCTTGATCTTTTTAATAATTATGTCTTAAGGATTGTTTAACCTCTTTGTGGATTGTTTTAAAATTTTAGCCATTTTTATGTATGACATACGTTTGACTTTACCAATTTAATTTAATAAGACATAGTTACAGTGTGTTTTAATCCCGGCTCTACAGTGTTTCCGCCACTGTATCGCGTTAGAATTTTTAGGGGATTACAGTTGGTATCAGAGCATCACTGCTCCCGACGTTTACACACCTGAAATTAGGGAAAAATACAAGTAAATTATTTAAACAGTAAATAAAGATATTATTAGAAATGGGTAGAAACAGATAAGGACTTAACTGTTAAGATTATCTGTTCCTGAACTCGATGATTAGCATTGATTTTATGTTGTTATTAATGAACTTCAAGATGGCCGGAAGAGGTAACCGAAACAACAACAACAACAACAACAACAACAACAACAACAACAACAACAATGATCAGGGAGGTATCGAAGCTCTGGCTGACACGCTACGCAACATAGCGCAGGCCATGAACGAAATGAACAACCGGAACCAACAGAGACCCTTTAGCTTCTCTCACGCAGCTGAAGGAATGGCCAAAAGCAGATTGGATTTTTATGATGGCTCCGTGGACCCCGAAGTCATGAACCGTTGGTTTCGACGGATGGAAAGGCAGTTTGGAATTTACTCCGCCCCCGAGAATCAGAAGGTGGGCCTAGCTGTGCTGTACCTGTCAGACAATGCAGACCGATGGTGGACCCAGGTTGGCCCGACTGCACTTCAGACTCCAGGATTCAACTGGACCCAGTTCAAGGCTCTCTTAGAGCAGAGATTCTATCCCGAGGAGCTGAGGCATCAGAGGATGACTGAATTCAACGCTCTACGCCAGAATACCATGTCGGTTGAAGCTTACACCACTCGGTTCCACTTCCTGGCGAATTATGCTGGAGATCTGTTACCCAATGAGAATTCCTGAGCTTTCTATTATCGAGGAGGACTTCGAGCCGATATCACTCTCAACATGCCCCGGAGTCTCTCAACTGTTAATGAGCTATATAATGCCGCGCTATACGCGGAGTCTTCGATTGAGCGGGTGAAATCTATGAACCCATCATCTGGTTAGAAAAGACCTTTCACCCATTCTGGGAATAACTCTTCATCTTCTTCTAAGAAGTTCAACTCTGGAGGTTTGGATTATTTTTCCTTTCTCTTCTTCTTTTACCTTCTTTTCTTCTAAATTTTCTGACTCTACTGTATGCTATTACAGGTAGTGGTTTCAAGAAAAACAATTTCAACTCGAAGCCCAACAACAAGAAGGATTCAGCATGCTTTAGGTGCAGACAACCCATACACTCCGGCAAGAACTGTGATGGCTCCCCTATTACCTGCTTTACTTGTGGAGAACCGGGTCACCGCTCCCCTCAGTGTCCGAAGAAGCCAACTGCCAACACCGCTACTGCAGCTGGCGCTGTCTCTACTTCTGCTCCTCGTAAGGGACGCATCTTTGTGATGAGCCGTGCTGACGCTGAGGCTAATCCTGATGTGGTTACGGGTATGTTTCTGATTTCTGGTGTTAGTGCTTATATATTATTTGATACTGGCGCTTCCACATCTGTAATATCTTCTACTCTGGCTCCAAAACTATCCTTAACCCCCTGTCTAGCTGAACCAATAGCTATTTCCCTTCCTTCTGGTCAAGTTGTTGACTGTTCTAAAGCTTATCAGAATGTACCTATTCTCTTTGCTGGTACTATTCTTCCTTCTACTCTCCTTGAGTTCCCTCTCGCTGAGTTCGACGTTATTTTGGGAATGGACTGGTTAGCTCAGTATGATGCAAGATTTCAGTGTCGAGATCAGAAGTGGTATGCTAAGTTTTCCAAGTGTGAATTCTGGCTTTCCGAGGTAGCTTTTCTGGGTCATGTTATCGCAAAGGAAAGTATTAAAGTTGACCCTGCTAAGATTTCAGCTATCGAGAGTTGGGCAAGTCCCAAAGATGTTGGCGAGATCCGAAGTTTCCTAGGTCTTGTCGGCTATTATCGAAGATTTGTGCAAGACTTTTCTAAGTTAGCACGACCTATGACTCAATTACTCAAGAAAGAGAATAAATTTATGTGGAATCAAGCCTGTGAAGATGCTTTTTCTGAGCTCAAGAGAAAGCTCACTTCTGCTCCTATCCTGACCCTACCTGAAGAAGGTGTTGGTTTTTATGTGTATTGTGACGCTTCTAAGAATGGTTTGGGTTGTGTCCTTATGCAGAACGGTAAGGTGATCGCTTATGCCTCTAGACAGTTGAAAGTTCATGAGGTGAATTACCCTACCCACGACTTGGAGTTAGCAGCTGTGGTGCGTGCCTTGAAAGTTTGGAGGCATTATTTGTACGGAGTGAGATGCAAGGTTCACACTGACCATAAGAGTCTGCGATATCTCTTCACGCAGAAAGATCTGAATGCGAGACAGAGACGCTGGATCGAGTTAGTGAACGACTATGACCTTGAATTGGTGTATTGTGAGGGAAAAGCTAACGTGGTTGCTGATGCCCTTAGCAGAAAGACCCTCCATTCCTTGTCTCCGTGTTCTGGCTTGCCTGAGAAGTTGGCCCGAGATTTTGCCAAGATGTCTATTGATGTTGTTGATGAAGGTTATGATGGTCGCCTGAATGCCCTAGTTGCTGAACCAACTCTTTTCCGTGAGATTCGTGAGAAGCAGTTGGATGACCCTTTTGTAGCCGGTATCCGAGAAAAGATGAATCTTGGTAAGGCTCTAGATTTTTCTGTGGATTCCAGTGGAGCACTGAAATTTAAGAACCGCTGGGTTGTCCTTGGTGATGCTGAGGTGAGAAAGCAAGTTCTAACCGAGGCACATAAGACGAGGTACTCTATTCATCCTGGTGGTGACAAGATGTATCGAGATTTGAAGCTCCATTTCTGGTGGCCTCATATGAGAGAGGACATTGCAGAGTTTGTAAGTGCTTGACATGTCAGCAGGTGAAGTTCGAGCACAAGAAGCCTGGAGGTTTGCTACAACCACTCCCTGTTCCAAAGTGGAAATGGCAGTGCATATCGATGGATTTTGTGATGGCATTACCAAGGACCGTGAATGGTAGAAACGGTATTTGGGTTATTGTAGACCGCTTGACCAAGTGTGCACGATTCGTCCCAATTCGCGACACTTGGAGTTTGGAGAAGCTCGCAGAAGTGTACGTTGCCGAAATCGTCCGTCATCATGGTGTACCGCTCGACATTTTTTCGGATCGAGACCCGAGGTTCTGCTCTAAATTCTGGAAGGCTTTGCAAGATGCTTTGGGAAGCAAATTATTGATGAGTACCGCTTTCCATGCTGCTACAGATGGACAGTCCGAGAGAAAGATCCAAACTTTGGAGGATATGTTGCGGGCTTGTGCCTTGGATTTCCAAGAGAGTTGGATCCGACATCTTCCGCTGGTAGAGTTTTCCTATAACAACAGCTACCATGCTTCTATTAAGATGTCTCCGTTCCGCTGGTAGAGTCTAAGCTCTTGGTCACAAGTTTTACTACGTTTTATTTAAACGTTTCATTTTATCACGTTAAAACGTAAACGAAAGATTATTTCTTTTCATTCGTTGTGGCATTATTATCAAAAAATTTCATACTTCTTTATCATCACTTTTGGCCGGCTACTTCATCTTAGTTGCACATAGTTTTCATCAACACTTTAATCTCATTTATATTTTGGAAACCACCCATTTCCATACTTCATTTTATTCATTCATCAAAGTTAAAACAAATCCACCTTCATCCATTATTGGCCGTGGCACCTCCCCCTATTCTAGGATTATTTTTGCTTCAGTTCTAGTCTTAATCGACTCAAATTCATCGTCAAATAATCCTCTTTCCGTTCTCTTCGTTAAGGTATTAATCAACGTCGTTTTTGATCAATTTTTACCTTGATTTTTATTAGTTTTTTCATGGTATTTTTCTGCCATGATTTTCGTGTTTGGTAGGATTTTTGGACGATCCCGAAGCCGACGAATATATATTGTCGATTCAGACTTGGAGTAGAGGTAACGTCGATGTTACTCGGTATTTCATGATTTTAATTGAGTATTTGCATGTATATATTTTTATGTTTTATTTTGGCAATATATGTATGTCACGAATTCTGGAAAAATTTTAAAAGTTGAAAATTTGTATGATTCGGTATTTTTATCGCTTTTACGAGATTAACGATTAAATTGTTATATTAATTTGTAAAATCGTAATAATCGGCCTAAACATGTAATATATGTTTATATTCTAGAAAAATGTTGTTTTTGATGATTTTTAATAATTTAATATTTTTTCTGATATTTTTGATATCGATTATTGAATTATTACCGTTATCGGACAAAAACGATTAAAAGCCGATTTTTAGTTCTAGTGCTTAAACATTTTATTTTAATCTGATTTTTGACGTGGTGAAACTTTCTGGTAAAATAGAATTTTATGAATTTGTTTCATAATTTTTCGGAATTGTTAAGTGGATGAATTAATTAATCACTTTAAATCATCGTTTATCGTTAAAACCGTGTTTGTTGTTTAAATTCTCGATTTCTGGTCTTTGGTTTAAATCCGGAAAAAATTATGATTCTGATGATTTCATATTAAAATGTAATTTTATGATTTTTAGTGCCTTAACAAAATGTTAGGAACGATAAGTTTTATTAATGGAATCGTTAATTGTGAAAACGGGTTTTTAAGACGGTTTTGACGGGATTTATTAAATCTGGAATTTTTAGAAATCTGGAAAAATGGTAGATTCTGGAAAATCATGATTTTTAGGTTTAATAATAATTTTTGGTTATTAATACTTAAATCGTTTTGTAATTACTATTTTTATTAGTCGTTATTGTCGAGATTGGACGATTAACGAGGAAACGCTTTAAAAACCGAGTTTTAGAATTCTGGAATTTTTTTTTCTGGACATAATGTCCATAAATATATTTTAACTCTTTTACATAATTTTTGTACTATTTATTAAAGTCTTTAAATAATAAGTATTGATTTTCGGACAAATTGTGATTTATCGTTAAAATGCTTCGTCTTACCTAAAAGAATTATTTTTCCAGCAATTTTGAAAGTATTTAAATCTGAAACATTAAGAGTTAAATCATCCCTTAACATATTCTAAATATATTCAATGGTTTAATTAAATAAAAGACGTTAAAAGATTTAATTTCATATTTGCCGTAAAATCCTATTTGTAAACGTATTGTCGTAACTAATAATAATTAGGGATTTTTAGCTTTGTAAATTTTGAAAACACCCTGATTAGTATTATTAAAAATTTTAAGGCATTTTTAATAATTTTATACACTTGTACGATATTTCCATAACTTCATAAACTCAAATGTTCTTACTTTAATAATTAATATCGTTAAGGCCGAAAGTATTAGTTTTATAAATCTATATCGTTTACTAAAAATGTGGTATTAGTATGAACTAATATTTTCACTATTTTGATATAATGCTATTTTTAGTAAAGTTTCTAAAAATAAAATTTTCCTAAAATAGAAAGTTTCCTCTTTTAGAATACAAATGTTTACTTCTTTTATCCTCATATTATTTATATTGTTTATATCTTTTGAATATCGATAATGGCTTTGTTTTGGAGTTATGGAATAAGGACAAGTGTGAGGTTAGAGTAATATATTCTAGGGTTTACGGTTTTGCCATCAACTATAAGGCTAATGTATCAGGAATCGGTACATTGGTTGTTAAACCGGGTGACAGGTATCCCGGGAGTTGTGTACATTTTGACCTTAAGCTTAGGCCTCGCAGTAAGTCGCCGTCATAAGTTGAACTGGGTGACAGGTAATCCCAGGAGGGGTGTGCATTATCTTAAACTAGGGCCACGCATTTATAAGTCGCCGCTCTATTATGGTTGAGTAGCCTAGTTAGAGACCGAAGTTTGATTTGTTTGAACTAAGTTCTCGAAGCTAGTTTTTAGTATTCTCCAAGTGAAAGTCTAGCATTCATCACTACTCCTATCCATAACGCCATTTTGATTATTTTGTTTATTATCGATATAAATTGGTTTGCAGGTTGGCAAATATTTTTATGTTTCTTCGGAAACCCTTTTGATTAATCTTTTTTTTTGGTAAAAGGTAAGTATAATAAAAAGGAAACAACAAAACTAACAAAACAATGGCTACATCAAATTATGTAGCCATTTAGCATCCTTAATCGTTACAGGGTATTTAATTTTACACAAAATCCTATTCTTAACATCCGACACGATCAAATTGACTATCTCTTGTGGATGTCTCACCACTCCATCAATTCTGCACGAATTCCTTTGTCTCCAAATATGGTAAATGGTCGCATTGATCATCGCTCGAAGTACATTACATTGCAACTTCGAACCCCTCAATTTCGTTGCCCAAACCATCCCCGTGATACACGGGATTGGTTTCCTCACCCAATTGCTCAACAGGCCCATCACCCGAGTACTCCAACTGCAACCAAAGAAAAGATGTTCTAAACTCTCTTCTTCCTGTTCACAGATAAAGCAACGATCCGAATCAGCAACCCCGATCCTAAAAAGCTTTTTCCTCGTATTAAGGGACCCTCGAAACACTAGCCATGAGATGAAGCTATGTCTCGGCACACTCCACGCTCTCCACACCAGTCTCGCCCACGGAACCAGCGAGTCGCAAGGTCTCAAATCCTGATATGCCTTCGCAATCGAGAAGCATGATTCCGCTCCATGCCAAGAACCATTATCGAACATACTCTTTATTTTCTCCTTAGCCTGACAAATTTTCCTCCACGCCCACGTAACATCTGAATGAGGCTGATAATCATACCACTCCCCCCCTTTCAGATAAATGCTATTGACCCATCGAACCCACAACCGGTCCGGCTGATCAAACACCCACGAGGCAAGTTTCGCCACAGCAGCTTCATTCCAGATATACAGATCCCTAATTCCCAAGCCTCCTTCATCTTTAGGCCGACAATTTTTTTCCCAACTAACCAAAGCTCGATTATTTCCTTCTACACCTCCTTCCCATAAGAAATTACGACATAGTGGAATAATTCGAGCCATGACAAATTTAGGAATGATAAAAATCATAGCCCAATAATTATGCAGTTGAGACAGAACAGATTGGACCAGAGTCAATCTCCCAGCATAAGACAGCTTACGGGCTCCAATACCAGAGATTCTCGAGATAATTCGGGCTATCAATTTTTCACAATCAAGCTTACCTAAACGAGTACTTTGGATAGGTAACCCAAGATACCGAAAAGGAAACGTACCTTCGACGCACCCCGAGAGCTAAGGATCGCAGTCTTCTTGTCCTCATCCACTCCAGCGAAATAAGCATGAGACTTACCCACACTTACGGAAAGACCCGAGGCCCTGCTAAAGGTAGCAAAAGCACTCCACAAGAATTCCATCGATTCCCGGTCTCCTTTACAAAAAAGGAGGAGATCATCCGCAAAGATCAAGTGAGTCAGCTTTAAAGGACCACATTTCGGATGGAATTTAAAATTCCTATCCACTCTTCCAAAATCCATAATTCGAGAGAAGTATTCCATGCATATCGTGAATAACAAAGGCGACATGGGATCCCCTTGTCTCAAACCCCTTTTCCCTCGAAAAAACCCAAAATTATCTCCATTAGCGCAAAGAGAAAAGGAGACGGTCTCGACGCATTCCATAACCAACCGACGAAAATGGTCTGGAAAGTCCAAAGCTCTCAACATCTGGTCCACAAATCTCCACTCAACACTGTCATACGCCTTATGGATATCCACTTTAAACAAGCATCTTGGCGAAATTCTCCCTCTCTTATACAAACGCACCAAGTCCTGACAAATCAGCACATTCTCCACAATACTACGGCCTTCAATAAAACCTCCTTGATTAGGAGATATTATCAGAGGCAAAATCTTAGCCATCCTTGCACAAATAATTTTAGCAATACACTTGTACAAGACATTACAGCAAGCAATCGGCCTGAATTCTTTCACATTTTGAGGCCTATTCACCTTAGGGATCAGAACGATATTCGCACAATTCAGTTGTTTTAAAAGTTTACCAGAGATAAAGAAATCCTGGATAGCCAACACAACTTCCTCACCAATAATGTCCCACGAATCAATAAAGAATTGGCTCGAGAAACCATCTGGTCCCGGCGATTTATCCCGAGGAATGCTAAAAAGAGCCCCCTTGATCTCTTCCGGTGTCACACTTGCCTCCAGAATCAGTTTATGCTCCTGTGAACAAATGGGACCCCGTCTAATCAAGTCAACATGAATATCCTCAACAACCCGAGAATCACCGAGTAGTCCTCGATAATACTGCGTGAAAGCATCCTCGATCGAGGCCTTATTATCACACTCTAGGCCGTCTGCATCTGAAATCTTAGCTATAGCGTTGTGAGCACGTCGTCCACGGAGGAGGCCATGGAAGTAAGCCGAGTTGACATCCCCATCACGGACCCATTTAAGCTTAGATTTTTGACTCCAAAATTCAGCCCTAGCAGCCTGTAACAACCTAACCTGCTTGTTCATTTCGCTCTCCTCTTGCATTAGTGCCACAGACAAGTCAGACCTGAGGCGCTGCTGCAATTGGTCGAGCCTGAGCTCAGCCTGATTACACCGATTTTCAATATCCGAGAAACAATCAGCATTCAGCATCTTCAACGGTCTTTTAAGACAACCCAATTTCTTCACTATCCGAAACATAGGCGTCCCAAAGATCGTCTCCTTCCACACATCCTCGACACAAGAACAAAAATTCGGCGCTTTGCTCCACATATTCATGTATTTGAAGCTACGATTCTTCCTTACCGGAGGATTCTCCAGTTGAACAATACAAGGGCAATGGTCAAAGGTTTCTTCAGGTAAGAAGTTCGCAAAACCATTTGGAAACAGACCCATCATCTCATCATTAATTAAGCACCTATCAATACGACTATAAACTCTAGTTTCAGCCACCCAATGTTTATTATTCCAAGTGAACCAAGACCCACTAGCCTTGCAATCACTTACCTCACAGTTCGCCAAACAGTCACGAAATTGATTCATAGCTTCCTCCGGAGAAGTCCCCCCCAGACGTTCACGAGCTTCCACAACACAGTTGAAGTCCCCCATAATCATCCAAGGTCCTTTATGAGCATAATCCTCTAGTCTTCTCCAAAGCTCCGTTCTCCCCGAAGCTGAGTTAAAGGCATACACAATAGTGAGCCAATAATCCTTCCCCGAAAAAGTAGTAACTTTGATATGAATACTTTGATTACTATACTCCACAATCGTCAAATTGACTCTTTCAAATTGACCCTTTTGATTAATTTGTTTTACGCTAAAGCTTATTTTAATATGCTGTTTTACTGTTTTCCATTTTTACTATTTTTCCTATATTAGTAATTACTGTTTTAAAATCCTGTTATACGGCTGGGAGAACGTTGACGTTGCTCCCCACTGATTGTGGCTGTTATGTTTTAACATGGCAGGTATACGTGTTTGTTTCCGGTGGGTGTGGGCTAACGAGCAGTCTTGGATCCTGCTTGATCTTTTTAATAATTATGTCTTAAGGATTGTTTAACCTCTTTGTGGATTGTTTTAAAATTTTAGCCATTTTTATGTATGTGTGGACATGACATAGGTCCACCCCGACGCGGCCACGCGCGGGTTTGGGGAGGCAAATGAATCTCCATATGAGATGGATCGAATTGAATTTTAAATCGAAGTAGGAGTCGCCACCAAATTTTGTGGTTATTCGGAACCATTCGAACCCACTCTATGTCGTAGTGGGCCATATTTAAAACATGGCCCATTTCCGATATCAGAGCTTATCGGGTTCGTCCCTTAACATTACGATACCGATACCGACATTATCGGATATCGTGTATTGAATGACTCTCGTTTCCAATGGATTCGGACATCCGGAAACCATGGTTCTGAGTAAGGGGTGAGGGTACGTGTTGGGAAGTTCACTAAGAACACCCAACCCCGCCCGCACTTAGCGGCCTTTACTAAGATATCGTTCGTTTTTTATGTACACGCGTTAGTTCGACGGTTGAATGATATGCAAAGATTATTTTCCCTAGACATGTGAGAGAAAAATAAATGGGTTGCTAAGTCGATTAATGCATGTTAAACTAATAACGTCAAAGTTATTTTAGCATGTGAAGTTCGTTTTAGTCTAATAAAACAAAGAAATAAATAAATTGCTACAAACACGAGAAAACGAGTTAGTAACGATTGAATAATTTGAATAGAGACGCAAATAAATAATATGCATGATTTTGAAAAGATTTATGTCACGTGATGGATTAGCACGCGTTGACCGAGGTCAAAAAAAGGTATTTATCGAAATATGTCACGAAAGTCGCTTTTTATGTAAGATTCGAAAAGAACAAAAAATAGAAAAGCGAGGAAACGAAAAAAAGAGACCCGGATAACCAGGCCACGGCGCGAGTCGCCTGACAGGCGCGCGACTCGCGTGGCGGTCTGTTCGGGTTTTTTTATTTTGTCGAAAATCGTTAAATTTTATAAATCGCGTACAAACATGGATTAATTTATACTCGATTCATATTTTCGATATTCGTCGTATTCGATATTCGATTATGAAATCGATATCGAATAGTCGGAATGATTTTAGAAAAGGTTTTGAAAAAAAGTTTGTTTTGAATGAAAAGTAAAAAAAAAGAATTTTGAACGAAAAAGATGTTAATTCTCTCCGCGTATAAAATTGTCGAAGATGTAACGATTTTATTTAGCATCAACGAGAAATAATTAATTTTGTTCTTGTTGGATACAATATTTGATTAGAAAATCAATATCGTATTTTAAGAACGTTATATAAAAAAATAGTTTTTCGTAATATCGATTATTAAAAAATATGCGATGAACGACCCATATTAAAAAGATGGACTAATGACACGACCAAAGAAAAAACGAAAAAAAAGATGAGAGAAAGGAACAGAAGAAGAGAAGAATCGGGTTTGATTTACACCCTCAACCTACATGCTTTGTTTTCTCGGGATAAGGCTCGTCGGAAAGTGGCTTAAAATTGGGAGCGTCGAGATGATGCGGGATGAGTTAAGGTGTCGGTTTGGACGTGTGATGGGACGGGTTTCGGCCGGTTTTCTCGGGGTCGGATTCGTCGGTATTTCGGTACTTGTATGATCGATGAATGTGTGTCGAGGTTGATGAATAATTCTAGATTAATTCTGAGTTTTTCGATGAATGATCGTGGATCTTAGATGTGTGTATAATGGCTGTCAAAACGTGTCTTTTGTGTTGGACGGGAGGTCCTATTTATAGGAATCGAGGTAGTCTTGCTTGTGTGACAAGAAATACCGGTTTGGATAGGAAATACGAGAGTTCAAGAGGAAACCAAAGTCTCGTTTCTTGGTGGGGAAGCCAAATATCTCGGCTGTCAAGGGGAGTATTTTGGCTGCTTTGGATGTCTTGGCCGAGTATTTGGAGCTCGGTCGGTATCTGATTCGGTTTCCGGATAGAACTCCTACTTGAGATCGAATTCTACCTTCAACGGAATTGTTTAATGTCCTCAAAGCTGATTTTTTTGGTAGTATTGGAGTCCAAACCGGACACGTGAGGTGTCACGGCTGGTCCGTGAGTCTCGAAAAATATCTTTGACCAGGTTTGACCCGGTCGCTAAAAGACGGTTTTACCCCTGGTGACGGTTTTGACCAAAATTAGTCTTATTTGACTCGAAACGACCCACTGGGCCTGGATTTGAGGTTGGTTTTGTAAGATTTGTACTCCGTAATAAGTCTAAACCAAATGTCCATGATTACGAGCCCATATCCGAGTCCATCAAAGCACGTTTATGTCCAATCATCATCGGGTGTTTGGCGGGAACTATTATAGACACCTGGCGGTCAAAATGTGGGTGTCTACAGAGCCCCCACTCTGACTGAGGCTTGGACAAGGCAAAAGTCAGAGTAGCTACCAGGTCAATCAAGGATTAAAACCTGGCAGACTTCCGATCGGGTCGTTTATAGTCCATTAGACCTGCATGAAGGGCTCGCCAGCCATAGGATAGAAATCATACCTGGGTTGATGTTAATAATGTCGCGGAAGCTTGCCTTGGAAGCTATGGGTATACCTGTTTACAGGTACATCCTGTCTTAGAATTGCGCGGGAGCTTGCCTTGGAAGCTATGAGTATATCTGTTTACAGATACATCCTGATTCTTCAGTAGAAAATGTCGCCTGAGCTTTCCACTGGGGAACTTTTCTTAGAATTTCTCGGGAGTATTGGGTGTACCTGTATGCTGACACAATTTGTATGTAACATTTAGGTGAAACACCGACTCATGCTGGGGAAGAAATGATTTTTGATTGATTTTTTGGAAAGAAAATGATTTTTTTTTGGAAATTAGAATGCTTGGGATGACTTGATTCCTAATCCGATTCTGACACGGACTCCTAAATTCTCTGGTTAGGCCTGTATGCCTAGATGAAGTGTGATACAAATTCTTATTCCCGTGGTGACTAGGAAAGGAATTTTCTCAAATGGCTGAGTTTTGCAAATTTTAAAATGAGAATTTGAAGAGAGAGAAATACCGACCGACTCGACTCTGGACGCGAGAGGACGAGTTGACAGACACGACTTTGACTCTTGAAGGGGTTGGACCGTGACTCGGTAGGGGGGTGGCCACCTAAGATGACAAGACTCTTAAGCTGCGTTATTCCGTAGCCTAGGCGAGTGACAACATGGTCGAATCCTCGGAATGGGATAGATATGTACTCTGTAATGACAGGACCCAGTAGTAGCAATGCTGTAGACTGGTGTTCTTTTCGGATCTTTGATTTTTGGGTACATTTCCAAAGTGGGTATTGCCTCGAGTCCTGACAGATTCTTGTCTTCGGCTGAGCTGAGTACTAGGACACACTATAGAAAGGTGGCTAGATTTTGAAAGTATTTGGATTATGTGAGTGGATGGAGAGCTTCTGCCTAGGAGAAGCCCCCAGAATGACAAAGCTAACTGTTAAGAACATGACAGTGTCGTGACCGGAATGATGGCGCTTTTTTCGAATTTGTGTGAATGTGAATGGTTGTGCCTCTGTTGAAAGGCTGCCTACGTATTCACGTGTTAGTGAAATTAAACCAAGCCGTAGTTCAGTGGTTTGAAAGATATATAATGGTGCCTAGTTTACTAGGGCTTTGTGTGTAACTAGCCATAGCAATGGTGTAGGCTAGGTGCATTCCCAATGATGTCTTGACCAAAGGGCTTGAATAATTAAGTTGTTGATTCTATGACTGTGAGCATTCTCCGGGATAGTCCCCAGAGGTGGTGTGAACTATTTGGGCATGTTCTATGCCGACTGCAAGTTGAGTTCTCGTGTTTGGGGCTGGTAACTGGTTTAGATGTTTTTGGAAATGTGGAGCTAGGTCGCAAGTGGCTTTGATGTTTCGAAATCTGGAGCTCGATTTTGTGGAGCTAAGGCCTCGAGGGTAAGGTATTGTAATGTGGTAGGAAAGGGGGAAGTCGAGTAAAAATGACTCGGACTTCGATCGGGCAGGTAGATAATGCGGGATCTGGTTTCCATGTCTGGCCCTAAAGGTTAGGGTGTATCCTATGGAGCTTGAATCCTCACAATTTTGGGCTGTCTCTAGCCTAGGTCTCGAGAAGGTCTTGAGGGTTGTAATGTGGGAAGGCTAGATGTGGTGTTAGCTGACCAGCTTGACTGTCTCTCCCCTATTGGATGGTATGGGTATTGATAATTTTTGAATTGACCATTTCACGGTCATGGGTTTTTGAATTCTTTGGGTTGACCTCTTAGCCCCGGTCATGGGATTCTTCATTTGAGTTGACCGTGTCTGGTCGAGAGATGTTGATAATTCTTTTTTGATCATGGCCAGCATTTTTGTTTTGGCCTTTTGTTTTTTTTCTCTTGGACTTTTGATTTTTTTGTCCAGCTTTTTTTTTGTCGGTCAGACTAACACCTAAGGTAGGGACTGGCTAATCTTATTGGATGGGTGTTTATTGTGGGAAGTGGGCTTGCCTCCCGTCTTGAACCCAAACTAGAAGACTACCCAGATTTGTCATAGGATTCGATATGCTCTTGCTACGGGTAGTTATGTGGCTTTCTATACCAGACATGGAATAGGTAAAAGGAAAACACGGGCTCGGTTTCCTGCAGTCATTATAGATGTGTCTATAATAGTCACGTGCGTGTGCTCACAGTGTATGATGGTGTTCATCATGTTCTCGGAAACACATAAGGAAAGTATGTATGAGAAATAGAAAAGCTGATTTTATTGAATTTTGAAAAAAGAGGACAGAATACAACTGACTTTGACTCTAACTTTGATTTGGAAATGAGAATGTAGGGTATCCTAGACTCGAACTCAGACTTAGACTCGAATCAAATCCGGACTCGGACGCTCGGTTGGTTGTTTTTTTTGGTAAGGTCTTTGATTGGAGAGAAAGACGGGTGCCACGACTCGCCTAAACTCGGCTTTGCGCAAGTGCAAGAGAGGGAGTCAAACTAGACACGGCCCGGGGTGACGGGTCGACAAAGACTCTTGGACCGGGATACTCGAACGTTGATCTAGACGAGGTAACGACTGCGAATTGGACTCGAGCTGCATAAGGGTGAATCCGAAAATGGGGGCGACCGTGTTTGACCGTATCACGTGCTCGGACCAACCGTGTTGACCTAACCCTAGGTGACTCGAGTATTCGTAGCATAGATACGACACGAAGAAGACATCATAAGGACGCCGGTGCAGGATGAACGTAGGGTACCCCTTAAGGTGACCGTGGTTGACTGCTCGGGTGGAGGACAGCCCTCGAGTGAGACTAAAGACTTTGATAGGACTCAAATGGTGCGACATCTAAGTGACTCGAAAGTGGGGTACATGAGCCAACACGTGTAAGACCTGATCCTTAGAGCAAACGCGGTTGATCGCCCCGCTAAAGGGTAGCCCCCGAGTGGGACTGAAGACCGACTCCTAGACGGGTGACTCGTGGATGGTGGACTCTCCCTGGGTTTTGGCAAAGTGGGCCTAGTCCCGTTCGAAGAAAGATCCGTGTGTGAAATCCCCAGACTTTGGACTCGAGTGTGTAAACGGGCTTCCCTTTGCAGGAGTTTGTCCTACGAAGGTGGGTCGTGCCTTGACAAATAAGGCGGACTGGGATGGGGTGGAAATCCGTGATGTAAGACCGACGGAGTTTCGACGCTATAGACTCTTACAACCTATGACAAGACCCGACACTGCTAAATACGGGAAGTCCTAAGAAGAAGAGGGTTTTGAAAAGGGAATTTGGATTTGAAAACCGAGCAAAGCCGGGTAGGATGGCCCGATTTTTTTTGAAAACCGAGAAAAAGGTTATCGGGCCGAGATTTCGGGCTTTTTTTTTAAAGGTTTGGACAGCATACCGGCTAAAAATAGGCTATTTTGAGTCAAAATCATAAGTCCTAAATTTGGTAGCTTTCCGGGTTTTGAAAAAGTAGATGGGTTTGAAAGGATGTAAGTTTTTTTTGAAAATGACGGTTTTTGAAAAAGACCAAAAGAAGATCAAGTAGCATGTAGTCACGGAAACAGTATAATGACGCCATGTATGCTCTTAGTCTAAGTCACGGTCGGTCGAATAAGGTCTATACCAACAACGATCGCATTCTCGCAAATCAGGACGAACTTCCTAAGCCGAGTTGGTCTTAGAACCTGCCGTAAAACCCATGCGAGTTCCGCCATCGAAGTCTTTAGTGCACCCATGTAGGAATGCACCGTGGTATAGTGGGACGTCGGTCACAAGTAACCGGCCCGGGAAAAATTTGGGTTATGCATGAACCATTGAACTAAAACGTGTACATTACTAATCGAACGATTTCTTTTCGAGTCTCACCCTGAGGATGCCGATGGTAAGTGACACATCAGTTAATCCCCAGCGGAGTCGCCAAATTGTGGACATGACATAGGTCCACCCCGACGCGGCCACGCGCGGGATTGGGGAGGCGAATGAATCTCCATATGAGATGGATCGAATTGAATTTTAAATCGAAGTAGGAGTCGCCCCCGAATTTTGTGGTTATTCGGAACCATTCGAACCCACTCTATGTCGTAGTGGGCCATATTTAAAACATGGCCCATTTCCGATATCAGAGCTTATCGGGTTCGTCCCTTAGCATTACGATACCGATACCGACATTATCGGATATCGTGTATTGAATGACTCTCGTTGCCAACGGATTCGGACATCCGGAAACCATGGTTCTGAGTAAGGGGTGAGGGTACGTGTTGGGAAGTTCACTAAGAACACCCAACCCCGCCCGCACTTAGCGGCCTTTACTAAGATATCGTTCGTTTTTTATGTACACGCGTTAGTTCGACGGTTGAATGATATGCAAAGATTATTTTCCCTAGACATGTGAGAGAAAAATAAATGGGTTGCTAAATCGTTTAATGCATGTTAAACTAATAACGTCAAAGTTATTTTAGCATGTAAAGTTCGTTTTAGTCTAATAAAACAAAGAAATAAATAAATTGCTACAAACACGAGAAAACGAGTTAGTAACGATTGAATAATTTGAATAGAGACGCAAATAAATAATATGCATGATTTTGAAAAGATTTATGTCACGTGATGGATTAGCACGCGTTGACCGAGGTCAAAAAAAGGTATTTATCGAAATATGTCGCGAAAGTCGCTTTTTATGTAAGATTCGAAAAGAATAAAAAATAGAAAAGCGAGGAAACGAAAAAAAGAGACCCGGATAACCAGGCCACCGCGCGAGTTGCCTGACAGGCGCGCGACTCGTGTGGCGGTCTGTTCGGGTTTTTTTATTTTGTCGAAAATCGTTAAATTTTATAAATCGCGTACAAATATGGATTAATTTATACCCGATTCATATTTTCGATATTCGTCGTATTCGATATTCGATTATGAAATCGATATCGAATAGTCGGAATTATTTTAGAAAAGGTTTTGAAAAAAAGTTTGTTTTGAACGAAAAGTAAAAAAAAAAAGAATTTTGAACGAAAAAGATGTTAATTCTCTCCGCGTATAAAATCGTCGAAGATGTAACGATTTTATTTAGCATCAACGAGAAATAATTAATTTTGTTTTTGTTGGATACAATATTTGATTAGAAAATCAATATCGTATTTTAAGAACGTTATATAAAAAAATAGTTTTTCGTAATATAGATTATTAAAAATTATGTGATGAACGACCCAATTAAAAAGATGGACTAATGACACGACCAAAGAAAAAACGAAAAAAAAAAAAAAGATGAGAGAAAGGAAGAGAAGAAGAGAAGAATCGGGTTTGATTTACACCCTCAACCTACATGCTTTGTTTTCTCGAGATAAGGCTCGTCGGAAAGTGGCTTAAACTTCGGAGCGTCGAGATGATGCGGGATGAGTTAAGGTGTCGGTTTGGACGTGTGATGGGACGGGTTTCAGCCGGTTTTCTCGGGGTCGGATTCGTCGGTATTTCGGTACTTGTATGATCGATGAATGTGTGTCGAGGTTGATGAATAATTCTAGATTAATTCTGAGTTTTTCGATGAATGATCGTGGATCTTAGATGTGTGTATAATGGCTGTCAAAACGTGTCTTTTGTGTTGGACGGGAGGTCCTATTTATAGGAATCGAGGTAGTCTTGCTTGTGTGACAAGAAATACCGGTTTGGATAGGAAATACGAGAGTTCGAGAGGAAACCAAAGTCTCGTTTCTTGGTGGGGAAGCCAAATATCTCGGCTGTCAAGGGGAGTATTTCGGCTGCTTTGGATGTCTTGGCCGAGTATTTGGAGCTCGGTCGGTATCTGATTCGGTTTCCGGATAGAACTCCTACTTGAGATCGAATTCTACCTTCAACGGAATTGTTTAATGTTCTCAAAGCTGATTTTTTTGGTAGTATTGGAGTCCAAACCGGACACGTGAGGTGTCACGGCTGGTCTGTGAGTCTCGGGAAATATCTTTGATCGGGTTTGACCCGGTCGCTAAAAGACGGTTTTACCCCTGGTGACGGTTTCGACCCAAATTAGTCTTATTTGACTCGAAACGACCCACTGGGCCTGGATTTGAGGTTGTTTTTGTAAGATTTGTACTCCGTAATAAGTCTAAACCAAATGTCCATGATTACGAGCCCATATCCGAGTCCATCAAAGCACGTTTACGTCCAATTATCATCGGGTGTTTGGCGGGAACTATTATAGACACCTGGCGGTCAAAATGTGGGTGTCTACAGTATGGCATACGTTTGACTTTACCAATTTAATTTAATAAGACATAGTTACAGTGTGTTTTAATCCCGACTTTACAGTGTTTCCGCCACTGTATCGCGTTAGAATTTCTAGGGGATTACAGTTCTCAAGTCTGTTCGAGCCTTATTACCGGTGGATCCAAGGGGAAATTTAAACCTAATTGGGCCGGGCCATATCTGGTGAAAAAGATTCTATCGGGCGGAGCTGTGATGCTGACGGACCTGGATGGGAACGAATTTGTACACCCAACCAACCTGGACCAGTTAAAGCGTTACTATCCTTAAGCCCTTTCTCAATGTCATTTGCTAAAGTTTATTAAAATCATTTTTCTAAGGGTTATTTAATGACAATAATACCAACTATAGGGCGTCTTTCCAAAATAATACTAATTTCAATAAATCTGAGAATAATACGTATTATTAGAGTAATTAAACAAGAGTAGTATAAGTAAGTTTATCACCTGCTACGTCAGGTCACCTCATTAATATTTAACCTGTTATCCTCCATCCTCCTCCTTAGACCTGGATAATGGGTGAACCGTGTTGGTTAGCTTCGGGTCGGGCCAATTTCGGGTTATAATAATCGGGTTGACTTCGGGTCGGGTCAGATAATTTCGGGTTCGGGTCATTCTCGGGTTTGCTGATTTCAACTTTTTTTAAGGGATATCCACTCGTTTTCAATAATAATAGTCGGGTCAATTCAGATTATGGGTCAAAATCATGTCTTCAGTTCGGGTGTCGGGTCGGGTTCGGTTTGACTTATTCGGGCCGGTTCAGCTTTGCCAGGTTACTCCTGTTTACTTCTCTCCTTCATCCTCTCTCTCTATTACCCTTCATCCTTCATCAGTTTTTTTTTTCTATACGTTTCGTTTAGATTAACGTGTTGATTTTGGTGTAGGATTGTGTTGTTAGCTACATTTGGTGAGGTTGAAGGAACAGAAATACGGAAGACATTAATGACGTTTAATGCCCTGTACACTAAGTAAGTGAAAAGGAGTGAAGTAATATGAAATAAATTAATGGCGAAAAGGAAGGTGAACGAGTTCTACCTGTAATTGGTCATCTATACTACTCTGGTTTAAGTACTTCAAAAATATGTATTATTATCAGATTTATTAAAATTGAAATTATTTTCGAAAGATGATCTATAATTGGTATTATTGTCATTAACTAAAATTAAAGGTGAAAAAAGGTGGAAGGGTTCTACAGGTAACCGGTCACCTATACTACTCTGGTTTAACTACTCCAATAATACGTATTATTCCCAGATTTATTAAAATTGATATTATTTTGGGAAGACGCTATATAGTTGGTATTACTGTTGTTAAATAACCCTTTTTTCTAAAATAAACTATCAAAAAGCAAGTCAGAAGATAGAATTATTTATTCTACTGTTATAAACATCTCGAACCATAGTCCTGGTGTATTTCAAGATTGCAAATTACTAAAACATCTGAACTACGTTTAGTTTGATTCCATTGATTGTGGATACGTAGGCAGCCCCTCAAAAGGGCACAACCACTGCAATCGAGAAAGGAAAACAGGAACGGTTTTTTAATAAACTTTCTTTATTTATTTAAAAAAAATCCGATAAATTCGGAAAATTACAGATTGTAAAAAATTCAAAAAAAAATCCCAAAAAAAAGAGCACACGACACCAAAATAAATAGTAATAATACTTAAATAATAAAAATCTAGGGGCTCGGCGTTTAGGGCATCTTGCCCTTTCCCTTGTCTTTAGCTTCTTTTTCCGTCCACTGGCGACGACGGGGAGGTGAGCGCTCCCGAATCACCAAGGGAACCTCCTTAGCCCGGACTCGTTTCCTCGAACTAGAATCCTCAGACACATCAATCGGTCCTAGTCGGGCCCTCACCCTTTCTGGTAACCGGTCTCGTGGACCCAATCTGTCTCGGGCCGCTAGTCTCGGTCCAAGTCTTCTCTCCAAGTCGCTAGCACCGGTCTCTTTAGCTCAAGTTTTAGTTTTTGACTTAAGACCCGACTCCAGTCGGACAAGGATAGCAGGAGTTTCCAATTCATCAAAGAACCCCTATTATCTTTCACCGTTTCCCGACGGACCAAGTCAAAAGCCTCGTCAGTCTTCAAAGCCTTACGGGTCTCTTCAGATTCCTCAGAAGTCCATTTTCGGTATGACTCAGAAACCCAAACGGTTTGACAAGGGCAGGGTACAGTCCATATGGCACGGGTAAACCAACATTGTAGCCACGTGTCACACATAGCATCCGTTAATTGGAGCGAAACGCTAATGATTGCTTCAGTCTCGGGGATCTGCTGAAACGAACCGAACTGCCTCAGAATGCGGTCTGGGTAGATATGGACAGTCCAATCCAAAGACAGGATCACTAAATAATGGGCTTTGTCTCTTTTAGCTAACCCTGTCAGTTTTGAGAGGAACCACCAAATAACGGTCCATCTAATCAAGGGCCCACCATGGAATTTTAATTCTTCATCCCAATAAGTTCGATTTATGTGATGACTCGAGCTTATTCGTCGTTTCCTTGAGCTAATCTGGCAACTACGATATTTGGGTATGCTCACCGGGGGCTCTATGATCGACAAGCGCTCGGATAACCAGATCTGACAAAAAAGAAACGGGTTCGTGTGAATTAGAATCAATCGAGTGACCCCAGTACGTCAAAAGTTCGAAAGAATTCAAAAAAAAAAGAATTTTCGAAAAAATTCGGAAAAAAGAATTTTCGGGAAAAAATTCGGGGAAAAAAAAAATTGGAAAAAAATTCAAAAGAAATTTTTCGGAAAAATTTTCAAAAAAAAAAGAGAGGAAAAAAACGCAGTCCAATACCTGGAAAAGACGAGTACTTCCTGTCAATTGCCGATCCGGGTCAAATCTTCGAGCATCAAGGCCCATAATAATCTCCCCAGTTGTCAGCCAAGCCGGGCTGTGACCCGTCTCCATCTGGTCAACTATGCCAATTAACCTAATTTCACCTAAGCACGAGCCAGCCTCCATTCTTCCTTCTAAGATATATCGGTGCAGCATGCAAAAAGCAAAGGTCCTGCGCCTGTGGGTGGGAGTAATTCTTACGCCGTTAGAATTCATAAATTTATCGGCTAGGTCAAATAAGGAAACAGAATCCCCCTTTACCATACGAGCCGTCTCAGCGTGTGACAAACCCAAAAAGTCCCTTAATCTTCTCCTTGGATCAGGATAAAACGGGGGAATAGTAGGACGAGCATTGGAGCACCAACCGCCTATGACTGCGATTTCTTCGGGAAGGGGACATATTTCTCCTCGAGGAAATGCGAAAACATGGTGGGTAGTATCCCAAAAGGATAGGCAAGCATCCAGGAAGTGCGAATCTACCCTAAGTCGCTGGAGCGGAAATAAAGCAACAATTCCCATTTGAGTTAACTGAACTTTGTCTTCATCCCGGAAATACTGGGACCATGTCTGAAGCATTGCGGTCAGATGTTCGATACCCATAGCAAGAACTTTTTCTTAAAAGTCTAAAAGATTTTGAGAAAAGGAGAGAAGATTTGGGTTTGAATATGAAAATTAAAAAGCAAGAGCCCTCTATTTATAATAGAGAAAATCTTTTCCTAATTACCTCAGGAATAGGGATTCTTATTTCTCCTAATTCACAGGCCTAGCCTAAGGACTTTAGGAATCCACCTCAGAATCAGATATAGGAATCAAGTCATCCCGAGTATTCCTATTTTAGCCGAGTCCAAATCCTTAACATTTTCAAAAGTTCATTTTTTTTCTTCTTCCAAAATTTCGAAATTTTCAAAATTGCTTCCCCAGCGTGAGCCGGTGTTTCGCCTAAATGTTGCATACGAATTGCTATGTGTCAGCATACAGGTACACCCAAGACTTCAGGAGCAAGCTTATACAACTCTCTAGAGCTCCCCAACGGAAAACACGGAATGTGTCTGCAAATGGGCACACCCAAGACTTCTTAGGCAAGTCCCCACGGAGCTATCAGCATCAACTCAGGTATGATTTCTATCTTATGGTTGGCGAGCCCTTCCGCAAGTCTAATGAACTATAAACGACCCGCCCGGAAGTCTGCCAGGTCTTAAACTAGTAGCTACTCTGACTTTCGCCTTGTCCAAGCCTCGGTCAGAGTGGGGGCTCTGTAGATACCCACATTTTGACCGCCAGGTGTATATAGCAGTTTCCAAAAAACACCCGATGATGATCGGACGTAAACATAACTAAATACGCTTGATTGTGGACTCGGAATCAATAGTAATTGGCGCAAGCTTTTAACGGAGTAAAAATCTCACAAAACAGACCTTAAATTCAAGCCCAGTGGGTCATTTCGAGTCAAATAAGACTAATTTGGGTCAAATCCGACACCAGGGGCAAAAGCGTCTTTTAGCGACCGAGTCAAAACCCGATCAAAGATATTTTCCGAGACATTGAAACCAGTTGTGTCACCTCACGAGTCCGGTTTGAGCTCAAACACTACAAAAATCAGCTACAAAAAAATTTAAACAAATTCCGTTAAGGATAGAATTCGATCTCCAGTAGGAATCCTATTCGAACACCCGACCAAACACTCGACCGAGCAAGAGACGTACTCAGCCGAGTACTCTCATTCCAGTCGGGTACATTACCCTCCCCACCAAGTAACGGAATCATCGTTCTTCTCAAATTGCTTACCTTTCCTATCCTAACCGGTATTTCTTGTCACCCAAGCAAGAATACCTCTCCTACCTTCAGTCGAGGATCTCTACTATAAATAGACCCTCCCGTCACACACAATTGACATCAATTATCACATTCAATTCCCGACATCAATCATACACAACCTTCAACCCGGATCTCTAGCAAACCTTAGGAAAATTATACCGAAATACCGTCCCGATTTTCCATAGAAATTCTCAGGCAAATACAACCATACAACACCTTAACTCCTCATATATTCTCGTTACTCCTGCGCAAGTGCCGTTACTACGAGTTCCTAATCGAGACCGAATTTAGCATGTAGGTTGAAGGTGTTTCAAATCCCGATTTCTCTCTTCTCCTCCTTCCCTTCTCACGTTTTTTTTTGTCTTTCGTCCTATCTCGTCCGTCGTTGGTCCGTCTTTTTTTTATGGGTCATTGTCACGTTCTTTTCAAAAATCGATATAATTTTTATATACAAAACGAATGTTCTTAAAAATACGATATCGATTCTCTAGTCGAATATCATAACAAAAAAGAACTAAATCGATCTCATTGATGCTAAAAATCGTCACATGATTTTAAAAAGACAAAATACGACGATTTTAACGCGGAGAGAATCAACATGTTTTTTTTAGTTCACGACTTTTACAAAACTTTTTTTTTACCTTTTCTAAAAAATCATTCCGAGTATTTGATACCGATTCCATAATCTAATATTGAATATAACGAATATCGCGAATTTAAATCGAGTATGAATTACGCTATATTTGTACGCGATTTAAACAAAACCGTCGATTTTATAAAAAAAACGAGTCCGAAAGCAGGCCGCCGTGCGACTCGCGTACACCCCGTGCGAGTCGCACAGCAGCGTGCGTGGGTCGCCCCCCTCCTCGCGTGGGTCGCACGAACCCCTTAAAACCGCGATATAAAAAAAGCAATCACGTTCTAATTTTTCATACATCGCTTCGTAAACAAAACAGCGGGTTTTTCCGACATATTTTCAAGTTTTGATAAGTATTTTCTTGACCTCGGTCAACGCGTGTTTAATCCATCACGTGCCACAAACTTTTTCAAAATAAAGCATGTCGTCATATCTTCATTCGATCGTTACTAACCCGTTTGTTCATGTTTTTAGCAATCTTTTCGTTGTTTTATATACTAAAATGAACCTCGCATGGTAAAACAACTTTGACGTTAAAATTAGATGCATTAAATCGACCTAGAAACCCATTCAATCATTCGCATGTTTAGTCAAAACACTTTTTGCATATCATTCAACCGTCGAACTAACGTGTGTACACCAAAAACGAACGATATCTTAGTAAAGGCCGCTAAGTGCGGGCGGGGTTGGGTGTTCTTTGTGAACTTCCCAAAATGTACCCTCACCCCTTACTCAGAACCATGGTTTCCGGATGTCCGAATCCATTGGCATACTAGAGTCATTCAATACCCGATTACCGATAATGTCGGTATCGATATCGCAATGCTAAGGGACGAACCAAATAAACTCTGAAATCGGAATGGGCCGTACTTTGTGCACAGCCCACTACGACATAGAGTGGGTTCGAACGGGCCCGAACTCCCACAAAGTTCGATGGCGACTCCTACTTCGATTTAAATTTCAACTCGAGATCCATCTCACATGAGATTCATTCGCCTCCCCAAACCCGCGCGAGGCCGCGTCGGGGTGGACCTATGTCATGTCCACAACTATAACAAAATGTTCTAGAAGGTAATTGACAATTACTCCGATATTGAAACGTAAATCCAAAATCATTTAAATAATAAAACTTTTACTCCCTCCGATTCATTTGATTCTTTACGTTTGCTTTATCACAATTGTCGATGCACGTTTTATTTTGTTTATATCGTTATTTAAACATTATTAAAAATCGTAAAAGTTTGATATTCTTAATGTACTCATTAAGACGATTAAAACAAGATCTCACATGACTATGTTTTAAGTTATACACTTGAAGTTATAATAGAGATTCTCTCCACTCATGAATAGTGTCAAAAAGTAAACGTAAAGAAACAAACGAATTGGAGGGAGTATTATATTAGAGATGATAGTGATTTTAATACTCTGTATTTATTAAGTGAAAATAAAAACCAAATGAGTAGACCGTTAAAATGAGTAAAATGAGATACGGAGTAATATTTTGTTAATTTCACCATATGTTAAGCTGTTTCTTATGTTTTATTAGTGGAAATAAAATAAAATGAAATTACCCAAAACCATCACCCAGTCCCCTCTATTTCTTTTGTTATGATAAATCACCCTCGCCTCTTCGTCCATTACCATCTCCATAATCTTCATCTTCATTAATCCACCCCTATTTTCGAGCAATGGTTCGCTATCGGTACCATGGTTTGATGCGTTTGCCTTTCACCGTCACCGTCACCAGTAATCGTCATTAAGAACGGTTGATGTTTGCTTTGCCGAAAGCTATGTATTTGTATGAAAAACTCAGTTAACGCTATCGATTTCTGAAGTTGAGTATGTTACTTAAGGTAAATTAGTGCTAAATGATGCGATCAAGTTTGTTACTTAAATAGTAGTCCGTAGTAATATATATGAGATGAGATGCAATAAAGTTAACCTAACCATTAATTAGCATCTAGTTTGATAGCATCGTAAATTGCAATTTGCAATATCATTTTCCAATATCATTTTTGTTTGAATAGCCTAGGAGCTTTTTTGGGTGAATGGATGGCTTAATGTGTGATCGAAACTTGGAAATTATTCAAGAGAACAATTAATGTGTTTAATGGGTTGTATACCAAACAAATTAGCCGGATTGGGTCAATATATAGAGATAATGGTGAATAAATTTTCCAAAAAATGCATTAACTCACTTCCCTCGGCAATACAACCTCATTAATTGAGGTGTGTGAACATCACCAAATTCGAACAAATCTGAAACAAATTAGGCTACGAAGTATTTTGCTATGAGTGTAACCCCCTATAAATTCTAATGCAATACAGTGGCGGAAACACTGTAGATTGGGATTAAACACACCGACAAACTATATTCTATTAAAAGAAATGGTCAGTCGATACAAAGGCCACTTTTTACAAAAGGGCTAAAAAGAAAATTCCTTAAAAGGGTTTACAAAAATCCAAAAGTAACATAATTGATAGAGTAGGATCCAAGCTACTCGCTAGCTCACACCCAAAACCCAGCAGCAAAAACCTGTCATGTTATAAACATAACAGCCACATCAGCGGGGAGTAACTCGGACGTTCTCCCAGCCATATTATATCATATGAAAAATAATAGTATTACTATATCAAAATAGATAAAATGGAAAACAATTAAAACAATATAGTAACATAAGTTTTTAACAAAACTTAAAACGACTGCCAACCTGCAAGTCAAAACCAATCGATAACTATAAAATCCAAAATGGTGTTATGGAAATCAATTAGTACAACGGAATAGACTTTAACTAGGATCATACTAAACTAGGTTCGAGAATTCAATCAAAACAAATTAGACTTCAGTCTCTAACTAGGCAACTCAAACTATAACAGGACTGCGTGCAGCGAGGTCCTGGCTTAAGTAATGTACATCCCTCCTGGACACCAACCGTAATCCAGTTCAACCCGACGGCGACTTACACGATGCGATATCTAAGTTTAAGGTCAAAATATACACACTCCTGAACACAAACCATGCTCAGTTCAACGACCAATGTGTTTCTAACTAGACACACCAGCTTTATAGTTGATGGCAAAACGTATACCCTAGACTGTATTACTCTACCCGTACACTTGTCCTCATTCCATAACTCCAAAACAAGCCATTATCGATATTGAGAATAAATAATCATTATAAATAATATGAAGATAAAAGGGAATAAACATTTTATATAAAAAGGGGAAAATTTTATAAATAGAAACTTACTAATTTTAGAAACTTACTTAAAATAGAAAGTCTTATAGAAAATACGTAAGTTATTAAAATTAGTGAAATGTATAAAAATAGTATTTCCAACGAAATTAACATTTTATTATTATCGTCGTTATCGCAACTTTAATATATATCTAAATTCGTTACTCAAAATATAAACAAAATATACTAAGTCAATATGTAGTACTTTATAAATAATTAGGAAATCGAGTTAAAACTATAAATTTTAGAAAAGAGATGTTTTAAGAAAAACGATATCAAAATTAATTGAATCAACGAGTTTTATGAATGACATGAATTTTAGAAAGTTTCAAATTATTTTTAGCAAACAGCTTTTATTAATAAATAATACGAATTTTAATAAAAATAGTCAATTGTAAACAAATAAGAAATTATTAGTGAAAATAGTCTCGACTAAAAATATATTTAAAACGAAATCGACTATTTTCTCATTTATTAGTATAAATCGTAAAACAGAAATTCATTTATTAAACAAGTATACAAATCTCGATTATAATATAAAAATACGATTTCGAGTTAAAATTATAAATTAACGAAATACGAAGAAAATATGAAATCGTTATTATTTAGTTACTAGTGTCACGATAACCAACAAAATATTACAATGATCGTAAATAATTAAATTACTAACGATTTATAAAACGATGTCGAAAGTTGTAAAAACATTGATAACGCATACGATTTAAAATTAATATAATTAGCAATAATATAGCTAAAATTAGAAAATCGAAGTTAAAATATTTACTACATACTACTACTCAAACATACGATATAAAATCGAGTAACGTCCTAAAGTTACCTTTGGCGCAAAAATCATCAAAGGACTTGTCGTTCCATCTATTTCCCCAAGCTTCGATCCAACTGATATTCGTCTTCAAACCACTTCGAGGCCCCACAGAATCTGAGACACACAGAAACAGAAACAAAGGGATTAGGATTAAAGAAGGTCGGCAATGACTAGAGATGACCCGGAACGTGACAAGGACAAAAAGGGAGGAGCGAGGAAGGACTACGAAAAGAGACGGAAAAGGAGATCGATAAACTTCGGAAATTAGAGTATAAGAACAAGTTAAAAACTGGTACGAGCACCGAGGATAGAAGATAAAGAAGAGTGAAGAACAAAGGCTCGATATCATCCAAGGTCGTAGCATTCATAACAACAACCGTAACAACGAGCATCAAATACAACGATCAGTAGCAACAAAACTAAGAAGATGAGAGTAGCAGCAAGGCAGAAATCGATGAAGAAATAAGATCGCAACACCGAAACATCAGCAGAACGACAAAACAGGGGCAAAACATCAGCGAATAGACCATAAACAGCAACAAAAGAAGCAACAACGAAACGTATAGCAGCAACAAACGAACGACTGGAATAAAAATGATGACAGCAGCGTATAGCAGCAACAAAACGCGGTAGAAGAATAAGAAAAGAAGATTAAAACGGAGAAGAGAACGGACAGTAGCAGATAGTCGGAAACAGCACAATACGAAACGTACAGCAGCAGTAATACCAAACAACAGAACGTGACAACAGCAGATGCAGTAACAGCAAGGGACGCAGCAACAACAGTAGACGCAGCAGCGAAACAGAACCGCAGAACATCGAAATACGAAGAAGAGAGCAGAGACGAAGAGGAAGAAGAGAACTAGCAACAGCAGTAAAAGTTGACATCGATTAGCATCAACAAACAGCAGAAAATCGAGAGAACAAAACAAAAGAAGAAGAAAACTGAGAAGGGAAGAGCAGTAGCAGCAAAACGAAACCAAACCGACAGAACAATAATAGACAGCAGCGGCAACAGAGCACGAAAATAGCAGCAGCACAAGAGCAGGCGGAGAAGAGAAAGAAAAGAAGAATAAGAAAATGAGGACGAAAAACAGCAGCGATGATTACGACGGCAAACGAACGTATAACAACACACGCAGAGAAGGAGAGGCAGAGGAGAAAGATACTACCTTAACAGATACAGGCGACAGAAAACAGGGGAGGCCGCGATGCAACGGTGCGAAAACAGGGGAAAATCGATTGACGATGATGGATGACGGTGACTGATGGTGATGCGATGATGGAGGAGATGGGGAGCGGCAGTTGAAGAGCGTGAAGAAGAAAGAAAAGGAAATGGGGGTGTGAGGTGATTAGGGTTGAAAGCGGGAAGGAAACTGGTGGTTGAGAACAAAGAGGGAGGAAGTTAGAGTTTAACAAGTGGGTTATCAGTATCCTGGGACGAGATAAAGGTGTTCATCGATAAATGGGTTGAACTTTAAGTCGGCCCATGAAGGAAATCGAATTAAGATCGGGTTAAAAAAAAAGGTAATCAAGCCGAATAAAATACTAACGAAATAAGATATTTTCCAGTGTTAGAATAAATATTTGGGACAGAAAGGATATTTGGAAAAATAAATAAGTAGAAATATTCGAGACAAGCTCGAAGTTAAGGAAAATAAATAAGTCAGTTCGAAAGGGAAAAATTGAGTGTATCTTGAGAATAAAATAAACCTTCGCGATAAAAAAAAATAAAGCTTCGTGAGAAAAGTAACGAATGTACGACGAAAATGAATTAAGTTGATTTCTCGAGGAAAATAATAAATGATTTAACGAGGCTTATGAAAACGAGTTCCGCTTTAAAATAATATAAATTCAAGTTTAAATCAAAAGAATTTAGAATTCAAATCGTCGAAACAGTAGTTCAATAAGAATTAAATTAGATGTATAGAATAAATCAAAAGAAGAATAAAAATATATTTTAAATATAAGAAGAGGTTTCGAGACAAATGGAATTTTAGGAGTTTAAACGATTAAACGATAATTTCGTTTTATAAAACTTTTAAGAATTACGAATTAAATCATAAAAAATAAAAATATGAACAACATTTTAATCTAATTTAAATTTATAAAAATTAGGGGTATTACAATGAGGCCTTAATCATCCTTGCTTAAGTAAATTGTGTGATGTTAGAGGTGTCACCTAGCCAGTCTTGGTCTCTTGTTTTATAATAATATATAGATATATAGATATATAGATATATAGAATATAGATGATTTGTGTGAAATAGAGTTGAAATGGATATTTATAGGAGAAAAATTGGAAAAAAAGAGACATTGCACTCTAACGGCCAAAAATGACCATTTTTCCTGGGCTCGGGCCTGTTAGCGTCCCGGACCGAGCCGTACCCGTGCTAGACACGGGCTTCTCACCCAATTCGCTATCGAGATCCGACCCGAGACAGGTCGTGTCTGTTCCAGGCACGATTTTTCACTCGAATCGGACCGATCGTGCCCAAAAACCATGCCGAACTGGACCGACGACGACGTCCGGCCCGGATTGCCTGATCTATCAACCTAAAAAAATTTGGAAAAATTGAAATCAACCTATTCCTCCTCCTAATATATCATCTTTATTTCCTCCTCGCTTATCCTCCTCCTCCTCATCTTCCTCGAAAAAATTGAAAAGTTTCGTGGTGTTCGAAAGTCGAAACTCTGAAGATTTTTCTCCTACTTCTGGTTCATTTCACGGGCTCATCAGGTAATAGCATTTGTTCCTGATTGATTTGTGTTGTTTGATTGAGCAATTTCTATTTCAAAATTCAGTTTGTTGGTGATGGTGAATTAGTTCGCGAATGAACTAATTCGTAAATCGGGCGAACTAGTTCGGAAATCGTGTCGGCGAACTGCGAATCTGGTAACACTGCTACGGAGTACTTTTTAGTTACTTTTTGAAGTCTATGTAATTGATTAAGAAGGATTTTGTTCCGTTTCACTGATTTTAACTGCATCGATTTCAATTCAATTGGACTGATCTGAACTAAATTGATCGAAACTGAAGTGATCTGACCTGCTCTGAACTGATGTGACCTGATTTCAACTGACTGACCTGATTTGAATTGAAGATTTGAAGTGATCGGAATTGAAGTGATTTGAACTGAATTGAACTGAGTTGTGCTAAATACGACTAAGTTGCTGATATTTTTTATGTTGTACCAGTAAATTTTATGTCACCCCCGTCCTGAAATTCCTGGATTCACCACTGTTTAGTAGACCGACCGTCATTCGATTGATCGTCAACGGACTGAACTTAACTGTGTTGGTCAAAGTGTAGTTATAATAATCCATTCAGCTAATTGCATAAATTTGTACCAATCAGTTGCATAATTTACTTGAAAGCTTTGATCTTTGATGTTGTTATCAATTGGGTTTTTCTTAATTTTACCGGATGTAATCTCGCCCATATGTGATATAGGCATATAGCCTCTAAGAAATCTGTAATGCAACTTTGTTTTTGTTTTTGAATTTGATCGTGTGATTGTTTGTTAAGGAACAATGCCGGGTGAATTGGTGTATGAGATTGGGCAAAATGCTTATATAAAGCTAGTGCTGCATGCTTTAAAGCATAAGACCAATGCCGTCAATGGCGTCTTAGTTGGTCGATATGAATCGAGCAAAGGAGTGGTCGAAATCTGTGATGTTGTTCCCCTTTTCCATTCCAACCTTGGCCTTCTTCCTCCCCTCGAGATTGCCCTTATGCAAGTACGTTCCGTTGTCACAATACATCCTCATTTTTCTTGTCATATAAATTACAATGAATTTATGTTTAGTGATTTGTCGCATCGTTAACTAGATAGAAGAATATTATGGTGGTCAAGGTTTGAGCTTGGTGGGGTATTTTCATGCAAATGAAAGGTCCGATGATAATGACCTAAGTAATGTTGCCAAGAACATTGGCGATCATCTCTGTCGCTACTTTCCTCAAGCTGGGATTCTTTTGGTATGTTATTTGGGTAGTACTCTTACAAATTGTTTTCCCGTAATCAAATTTTTATTATTGGTTTTAAAACTAGAATAGGTGCCCTTTTTTCTTTTTTCTTTCCAAATGATTTTTGTTTATTTGTTTGTTTTGGCGTATAGTTGGACAATAAAAAACTGACAAGTTTATTGAAAGTGAGAGACCGGAGTCCAGTTATGCAGGTACTTCCTCGTAATGTGTATTGGCTATGGCTCCATATTTATACACCTATTTTACATATATTATCTGTCTATGTAGATCAAGGGTTAGTGGAGTAGCTGCAATTGTATATTCTTAAGCATATCAATTAGTTCAACCCTTTTTTGTCTTGTGAGTCTTTGGAGTATCCTTAGCAATGTTTTATTGTGGCTTAGGGTTATATCATAGGCCATGAACTTGGTAATATTTGCTCAACCATGAAAATTCAAAGCCAATGCGATAACTCATCCCAGAAAGCAGAAAGATGGTTGGAATGAACTTATCTCTTTCTTGAGTCTTGAGGGTCATTAGTGAGCCCTGTAAATATAGTAGTGTATTTCTTTTGTTCAATATTTTTAACTAGAGAGTATAAAATAATCATTGGTTTTAGGTCATGCTGTAGCACTCCTTCCATGTCTAAATAATCTTCCCTCTCAATAAAATACTCACATATATTAGAAAAAGGGGGAAATCATTTAGATATGGAGGGAGTAGTACGTAGAAGAGGAAAAAGTTTTTCCATTCATTGATAAGTAGGAAATTTGGCATATACTCAATGACCGAGGAACGTAATGAGAAATATGATTGTAAAAGCGATTGTAAAAGCATAAGACTGAAAGATGAACTTTTAATTCTGATATATCATTACAAGTGACCTTAAAATCTTATTTTGTGTTTTCTTCCAGGCATGCATTTGATTAAAAATGCGTAATGGAACATAAACACTGAAATATTTGACAATATGGACAATTCTATTAACGTATGAATTCATGTTGACTTCAGCATACATTATGCTTTATTGGCTTTATTTAGGGTGCCATATAGAAGAGTGCAATTAGTCTACTACTCCCTCCTAGTTTTTTTATCTTCCCTCTTTTCTTTTTGGCACTAGTTAGATTATCTTCCCTCTTTTCATTTTTGGGTGTACTTTAATCAATTTTTTATTCTTTCTTCAATTCTTTATTCTTTCCTTACTCACAAACCCCACCATATTTCTACTTTATACCCCACATTTTCTTACTTTAATCAATTCTTTATTCTCTTCTTAATATTTGTGCAAAAAAAAGAGGGAAGATATAAACAACTAGGAGGGAGTACTAATGAGTAAGAAAATATAGTCAAAGCATATAATTTGATGCTCGCTAATATCCTAATAGTAGATTAAAGCCCGTGCGTTGCACGGGTTAGTTGGCCTATTTACATTAAAAAAATGTTGTATAGGGTAAAAGTTATATATTTAAACTACGTCATCATTTGTTTATTGAAATAAAAGACCTCATATAAAGATTAAGAAATAAGGGTAAATTGATATTTTATACCTTAATAACATCAATTTTCAAACTTGAATAACTTTCTCTCAAATTAATTAATAGATTATTATGACAAATTAATATTTAATAACACAAATTTAAAGTTTCTTTTAATTTAACAAATTTCACTATTGTGGGGATAATAATTAACATTCATAATATCTCTCATTAAGACAATACTCGGTAAATATTTGGGTTGATAGTTAAAAAATATCTAAGAAACCAATAACGACTTTAATTTAAAATTCACTCCGTTGTGATAATTTTTCAATGTGGAATAATTATACTACTTCCTCCTTTCTTCTATCTTCTTCCCATATTCTATTTTCGTTCGTCTTTCTATCTTTGAAATCTAAGACCGAATGATTATTTTTATTTATAATATAAAAGTTTGTCACCTTATTATAATTTTTTGATGTTGGATAATTTTACTATTTTATATGTAATATATTCATTACTTTTTTGAGCAAATAATATGAAATTTATAACTTAACAATAATTTTTTGATGTGCGAAAATTTTACCCACGTTTCTAGTCTTTGAGAGTTTTTTTAACACTCAAAAGGGACAATTTTACTTAAATTTATTATAGTCTTAAGAGTTTTTCTAGAACTCAAAAGATGTTTGGTTGATATCTATGAAATTCACCACTTTATAATAGTTTTTCGATGTGAGAAATTTTATTCAATTTTATAGTCTTAAGAAATTATTTTAAGACTCAAAAGTGTGATAATTTTACTTAATTAAGTTTATGGTCTTAAGGTCTCTTTTTAAGACTCAAAAGAGTTTGTTTTTCCATATAAGTTACTGTATTAAGGACGGACGATTACTCTTATTTATATAATAGAATTTGATCACCTTGTTATAATTTTGGACAAATTATTACTCTTATTTGTATAATAGAATTTCATCACCTTATTATAATTTTTCCGATGTGAGATAATCTTACGTAATTACTCAAGTCTTTTTTTAAGACTCAAAAGATTTTTTATTGATATTTAAGAATGAATGATTAATCTTATTTATATTATAGAATTTCATCACCTCGTCATATTTTCGATGTATGATAATTTTGACTTGAGTTTAGATGTAGTCTTAAGAACTCGATACTTTTCCTAGTATTGATAATCTTAAAAGATTTTTAAGACTCAATAGAGTTTTGGTAGATGTCTAACAAAGAATAAATAGTCATATTTATAATATAGAATTTCATCACCTCATCATAATTTTTTCATGTGGGGTAATTTTACTTAAGTTTGTGTTCTTAAGAACTCTTTTTAAGACTCAAAAGAGTTTTTGTTGATATTTAATAATGAATGATTACTCTTATTTCTAATGTATAATTTCATCATCTTGTTATAACTTTTCGACGTGGGATAATTTACTGTCTTAAGAGCTCTTTTTAAGACAAAAAAAAACACATGATTACTCTTATTTATAAAATCATCTTCTTATTTTAATTTTTTCGATGTGAGACAATTTTAAGTTTGTAGTCATATTAAGAGTTTCGTTAAGACTCAAAGGTTTTTTGGTCGATATTAAAAAACAATGATTACTCTTATTTATAATGTAGAATTCCATATATAACCTCATCATAATTTTTTAATGTGGATAATTATTTAAGCTTTATAATCTTAAAAGCTCTTTAAGACTCAAGATTTTTGGTTGATAGCTAAGGACGAATAATTACTCTTAATTATTACTCCTATAATATAGAACTTCATCACCTTATTAATAATTTGTCGATGTGGTATAACTTTACTATTATTTGTATTCAAGGTGATTACTCTTATTTATATACTCCGTAATAGAAATCAATCACCTTGTTATGATTTGTCGATGTGGGATAATTATTGGTTGATGTCTAAGAACGAATTATTATTAGTCTTATCTATAATATAGAATTCCGTCACCTTATTATAATTTTTTACTCAAGTGTATGGTCTTAAGAGCTTTGATATTTTTAAGACTCAAAAGATTTAATATCTAAATGCACATGATTACTCTTATTTATAATATAGAACTTCATTACCTTATTATGATTTTTCGATGTGGGATGATTTTAAGGGCTCGTTTTTGGTTCACCATGAGTAGATGAAGTTACCGAGAACTTAAATTCACGTGAATTTGTACTTCATAGAAATTACAAAAATATTGTTTGGTTGCCACGTAGTAAATGACTTCATGCGAGAAGTTATAATTCCTGAAAAGTGGCACTTCCCATGAGGTGCGCAACCAAACAACTCCCTGAAAATGCACTTCCGGGATCTTACAGTTCCCGGTAATTAGATGAGTAACCAAACGAGTCCTAAGTTTGTAGTCTTATATAGTAAAAGTTTTTTTAAGACTCAAAAGTTTTTTTGTCGAAATTTGAAACCTTTATAATATAGAATTTCATGCATCACTCCATCATAATTTTTCGATGTGGGATAATTTAAAAGTTTTTCTTGATCGATATTAAATTGAAATCGAATGATTACTCTTATTTATAGTAAGAAATCCTATCACCTGATGTAGGATAATTTACTTGCGGTTTATAGTCTTAAGAGCTCTCTTTTCGAGATTCAAAAGATTTTTGGTAGATATCTTAGAACGAATGATTAATCTTATTTATAATATAGAATTTCATCACCATATTATAATTTGTCGATGTGGGATAATTTTACAACTATTAATAAATTAATCACATTTTTTCGAATAAATAATATGAAATTTATACTCTAATGAAAGCATTTTCTACCACGAATCTAATTATTTTATTTTTATAATTTTTTACGATAATTTTAAAAAAAATGAACTTTAAAGGTTTTTAACTAAAAATTGTAAAATATTGTATCACATTAATATAATAGATTAAATATATATTATAATAATTAAAAGATTCTCTAATTGTTTTTTTTTTTATTATTAACGATACTTTCCTAAATTAAGTTTTGATGGAACGGACGAATGAGATCACTCGAAAAAAGCTTCAAATATATATATTGATTAGTGTCTTGAAGATACTTTTTATGGTCTGTTTGTGCCAGCAGTGCTTGGGGTGAGACGGCAGACTTGTACACTTCATCCCCCCTGGTTAATCTTTCTAACCAAACAAAAAAAGGTTCTTCCTTTCCCCACTCTTACCTTCCAAATCCCTTTTGATGCAGGCACAATCGACAAACCCATCTGCAAATGCATCCCCTCTGACAAAGTCCCAACAAAGAATTAATATGAGATTAGGATAGGATGCGGCAGTTTGAACTACATGCTAAATAGTTACCTCCTCCCATTTTTTTCCTTTCTTTCCATTCCGTTAATATATGACTAGAACCCCTGGGCATCAATTAACATGGGCCGTGTTTTCGCAAGTGATGACTATTTTAGAATTTATTTTCTCCCATATATCTCATGGGATGAAAAAGAAGACTCAAGATCATAACATTTTCACTCGCTGGCAAGGACAATCAGTTGGCTACAAAAATTTTTAACATAAAAGCTGAAGAGTTAAATAAAATTGTAGTGACTATACGCCTATACTTGGTTGCCTTTTGTGTTGCTTCATGCGTATGCTGTAGTAGGCTTCGGGTGGATTAAAGTTCACCTCATCCATTCGACGTTTTCCTATCATCGTTTTTGTTCTTGTTTTGTATCAGTTGTATAGAAGAGATGGATCCAAGTGGAAAGCGGCTGTTTTAGAGGACGGTGGCCGACTAGAAATTAGGGAGCCATCAGCCAACGTAATGTTACTGGATTATATATCATCTGAGAAATGGCAAGGCATTGTGGACTTCGATGATCACTTGAATGACATCAGCCAGTAAGCTTGTCTACTTTCCTCGCAGTTTTTTTGTTTTTTGAAAATCTTCCTCGCACTTTTGCATACACATGCTACGTACTTCTTATTTGTAGTATGCATAACATGCTGTGTTATGTATACAAACAAATATGGAGTATGTTGTTTTTGTTTGTGATGTCTAAGGACACAGAATCCTTGTACGTGGATCCGGCAGTGATGTAATCCCTTTTTTTTCTTGCAGGGACTGGCTAAATGCTGATTTATTCAAGTGATATTATTTTTGAAGTGTCCTGGGTTTTCTCTAGGACTGAGTAGGATGGCTGGATTTTCTTCAAACGAAGATGGTAATGTTTTGTGTTCTTTTATTTTCCTTTGCGACTTTGTCACTGTTGTAATCTTATCAGACACTTGCGATTTGTGACTTGTGATTGTGGGTTATAGAGATGCAATCTTTGTCATAGTGCTATTGTAGCATTTGGCATTAAATTGGTTTTGTTTTTAATGTATAAAACCTCCAAATAATGGATCTTATTACTTTTCATGTGTTCAGTATCAATTTCCTCAAAACTTTGCACCCCATCAACCTGTAGAGTTGGTGTAAAATTGTCAAGAAAGAACTTAAAGGGCAAAAACACAGGAAGTCAATTCCTTCTAAATCTTGTTACCAGGAACTAAAAGTAATTTGTGTTGCAGGGCTTGTCTTTTTAGTTACTCATTTTATTTGGTTGGTTGGTTGGTTGGTCTCTTGGGTATATGCTGGAGTTCTCTTCCCTCCCCTCACTAGTTGCGGTTGGTTTCCTGGAGTGGATGATATGCATTTTTGACAATGTCGTAAGATGTGTATTCTGGTATCGTTTACAGTTGCATTGCCTGCATATAATGACATACTGGAAAGTGTGTGGCCATGTAAAAGAATGTAAGCTTGTGGAACTTGCAAAACGTTTATGAGCAGCAGAAACAGGTTAAATCTATGGCACCCTAAGTCACAACGGTTTTTTTGTAGGCATCGTAGCATATTTGGACCCTGATCTTGGGTTGGTTTAAAAGGTTACTATTACTCTATATGTGAGTCAATTCAAGCGTTTTTATGTGTCTCAAGTAAGCATCAAAGTCGCGTACTCGTGTGACATGCAAAATACAGAAAGGTTTTTGACAAGATCAAAGTTATCACCCTTGATATCTTCACTATAAAAACCTTTACGCGACACAGTTTCAAAATAAAACAGATTCATTGTTTTGTTGGTTGGGCGTAATTCGTAAATGTATGAGCTTTATCAATGGAAAAAAAAAAGAATGGTTCATGGCATTGTTGATTGTTCAATATGAATCGAAGTGAACTTAATTAGACTAAATTGGAGTAAATTTGAGTTGCGGAGACAAAATTGGCATAATGAGGTTGAATATTTTTTGGACTATAAAAATAGGTAAATATAAAATACTTCAGTACAACTAATAAAAATGGTCACAACATTTGTTGATGAAATTGTTATATATATATATATATATGAGATTACATAAGACTTTGTTTTTCTCATGATCTAGACAACACTCTAGATAGTGACACTACACAATCCATACTAAAAACCAAAGCTAATTTCTTCTCTGCATTCCTGCTCTCTCTTTTCTGCCTTTCACGCACCCTTGCACTCTTTTTGCTTCTGATAAATGCAGGAGCAAAGCTCCTGCATAAGTCAACTTTTCTTTTCCATTTCCTTGAGCTAACTTTGTATTGTCTTGACCTTTAACATGTGTCATTTGCTTTTGGGCCTCTCTTTTACACTCCCCCTCAAGATGAGAGTGTGATCCTGTCATCACTCCCATCTTGTTGAGTAAGCGAGAATGTTGGTGCACTGTAAGTTGTTTGGTTAGTATATCAGCAACTTGGTCTTGTGAAGGAATGTACTCAGGTTGAACAATGCCTTTCGCCACCTTTTCCCGTATAAAATGACAATCGATTTCGATATGTTTGGTCCTCTCATGAAGGACGGGATTAGCCGCTATTGCTATAGCCGCCTGATTATCACACCTTAAGGCTGCTGAGTCTATCTTATTTAATCCCAAATCCTTAAGTAGACTCATTAGCCATGTAACCTCACAAGTCGTTAGTGCCATGGCTCGGTATTCTGCCTCGGCCGAGGAACGAGCCACAACACTCTGTTTCTTTGACTTCCATGAAATTGGTGAGTTACCCAAGAGTATGCAATAACCTGTGGTGGATCGTCTCGAGTACGGACATGAAGCCCAATCGGAGTCACAGTACGCCGTGAGTTTAGCGGAGGAAGAATTAGCGAACAAGATTCCTTGACTTGGTTCGAATTTGAGGTACCTAAGAACCCGTTTTGCTGCTTGAAGGTGTGCGGAAGTTGGTTGTTGCATAAATTGACTCAACAGTTGCACGGAGAAGGATATATCTGGCCTCGTGATAGTGGGATAGATAAGTTTGCCGATAAGTCTCCTGTATACTTCTGGATTGGGCAGTGGTATGCCTTTATCGGGTTCTAGCTTCTGATGAACATCAATAGGAACTTTGAGAGGCCTCTGTTTATGAATACCGAATTCCTTGATCATATCAAGAGTATACTTCTTTTGTGAGACAAAGATCCCCTGATTTGTTTTTGTTACTTCCAATCCAAGGAAGTATGATAAGTGTCCAAGATCTTTCATGTGGAACTTGGAATTTAACATGGCTTTTAGCTGCTGTATTTCACCATCATCATTACCAGCTAGCACCATATCGTCGACGTATACCAACACAACCGTTATGCATTTTCCATTCTTTTTGATAAATAAAGAATTATCTGCTTGAGAGGTTATGAACCCAAATTGATTTAGGGAAGGTGAGAATTTCGCGAACCATTGTCTCGGTGCTTGTTTTAGCCCATACAAGGACTTCCTCAGTTTACAAACTTTGGACATTCTGTGTCTCATGCCTCGATTACCTTCACAGATTCTACTCCCATGTCCGTCATACCCTTGAGGCATATACATGTACACTTCCTCCTTCAAATCTCTATGAAGGAAAGCATTGCTCACATCCATTTGACATACATTCCAACTTTTTACAGATGCCACGGCAAGAAGTGCTCTTACTGTAGTCATCTTAGCAACAGGCGCAAAGGTTTCGGAATAATCCAACCCAAACTTCTGTCGACAACCTTGAATGACAAGCCTAGCTTTGTGTCTTTCAAGGGTACCGTCGGGTTTGTACTTGCTCTTGTATATCCATTTACATCCTATCGCTCTTCTTCCAGTGGGTAGATCAGTTATTTCCCACGTTTTGTTTGCTTCCAAAGCTTCCAATTCCTCATTCATGCCTCTTCTCCATTCCGATTTCTTTACAGCTTCATAGAAATTGGTTGGTTCTTCCTCTTTGCATATGTTAGTCACCATATTTGCAAAGCATTGACTCACATGAGAATCTGAGATACTGGACACTTGAGGAGTGTCCTCCCTTGTGTTTGTACCTTTATAACTTGTGACGAAATCCTGCAACCATTCAGGCTGCTTCCTTGCCCTAGTGGACCTTCTGTGTTCTACTTCTGTACTGATATGTTCGGGTTCCTGAGGCTCCGTATCAGTGTTTTGGGCCTCTTCTTGCACATGATCCGCACCCGCACTGACCTCTTCATTGTGTAGCTCAGTTGGGGGTAAAGACGTCTGATCTTCCTGAAGAAAGGGGACTGGACATGGCTGAAGAAATTGCCCTGTATTCTGCCCTAGATACGGGAAGTTTGTTTCGTAGAATCTTGCATCTCTAGTAACAAACCTCCGTTTAGTATGTAATTCTTCCACCTTATACCCCTTTTGAGAGGACGGGTACCCAATAAATATACACGGGATGGCTCTCGCTTGAAATTTATCCCTATCCCTCGATGGGTTGTAAGCCATGACAAGACTGCCAAATACCCTCAAGTGATGATAATCGGGGGGCTTACCATTAAGACGCTCATACGGGGTGCTGTTTTGGATGAGGGGCGAGGGCAACCTATTAATTATATGGGCTGCAGACATTACACAGTCTCCCCAATACCCGAGAGGTAAACCAGATTGAAATCGCAAGGCACGACTAATTTCCAACAGATGTCTGTGCTTTCTCTCAACAATGCCATTCTGTTGAGGTCTATCCGGGATAGTGGTTTGATGAACAATGCCCATTTGGGAGAAAAACTCATTACACGAGCCATCTTGGAATTCCAATGCATTGTCTGACCGTAGTGTTTTTAATTTATACCCGAATTGTGTCAGCGCAAATGCATAGAATTCTTTCAAATAATCAAATGCTTGAGACTTAAACTCGAGGAGGTACACCCAAGTACCTCTTGAGTAGTCATTGACAATGGTTAGAAAATATCTAAATTTCCCTCTATATGCTACCCTGTACGGCCCCCAAGTATCAATATGAATCAGTTCAAATGGTCGAGATGAGGTAGATTGACTAAGAGGAAATGAAGTTTTTGTTAATTTTGCCAAGGGGCAACACAAGCACGACCTCTTATGTGGGTCACCATTTTTTAGATGAAGGGAAGGAATATATTTAAGTTTAGACGAAGAAGCATGCCCTAATCTATTATGCCACAAGTTAAAATCATCTGCTCTTGCATTCAAGGACATACTTAGGTCATTACAACAGTTTTCATTTGAAGACAATGGCTCTTGACATATATTGTCAGCCTTAGAGTTACAACCAAAAGATATATTAGGCGAGCTAGAATCATGTCTATTCTTGGCCCTTTCTAAATAATACAATCCACCTATTGCTCTTCCTCTTCCCTTGATCTCATGTGTGGTGCAATCCTGCACATCACAATGGGTATTATAGAATTTTACATAACAATGGTTGTTTCTCACCAGTTTGTGCACAGACATGAGATTGTGTTTAAAAGAGGGAACAAACATCACGTCTTTCAACTTAAGACCTCCTTCAAGGTTCATGTCACCCATGTGTGTCACCCTCGACACTTCACCATTAGGTAGATTTATTTTGGGTCTTTTACCAAGAGTTCTTATGTTACTCAGTTTGTCTAAATTAGTGATCATATGATCACTTGCCCCGGAGTCTATTATCCACTCATTTGGTATCGATTTGACATTGTGACAAGAGATTATACCTGCGAAATTGCAGTCCAGCTCCTCGTCAGTGTCGTGGCCTGTTTTGGCCCCAATCCCAGTTCCGGGAACACGCCTCAATAGGCTTTCAAGATGTTGAGTCGTCGCTGCCAGTTCAGCCACAAGATCAGGATGGCTTTGTTCAGCCTGCATCTGGACATTTCCTGCTGTTTTCTTGTAGTTCTCTGCGCGGTATTGTGTGTTGGACCCTCCTTGATTATACCCCCCTGTATAATTGTTGTTGTAACCTGTTGAGGAATTGTTGTGGTGCATTCCATTCCTTCCTCTTCCTCTGTAACTTCCTCTTCCTCGATTTCCGAATCCTCTACCGGTTGCACCTCCTCCTCTTTTTCCCTTTGACCCTCCAGGACCATACCAGCACTTCTCTGATGCGTGGTTGCTGAGGCCACAATATTTGCACTCCGTTTCAGACAACTCCCCCTTTCCTAAGAGAGCAGACATTTCTGACTCAATTTTTGAGTTCATTTGAGTATTTTGCTGTTGAGCTTCTTCTTGAACCATTATAGACATTGCATCATCCACACTTGGAAGTGGTGACATGAGTAGGATGACGCTCCTTTGTGGTCCATACGAGCCATCCAGCCCATTCAGGAATTGGAAGAGTCTTGCTTCTTCCTTATGTTTTTCCATAGTATCCAGGAATGCAGTTATCTCTTCAGTAGGATTGGTGATAACTGGGTAATCGTTTAGATTCCCCAATTCATCCCAAACTGTTCTAAGTTGAAGGTAGTAGTCAGTGACAGTTTTCTTGTTTTGTTTGGACTCATAAGTCTCCTTGTTGAGTCTATACTTCCTAGCTCCATTGCTCACCAAGTACCTTGTTTTGAGTATCTTCCATATCTCTTTTGCGGACTGTGTATAGAGAATAGCCATTTTGATTGGCTCGCTCACATTTTGCACTATCCACGAGATTACGAGACTGTTTGCAGCTGTCCATGCTTCTATCTTTGTTGGATCCTTCTTCGGTTTCTCCAAGGCTCCAGTTACAAATCCCAATTTTCTTTTGGAGGAGAGGGCTAGCTCCATCCCTCTCTTCCATGAGATATAGTTCTCAACTCCAGTGAGAATGGGTGTGATTCTCAGCGTACTGCTCAAATCGTTTGGGTTGCAATACAACGGATCAGAAATGTCAATGTTGCTACCTTTCCCTTCATCCTTTTCACCCATATTGTCAGGTACAAAGGCAGCCGTGAACTGACTTCAGAGGAGCACTACCAACTAAATTTTATCATAACTTGATTTGATGAGTTCTGAAATCAGAGAGTTTATGTCAATGATTTTTGCTTTTGTTTTTTTTTTAGTGAGGAAGAGGGTAAGAGCATAAACCATGCTCTGATACCATGATGAAATTGTTATATTTCTTGTTCTTTATTTTCATCTTTCATCCCATATATATATATATATATGAGATTACATAAGACTTTGTTTTTCTCATGATCTAGACAACACTCTAGATAGTGACACTACACAATCCATACTAAAAACCAAAGCTAATTTCTTCTCTGCATTCCTGCTCTCTCTTTTCTGCCTTTCACGCACCCTTGCCCTCTTTTTGCTTCTGATAAATGCAGGAGCAAAGCTCCTGCATAAGTCAACTTTCCTTTTCCATTTCCTTGAGCTAACTTTGTATTGTCTTGACCTTTAACATGTGTCATTTGCTTTTGGGCCTCTCTTTTACATTTGTTATAAATAATTGGTACAAAATGATTTTTTTATGAGACAATTAATAATAAAATAGGTATAAAAGTTACAATAAAAGTACGGAGCATTGTCCGCAAGGGCTTAAAACATGTGGCCACAGCCCCATGGGTCTCAGGTTCAAGCTAGAGGTGATCATGGGTCGGGCCAATGGGGGCTTGGGTCGGGCCTAAGTAATAAAAATGGCCCACATGAGCGGATTGGGCCGGGCTGGGCCAAACGAGTGGGCCTATTTTTTAAGCCCAAACCCGGCCCTAGCGGGCTAGTATGGGTTTTTTGGGCCCTATAATTTAATGCTCTCGTATGAAATAAATATCTTAATATCACCGTTTAATAACTTAAACTTATGTGTTTTGTTTATAAATTTTATAATTTCGTTAAAAATTAATGATAAACAACATATCGACATCTATATATATATATATATATATATATATATATATATATATATATATATATATATATATATATATATATACATATACATATATATATATATATATATACATATACATATATATATACACATATACACATATACATATATATATATACATATATATATATATATATATATATATAGAGTTGAGATCGGGTGAGAACCTATCTCTCAATGAGAACTATTTAGAACCATTAGCATCTAATGCTTGACATTATTCCTAAAAACATCCACTCTTCCTTTAACAAAATAAACCAAATCCGTTTCTTTCTCTTTCTCTTCCATCTCTTTCTTTCTCTCTTCCTTCTCATTCCCTTCATCAAAATTAGGGTTCCGGTGTTCATAAAATTGGGGAATTATATACAATTGAGGATTTCTTTAAATTAGGGTTTATATTTTCGTTAAAACCATTAAATATGTCCACTTGATTAGAGATTTTTGTGTAATTAGGGTTCTTGTATATCAAATTAAGGGTTCTTGTTTTCTCTGAACACCTATCGTGGAATTATTCAATGCTTCATTCCCTTCTAATTATACTTCTATTAATCATCTTATTTGTCACACTACTTTTACGGTAGTAGTTGTAGCCGCATTACAATTTAAAAAGGGTACGTTAAAAGTGAAAAATGGTACGCTAAAATTTAAAAATGGTACGCTAAAATTGAAATTAAAAAAAGGGTACGCTAAAATTGAAATTAAAAAAAAGGTACGCTAAAAATGAAATTGAAAAATGATAAGCTAAAATTGAAAAAAGGGTATGCTAAAAGTGAAAAATGGTACGCTAAAATTTAAAAAGTATACGCTAAAATTTAAAAATGATACACTAAAATTGAAATTGAAAAAGGGTACGCTAAAAGTTAAAAAAAGTACGGTAAAATTGAAATTGAAAAATGGTACGTTAAAATAGAAAAAAGGGTACACTAAAAGTAAAAAAGGGTACGCTAAAATTTAAAAAGGGTACACTAAAATTAAAAATGAAATTGAAAAAGAGTACGCTAAAATAAAAAAAGGGTACGCTAATAGTGAGAAAGGGTACGTTGAAATTGAAATAGGATACACCACAATTTAAAAAGAAAATTAAATGAGTATGGCTAGAAAAAGAAGGGTTTGTATTTCATATAAAATCCGTACAAAAGGAAATTAAAGGACAATATTTTAGATGAACTCTTAAATCAATCAGGAAAATTGAAAAAAAAAAACGATAACACGCCGTTGCTGAGATTATTGCAATTATTGCAATTATATTAGCCGACGATAATATTGTTACTATTGTAATGAATTAATGAATTTAATTGAATAAGCTAATCATAAAATGATTAATTAAAAAAAAACTACTTAGGTTATTGGGGTTCAATACCCAATTGTGATGAATTAATTGATTGAAGAAAAGCCGATTGAAAAATTGATGGATTGAAGAATCGGATTCAATGGTCGATTAAAGAATACATCGATTAAAAGATTATGGGTCGAAGAATTTTGTAGAAAGAGAAGGAGTTACGGGTTGAAGGTTCAATTGTGATGAATTAATTTGATTGAAGAATTTTGAAGAATCCAACGAATGAGATTGAACACTATGATCCAATGGCTCATATTATAGTTCTCACAGTTCTCATTGAAGGGGTAGTTCTCACATGAACCTAAATCTATATATATATATATATATATATATATATATATATAGGAATTGCATCTCGTGAGTCTCTCTATCTTAAATGAGTTCGTCCCGCGAATCACAGCCACATGATCAAATCACATGAATGGCTGAGATTCAGCGTCATCTTCATCGTATATAATCTTACTGTTACAGTAACAGAACACTATTACAGTAACACAACTATCTTACTGTGACACTATCACAGTAATAAGGAATTACAGTAATAATGTCACAGTAATAATGTTACAGTAACAGAACACTATTACAGTAACACAACTATCTTACTGTGACACTATCACAGTAATAAGGAATTACAGTAATAATGTCACAGTAATAATGTTACAGTAACAGAACACTATTACAGTAACACAACTATCTTACTGTGACACTATCACAGTAATAAGAAATTACAGTAATAATGTCACAGTAGCAGTGTCACAGTAATAATGTCACAGTAATATGAAATCAAAGAATGTCACAGTAATATGGAATTACAGTAGCAGTGTCACAGTAATAATGTCACAGTAGCAGTGTCACAGTAATAATGTCACAGTAGCAGTGTCACAGTAATATGAAATCAATGAATGTCACATCAATAAGGAATTACAGTAGCAGTGTCACAGTAACAGTAGCAGTGTTACAGTAACAGAACTATCACAGTAACAGTAGCAGTGTCACAGTAATAATGTCATAGTAATATGAAATCAAAGAATGTCACAGTAATAAGGAATTACAGTAGCAGTGTCACAGTAATAATGTCACAGTAGCAGTGTCACAGTAATAATGTCACAGTAGCAGTGTCACAGTAATAATGTCACAGTAATATGAAATCAAAGAATGTCACAGTAATAATGTCACAGTAGCAGTGTCACAGTAATAATGTCACAGTAATATGAAATCAATGAATGTCACATCAATAAGGAATTACAGTAGCAGTGTCACAGTAATAATGTCACAGTAACAGTGTCACAGTAATAATGTCACAGTAGCAGTGTCACAGTAATAATGTCACAGTAATATGAAATCAAAGAGTTATGATGTTTGTGTATGCAAAGGCCTTGTTACTCTTCCTTAATGACGTGGTCCAATCTCAGCCATTCAATCTTGTTTGATTGTGTGGTCCAGATTGAAAGGACGGACTCATCTAAAGATGAAGACTCACCGGATCCTCACTCTCTCTCTCTCTCTCTCTATATATATATATATATATATCACTTTAAGTATTATATACTCCATAATCAATAACGTAACAAATTTAAAATGTTTAATAAAATATACATGAATATAATATATACTTTATTGGGTATTACTTTGAGTAATTACGATCATATTACGGAGATATTAATCATAAATTACGTATAACTATATAAGAATTTCTAAAGAGAGTTATAATCTAACTCGATTGACCCGTTTTACCGCGTCTGATTACAGCCGGGAATTAAATTGAAGTGACTCGACTCGAATTCATTCCATGACAACACCTAAGCCAATTGAGCGCAAGAAATGAGGAACTGTATTAATGTCATAATGTGGTGGAATGTGGAGCAAACTCAATCAAGACTGAGCATCCACATTGTAGAGGATTAATCATTCTCTTAACACCTTTTCTCCTATAAGAGGATGTCCTCTATAATGTGGGTACAACATAGAGGATCCTCTTATTTAGAGGATGTTGAGTACTTCCTCTAATTTTAGAGGAATAAGAGCATGTACAATGTAGAGGATAACGTATTCCTCTTATTTTTTCTCTTTCATTCTATCTTTTTTGACACATCATCTCTTTCATCCACCTCATTTTCCACTCTATTCATCATCTTCATTTTATTTTCTCTAATTTCACCCCTCCAATGTAGAGGATCCTCTTATATTAACTTTCTTATTATTTAATTTAATTATTGGATGATTAATATTATTTTTTATTTAATTTGATTGTTTAATGACCAATAGTGTTTGAAGTATGCACAAGGGCATATGTCAAGCTTTTCTCTAATTCCTCTAAAATTAGAGGATGTCCTCAACTTCTTCTAAACAAGAGGATCATCCTCATTGATCCTACAATGTAGAGGACATTCTCTTAGAAGAGAGAGAAGGCTAAGGAAATCCTCTACATTGTGGATGCTCTAAGAGCATGTACAATGTAGAGGAGGACTTCTTCCTCTTATTTTTTCTCTTTCATCCTATATTTTTGACAACCTCATTTTCCATTATCTTCATCCTCTTCAATTTCTCTTCTCTAATTTTATCCCACAATGTAGAGGATCCTCTTATATTACCTTTCTTATTATCATTTTAATTATTTAATGATTGATATTATTTTTTTATTTAACTTGATAATTTACTTGGCCAATAGATTTGATGGCATGCACAAGGGTCAAGGTAAAACTTTCCTCCTATTCTTCTAAAATTAGAGGAAGTGCTCAACATCCTCTAAATAAGAGGATCCTCTATAGTGTACCCACATTGTAGAGGACATCCTCTTATGAGAGAGAGGACATTAAGAGGATAGTGACCCATGCATAGTGTTTTGATCTAAGATTTCAATTCTTCCATGTTTCAGCAGTAGCATATTGTTCCATGGAGCTAAGGTCCGAAATATGGAAAAACAAGTGTTTCCACGCCTCTACCACCCAGTCAATTCTGTTCCACTTAATCCCCCTTCATGGCCACATATCTTTCCGGCTAAGAAATGAGAAAGATTTCTCCTCTTACATGAATCCAACTCTACAATGTGGATGCTCTAAGAGTATAGGCCCTTGTGCCTATCACTCAATTCATCCATGCCATGTGTATTATATATATTAATTTTTATTTTATTTTTCTAATTCAACTCTAAAAATTGGAAAAATTAATATTCCATATACTACAATATGAATAAGAGTATGTTTATATATACCTACAATATGCATGCTTTTTTTCTTCTAAAATTTTGGAAACTATGTGCTCCATTTTAAAATACTTGTTATTTTTTTTTTCATTCGATAATTTTAACTTAAACCCGTTCACAATATTTTTCTTCTCAACTTTAATAAACTTATAGTATAACTTTGCATATTTAACTTGTTTCATACATATGACTAGAAGGGAAGAGTTACATGACAAAAAAATACACGTCCTTGAAGAACGATTTGGTCGAGCATATGTAGACTATGTTTCAAGGTTCGAATATAAATTAAAAAATATGTATCACATTTTAATTTTATAAGTTTCATGTATTTTTTTTCTCATGTATTTTGTGTTATTAATTATGAAATTTATGTTACGTACAACATGTTTTTAATTATGAATTTTATTAAGTAGTCTTTTTATGAATTAAATTTATATTTGTAAATTACTATAACAATATGTGATTCATAGTATTAAATTATAAATAAAATAATTAAAATTAATATAAAATTTGATGAAGATGATCCTTTACAATGTGGAGAAAAAATAAAAAAGAAGAGGAGGATGAGGTGGATAAAAGAGGGGATAAAATGTCAGAAAAATAGAAGGAGAGAGAAAAAATAAGAGGAGGACCCTCCTCTGCATTGTGTATCCTCACTCTTCTCTCTCTCTTTCTCTCCTCTCAACTCCTTCATCATCATCATTATTCATCACCCTTGGTCCAATTGTTTCTCCATTTCAGTCAAAGGTATGAATTCCTCTATTTTCGACCCACCCACTTCAAACTACTCTTTTTTCTTTTTTTTACAGTTTTATTATAACAAGTTTTGATCTTTGTATGTTTTGACCTCAGATTGTTGTTGGTGGAGGGAAGGTGATTGTTTGGGGGGAAAACGATGTCATTTATTGGGACTCAACAGAAATGTAGGGTCTGTAACAAGACAGTGTATTTGATGGATCAATTATCTGCTGATGGTGTTACTTATCATAACTCTTGCTTCAAATGTAATCACTGCAAAACCCGCCTTCAGGTTTCACATCCTTTCTTCCTTCCTTCTCTTTTTGTTGATTTTCAGTTTTAGGATAATGTGGGTTTTCAATTGTGTTCATCTTTTTGTGGGATGTATTATCTACTGCTGTAACATTGAATTTATGCGTAAAAATTCTGATCTGGGTGTCCAACTTGATCAATTTATTACTCCCTTGCAACATTTGATTATAGTAATCCTCACAAGTCTTAAAATAATCAGAGGGAGTAATGAATATACTTGTAATTCAAGGTTATTGTTGTGTTATATTGTCTGATTTATGCTGCATTGTTGTGTTTGTGACTCTGGCTGCTGTGCATTAGACTAGCCTAATAGCATGAAGAATCTGGCCAGTTGTCAAATTCAATATTCTTTCGACATTCAAAGCTTCTTTTGAACCATTTGAAACCTGATAATCTAAAGATAATGAAGCGCTGAGTACCAAATTGTGCAATATTGGTAGATGAACTGGACTTTCCGGACGATATCGCAGGAAACAAAATAACTCATACCTTGTGTGTGTGAATCATTGTTGTGTTTTCTCATTCCGGGGATCCTATTCCTTTCCGTTGTGTAATGCAATGCAAGACCGAGGAGGAGTTCATGAACTCGTTTGCTTCAAAACTTAAAAGTGTACTCCTTAAAGAGTAGGAGTAAGACTAAAGAACACTTAACAGGGTTTGAATCTCCAACACATGAAATAAAATGGGGTCTAATGTATATATCTGGCATCTTGTTTGCAGCCGCACTGTTTCGCTTCCACGGATGGCATTCTGTATTGCAGGCCTCATTTTGTGCAATTGTTCAAAAAGACAGGAAACTTCAGCGAGAACTTCCAGTCCCGTATTAACGCCCTCACCTTACATAATTAAACTTCATTTTGAATTGTTTATGGTTTGAGTATCACTGAACTTTATGTTGTTTTCAACAGCTACAAGGCTAGCTGACAAGTCACCAGAATTGAAACCTGAGCTGGTAAAATTATATCTGTATTACTTTCAAAATTTGTATACTCTCATTCATCTTCGATTGGTTGTAGTCTTCTTCAATAATAAATTTTGAACTTTGCTCTCAGACAAGATCTCCAAGCAAAGCTTCTCGTATGTTTTCTGGAACTCAAGAAAAATGCTTAACTTGTTCCAAAACTGTCTATCCCATCGAGAAGGTATTGTACTTGCAATTGAACATGTGCCTCACTTAATCATATCATCTTCATTTAATCACCCCCCCAAATGAGCATGACTGCAAGATTATCTACTCATAGAGTTGATGTCTGTTATTCGATGTATTTCACTTAAATAGCTTACCTTAGGCATGAACTGCTTTGATGAATTAACCGACATTTTAATTTTGGAATGTGAGATGCTCCAAGGGGAGATATGTGAAGTGCTTGCCGTGGTCCTGCTGTAGTTTGTCTTGCTAGTCATTGTGGTTTCTTCATGCCATTGACTACACCCCCTTTATGATTGGTTTTCACACAATTGTCATTTTGGTGCTTGTCTGGCCTTTTCATAAACCATAAGTGGTTGACAGGCGTTTTTGATTAATAATTTTAGGTTTCACATGCTATGAAATTGACATTATATCTTACTGTATATATTGTGGTGTGTGTTGGGTATGAGTGTCCCATTGGGGAGTTGATAATGCCATCAATGCAAGTGTCTGATTTGCATTACCATTTACCATCAGGTGACGGTTGAGAACCAATTCTACCACAAGTCGTGTTTTAAATGCACCCACGGTGGATGCTCGATCACACCTTCAAACTATGCCGCACTAGATGGTGTCCTTTATTGCAAACATCATTTCTCACAGCTTTTTAGGGAAAAGGATAGTTATGCTCACATTATGAAATCGGCTTCCATGAGGCGTACTGCCTCCCCTATTGCTGATACCGCTGTGGCAGTCACAACTCCTGCTCCTGCATCTGAAGCTTAAGCTTCTGATGGTTCGTTTCAAATTGTTTCTCTTGACAAAAAGATGCCGAAGGCAAAGCCATGGCTTCTGGTGTTTGTTGTATTCTCATTATTATATTTGTAGTCATGGGAGATCATGGGTGTTCTCGCTTCTGTTCGCTGCAAATTTAAAAAAAAAGGGTTATATTCGTGTACTTCATCATCCACATTTACCCTCGAGATATCCTCTTCCTCCCTATCATGTAATATCCTCGATATTAGCATTACCACAGAAATCATCAGGAGACTAGGTCCATTGTTTCGACTTTCGAGTCATTCTATCCACTGCCCTGCCCCATCATCTGATTATTCAAAACCCTCATTATATGGTGTAGGTTTTCTTTGTTCCCTGACTCAAATAACAAATACACTCATTCGGAAAGGGTTGATTAGTTAGAGCAAAACTCACACCTGGGTTATACGACCCTTGTCCCACTAAACCAAATTGAATGCTATAATGCTCTCGCTATAACGCTCTTGATAAACTAACACAATTTATTAGTTGATGCGCCGATGCACACTTTGCGAGCTTAGGAGTAACGAAAATAGAAAAACAGGGAAAATTACAAGTGAGCGACCAAATGTCTTGTGTAGAGCTGGCAAACCGGACGTGCCAGGTCGCGCTTCGTGTTAGTTCAGCCCGGTTCAGTCGTGCCGGGTCATGCCGTGCCATGCCTGATTTTGAGAACATGTGCCGAGCCACGGTACTCAACCTGTGTCGGTTGTGCCTAAGTCGTGATGTGCCATCGTGCTTAAGTCGTGCCCGACCAAATTTTCATTTTTTTCATTTTTTGAGGATTTAGAGTCGTTGGGTCCACCGTGCCTCGTGTCGGGCCGTGCCTAGGCACAAAATTTTCTTCAAATTGGTGTCGCGGGCCGACTTGGGATCGGTCGTGCCGTGTCTGTGCTTTCCGCCACGTCATCACTGTGTTGGGTCGGATCGTGCTTATTTTCGTGTCAGGTCAAGCCATCGAGATGGGTCCGGCCCGATTTACCAGCTAGTGTGATTTAAAGGATGATGGTAGGGAAATCACGGATTTGGGGTTCCATACACCTCTTGGTATTGTATTACACTATTACTGTTACTCATTCATAGCAAGGTTTATTTCTCAGTCAAAGTCAATATGCCAAGTGCCTCCTCGACCGCGCCAACATGACGGATTGTAATGTTACATCCACACCGGTTGAACCATCAGCCAAACTCAGCGCAACGAACACTCCCTCAGTTGTTAATTATGTCCTTTATCACAGTATAGCATGCGCTTTTCAGTATCTTATTATCACTCGCCATGATATCACATATGTCGTTCAACAACTATGTATCTCCATGCATGACCCTCGAGTGCCTCGTCTCCAGTATATGAAGCGTGTACTCCGATATATTTATAGGCTTTCAGTTCGTAGTCTCGAAATCCCATCCCATTATCACCTCCTCCAATGCGTATTGGAGTGGATGCCCCAACACCCGTCGTTCTACCTCCGGATATTGTGTATTTCTCGGTGACAATTTGATATCTTGGTCCTCCAAACAGCAGGCCATAATCTCCCGTTCTAATGCCGAAGCCATGTCGAGGGGCTGCTAATGTCATCGCTGAAACGAGTTGGCTACGTAATTTGCTGCTTAAGCTTCATCTCCCCAGGCAATCCGCCATGCCATGTTAATATATTGTGACAACATTTTAGTCGTTTATCTTTCAAGCAACCCCGTTCAACACCAGCGCTGCAGCGCACGAAACACATTGAATTTGACATCCATTTTGTTCGTGATCCTTGAACTCGTATGCGTCTTACACGGCCCTGCTGCCATCAATATGCATGCATCTTAACCAAAAGTCTCCCTCACCATTTCTTTGATCAGATAAGTCCAGTCTTTGTGTTCGCCCTTGTACCGCTTCTACTACGAGATGTATTACCAGATAACGTATATATTGTAAATATAGTAGAGATCAATTAGTTACCTCGTGTTTATCCTAGAATATATTTTCTATAATTACATTCACACCATGTAATCTACTGTAATATATTTTTCTTTGATTAAAATACTTCTCATAGAGAATATAAAAGCAAACAAATGATTGGAACAATGGGAAATACAATCACCCAAATCAGGGGATTTCACATATATTTCAATGTACAACAGTACAAAGTGCACTTAAAAATGGTATTCCGTAGCTGTTTTACAAGAAATTCATAATATATACAGTACCTCTACCTGAGGAATATGATTTCCTACACTCATACATTGTCAATTTATCATGGCAAAGCTGAGCACTAGGCAATCTTTGATCAGCAAATATTTGTTCAAGTCTCTCAAAAAATTCTCTACTCGCCAGAGATATAGCTGAATACAGATGGATCTCCAATCGGAAGACCATACTAGAGGGCTATTCTTACTATATACAGGGTAGGTGTCAATCAGCCTCGCTCATCTAAGTAAAGGATTATTCCCTCTGACATCATAGAAACCGCTGTGGCTGTAAAGATCAACCCCGCTTGTTCCTTCATAGGTAGCTGAGGAAGTAGTAGAATCAACAGTCACGTTCATATTATTCGCCTGAATAAAATCCTCGATTTCTTTGACCACATCCCCCATTGATGGCCGCTCTTCTCCCGAGTCTTGCAGACACTTCATTGCCAGCTCCACAAACTCTTCCAAACCAGTCAAATGAACAGAGCCGATGGTAGGGTCCACCAGGCTGTGGATGCTCCCGTTCTCCTTCATAGTCTCTCTTACCTCTCTTACAATGTACTTATTTTTCTGTATTGGTATTCTTCCTGTTACTAGCTCCAGCATTACTACTCCGAAACTGTAGACATCGCTTTTTTCAGTTAATATTTGGGTCATGTAGTACTCTGGGTCCAAGTAACCCTGCAACCGATTGTTAAGTAAACTCATTAACATCAACCCATAGCATATAATTTATACGCAAAGATTTTGAGTTGTTTTTCTTTGTGAAATCGTCTCATACAAGTCTTGTTGAGAATAAAGATACTTCATAGTTAGATATCTCATATGAAAATATTTGAGAGTTGAGCTACTCAGAGTTAGATACACGCCTCGAAAGTTATGGGAAGCAAAAATCCAGGAAGTTGAAATTCCTAACAATTATATTCATATGTTGCATTCTGTAGGCAAAAGCATCGGAAGTGGAACTCCTTGGGACTTGACACTTCCCGAAATAAAGTCATCGAGGCACTTAGCCCTGCTTAGTTGAGATTCCTGGGAGGACTTCTACTTCCTATTGCCTCTCAACCACTTTCTAACATGTCCTATGGAAATCCCTTTCAAGCTATGTTACTCCGACCTTTAATATCATTTATTAACGTACCCCCATGGACTCGACAGTCCGAGATAAAAATAGCTGAAACCAACTTACCAGTGTACCCTTTACTTGGGTGGTGATATGGTCCCTGTGCTCGGTTAACGGCTTGGAGAGACCAAAATCTCCTACTTTAGCATTTAAATGATGATCCAGTAGGATATTGTCTGATTTTATGTCTCTATGCACAATGGGTGGGTCCGCAAGCTCATGTAGATATGCCACGCCTCTAGCAGCGCCTAGAGCGATCATCAGTCTCCTACTCCAATTCAATTCAACTCCAGATTTACCTGCAACATCACACACTAATCAGTCATTTTGTATGATGTACAAAATTGAAGAGAGATATATGTTTGAAATAAGATTTGAATGTTACCCACTCCTATTCGTTGAAATCGACACATCTTTCAAAATTCTACTCACATGTTTTGACAAATGTATCCTTTATTACCTTGTGTCTCAACAAGAATCTTGTGCACTCAATCAGTTACAACTTAACAGGTAATGGGATGAGAGAAGAGAAAGGATGAGAACGGGGTAAACCATTGTGTGTGGTAACTAGCGGTTGGGATAGAGGGAGTAAGTTAGTTGGTCTATATCTCCATGAGTTGGAACAGTTAATCATTTACAGCTTAGATGATTAAAGAAGTACCTGAGAGAGCTTCTCTTAGATTCCCATTTGGTATAAATTCATAAATAAGCATCTGTTCCCCTTTCTCATAGCAAAAGCCGACTAGATTGACCACATTCCTGTGGTGAACTCTAGATAAAAGCTCAATCTCATTTTTGAATTCATCTGCTCCCTGCATTGATCCTTGTTTAGCTCTTTTGATTGCAACAAGTTGTCCCATTTCAAGTTTTCCTTTATAAACCTGTCCAAATCAAATCAAAATAGTTCACCAAAGTTACATTAAAGAGTGGCTTTTATAAAACTAAAGAACTACTCGTATTAAACAATGAAATACAATTCGAACAATCTAACTAATAAGTTGCCTACACAAACAATGGAACCGGGAACAAAAGCATTTAATGAGTCGGTTTTACTTCTGAGACTAATCCATCAACCTCCTAATTAAACGAGGATCCTATCCTCACTTAAAGTATCAGAACAAGAAACGATGCAAGCAATAAGTGCCAAGTCGTGTGATATTTGACTCACGATGTACACTTTAATGTCTTAATAAACCGACAAGGGAAGAATAGACTATCTTTGAACATTCCCATTCCCACTTATTTGTCCCCGGCTCCTCATTTCACTTGGAAGGTCAAACGAGGTCAGCTTTTACCAACGTTTTCTCACAATTCAATGTAATCACAACTTTTTTGGAATAATAATATGAAAATGAGGCGACAAATATGGTAAGGAAATAGTAGTTGCAACAGGAACAGGGTGACCTCACCATTCCATAACCCCCAACTCCAATCTCGCTTCCAGCTGAAAAGTTATCGGTGCACTGCTTAACCTCTTCAAACGAGAACCACCTGGCACCCTTTAGCTGAGGAACTTTACCTTGATTCCACAATACTGCATATACATGTACAAAAGTACCATGCGTATAAAAATTAAGCGTGTATGCAAACAAGATCAAATAAAATGGATAGTGCCATTGGAGCTGATCTTACAGAAAGGATTGTTTGTTTTAACTGTTCTGTTAGCTATCTGCCTTTGACGACGGGCATAAACAACAGCCCAAATTGTAAGTAGCACAAGCACAAAGGAACTTATAGTTGCTCCGACGATAAGGCCTATGTGCTTACTTGGGCCTGCAGATTAATCCAAACAAGTGAAGGTAAGCAAAATGGCGCACAAGAAATTAACTTCATAATATAATAAAAAAACAAGACAATCAAAATATTACCTGGGAAAGCAGAATAAGTCAAATCAGAGAAATAGTAAGGTCCATAAGGCGAGTTGAAAAGATGATTATTGAGGGTATTGCCAATTATAGATACTCCCGTGCGGTTAAAGAAAGCATCACCCGGTGGAAAGAATGAGATGTTCAACACAAGAAAACCATTTGAGTCGATTGATGAACTAACTAAACATACTTTGTCTACTGGCACTTGAAGAGATGCTAGAAGAGGGTGCAAAGAGTCAGTTAAGAAGGTGTAGTAGAGTATTTTAGTGAGATCGGAAAAGTTAAATGATCTGAAAACAAGGCTTCCCAGGTATGGACGTTTGCAGTCGGATCCCAGGGTTGAATCTGAAAAGCAAGATAGAGGGGCACAACTCAGTTGTGGAATGAAATCTGACAAATTTGAAGGTTGGGTAGTCTTGCAAATTCCTGTTGCTTCTGGCTTTAGACAAAAAGGATTCTCATCAAGTCTACAGAAAATATCCACCATCCAAAGTTAGAGAGAGAACATAGAGCTCATCAAATTTATTTTATGTGGGAATGAGAAGGATAAAAATGCTTACAGAACGCTATTGGTAAATGCTCCTCCTTGAAAATCACCTACAGAATTATTCCGCAAATCTATAAGACGAAGGTTGCTGCTAAAGCTAGCAGGAATTTTCACAGTGCCATTAAGTTGATTGTTTGCCAGTAGCCTGTTGTCCAAAATGCAACAGATATGATATAAAGTATATCTCAAAAACACACATTCAAAAACATACGGAGTATGTAACAGAGATAAAAGTGAGGTTGACAGATTGAGGTGTTGGATGTGATTTGTGATGAAGATTATATGATAAAAAGTAGGACGAGTATTAATATTCATTAATATATGAAGATGAAAGGATAGAGCTCACAGAAGCTTCATAATGTTACTCAAATAAACGATGAAATAGGAAAGCTTTCATCAACATAGCATAGATTTGTACATTCTTGTGTACCAACTACCAAATGTATGAGAATCAACAAAGGGGATGTCCCGAAAGTAGTAGGCAGGAATTCAAGATGCTCTACACTTTTAGAGAGCAAAAATAGTTATTTTTACTCAACAGTTAGCTGTTCATGTGCTCTCCGTGAAGAAAACTGTAGAGCATCTCCTTTGCATTTAACCAAGAGGCAAGAGCAGAGGAATGCAAGCTCTCCATTGAAAGTGGGTCATGGATGAGCAAGAGCAAAGTAGTACATGCGGAAAAGTGAAATGTAATTGACTTTTTCCAATATGCAAGATTATGCCATAAGAGTGGCAAAAATATTCACTGTTATTACCTTTCTTTAACAGCATACAAATTTATTGTTGACTGCTCAATGAAATCCTAAGCTAGACGTCAATTTATGTCTAGTATTTACTGTTAATTCAAATTACATTGAATCAGTACTAAAACAGAAAGAGAAGGCATACACAGTTTCCAGTTGAGGGAGGCTGAACAATCCGGTCGGTAAATTCCCCATTAGTCCAGCATTCTTCATTTGTCTGAACATTTGTGAAACATAAATTATTTCTAAGAGAGAATGACATGATGATGCACACTGAGTAGGCTAGTACTAACACTGAAAACCTAAACCCTTGATCACACAGCATAATATTACATAATCTACAGTGAGAAGTTCAGGAAGATATAAAATTCCATCTAGTTATTACTGAAGAAAGTGGGTCGGTGATGAGCACAATTTGAAAGTGTTTACACAGTGTGTTTATAAAGTTACCATGGATTTGAATTTGAGACTAAGCATCAAATCAGGTTGCATTTTTTATGGCCTTATGAGTTATGATGGAATCTGGAAAGACTAGACCCCCACTAAAATTGATCAATAATCAACAAGACTAAGAGACTTCCACAAATTCCATTTGTTGTTCATACTACTTCCGTCAGAAGTACCTTAATAGTAATTGAACCGAATCAGTTTCATGCAGTGGAACTATAGTTATTAGCATTTATCTTTATTCCAGCTAGCATATGTTCTTTCTTTTATTTTCCCTCTTGTAAGTAGCACGGAGTAATGAATAAGTAGATACAAAGATGGAGAAACATACAATGTAGTCAAATTTTTCAAAGTCGTGAACCACTGAGGAACATCTGGAGAGTTGAAAGGATTATTACTCAAGTCTCTGAAAAAGCACAATTGAAGAGCAAATTTAATTAAAACAACTTAGAACAAGCTAGCAGGAGAAGGAAAAGAATGAGGAAAGAACAAGACATCACTATCTCCACCAATACCCTAATGCTGTAAAAGCTCCCTCCCATGGTGAGGAGAGGTCGAAGACTCGAATATATGCAGTCTTACCCATGTGTTAAACACAAACAGGTTGGAGGATGTAGTCCAAATAATAAATGATCAAATTATGTTGAGAGTTGTATTGACGGATTACAACTTCAATATATCCCAAGCGCATATAATTAAGTGAGCCAGAGTGAAATATTCTAATAGCAATAAACATTTCTAATACTCACAGATATGTAAGGAGATTCATTCCAGTAAGATCAGGGATTGGACCGCTTAAGCCATTGTTTGCCAGGTAGCTGAACATAATTGTAATAAATGTTAAGCAGAATACTATCACAATGAAAACCAAGCACTAAAAGATGCACTATGGCTGGTTCTTAAGCATTTGGATTACTTACAGCTCAGTCATGCTTGTCAGAGTATTCAAATTGTCAGGCACAATTCCCGTAAGTTTGTTCCTGTCCAAACGACTGCAAGCCACAGGCGGATGACGTGTATGCCTCAGATTGTTTTTTTATGAGAGGGGAGGGGGGTGGTAAAAACAATGTAGTGTGCAAGACATACTTACATGACCTCCAAAGTCTTCACTAGCCCTATTGTGTCTGGGATAGTTCCACTCAGTAGATTGTCATTTAAAATACTGTTGGAAGTCATTAACAGAACAATTAGTTTTGCACCTTAGCAGAATCTACCGCTTAGCAGCTTACCAGATCAAGACTTAGGCGAATTATTTTATCTACTGATGGCAAAAGCATATAGTACGGCATTTCAAAGCACATAATTTGCAAGGATCTTGAAATTGATACCAACCAGATTTTTGTTCAGTATGTATCCTCAAAACCTTGGAAAGTTTTCCCAGCTTAAATTTTTTTCACGAGCCTTACCGTTTATTAAAAAGATACAATATCGTGTTCACGACAAGCATATGTTTTAAAAAAAATACTTGTCCATAATTCATGCCGAAGTTGAATACATATTCACTTCATATTTGAAAAAGTCCTCAATAAATTTTACATTATTTTGGTTAGTTGGTTCTAAAAGAACTTACATGTGTATTAGTGTCATCTGAGAGCTGAAAAGGCCAAGTGGTATTTCACCAGAGAACCTATTTTGTCCAAGATGACTGCAAAAATATCAGTGTTAATGATTTTTTTTTGAAATGTCAAGAAGAGGAATTACTTACATGAGAGCAAAGAAAGATTACAAGTGATGAGCCTTAAGCAGCATATCCAGCCCTGAAGCTGTTGTGTTAGAAACTGGCAATGTTCCATTCAAATGGTTGTCACTTAGATCAAGCCACATAAGATTCGAGAGATTGCCAACAGAGTGTGGTATGGGTCCAGTAAATTGATTAGAATTGAGAAATCTGAAACAAAACACGTGATGAAGTTCAAACAGTTTTCTCACGGCTGGCAAAACCTCTAATAGTTTATGGTTTCACGCTGCCACATCCCCATTACATTGAAAGTAGACCAAATTTGTTCTTGACAAAAGGGAATTAATGTAGAGAAAGAAGGGAGTGATAATACTTACAAGTTAGTTAGATTCTTGAGCTGTCCAATAGAGTCTGGAATTAAACCAGAGAACTTGCAGCCGACGAGAACACTGAAATATAAGGTGATATCAATCACTGAATAAAGGATGACAGATAAATAGTACTTCATGGATATGAGGAGGATAAAGATCTTACAGACTTCGTAAATTCTTCAAACTCCCAATATCTGTTGGAAGTGGTCCAGTCAGACCTCTGTTGTTTGACAGATCCCTTCATCACCAAAATATCAATCATTACACAATAATACAAGGGTGGAGAGTGACAATAGTAATGAAAATAGCGACCATGAAATGCTGAAATAAATATATAAAGGCGAGAAAATGAATGGTCAGAGGGTACACAGCCAAGAAAATAAAAGATCAGTGTACCAAAAAAATGGCAAACTGCAATAACATGCATTTTTAAGAAGGAAGGTCGCACCATATTTCCAGTTTTCAGCAGATAAGTGTCAAAATTAGAGTATTTTATGTGCCTCTTAAGTTGTTTAAAATGTTCCCGCATATTTTTTAAAGCAACATGACTTTAATGCCTCAAAGGCTCTAGCTTATTGTGTGGTTAAGGGTGTTGGATATATGTAGCCATGGGCACATAACCATCAGTCGAAAATTAATAGGCAGATCCCAGGAGACTTGTTATGACAATTGGCAAGCCAAGGGAGTTGGTATGAAGTCTTAATCGTGTGTAACAGAATATGGTCTGATTGAATAATGAGTGGAACTACCCTGAGAAAGAACCAGCTGATGATGAAGAACTTACAAATTCTGCAGTTCAGATAATGACAAGATGTCTTCAGGTAGTGCACCTGCTATATTTATCCCTGATAATATGCTGCATGTTCAACAATCAAGATTCAATGGGCAAGGAAAACAGTAGCTATCAAAGAATAGTCTGACAAAATGCCAACTAATTGACAGTTTTCAAGATTAATCTGATTTGTTAACTCACATATCAGTTACTCGAGAGCCTTTGCAGTAAATTCCCTCCCACTTACGACCACAAGGATCACGTTTGACCCAGTTTGGCGGCGTGTTCTGCCATTTTTTCTTGAGAGACCTCAATGCAGCCACTACATGAATTATAAATAAATAAAATTGACATCAATTCTTAATCACAATCATTGCAGCCTAACATAAACTATATGCCAAAATACACAAGCCTTAGAATTAGATGCCTCATGAGGATTCTGTCAACGAGAGACATCTAGGTAGAGACATTTGGCCATATGGGTATAAGGCCATATACAAACACATACTATTATCTTTTGTGTAAATAATTGAGTAGTTCGGACATACATAAACTTAACCGTGTGATGTATCACATACAATAACTTCCGTGTAAAAAACTGAAGAGCGAGTGGACTTTGCAAGGCAAGAAAGAAAAAATGGAGAATCAATCAAGTCCTCGGGTAGAATTCTCTAAGCTAGGAAAAAGAATCTAAATTGACCAAATCAAACATTAAAAATAGAAAAATTCAGGACATATTCTGACAAGTTTTCACAAATTCACACCTCGTATCACAAACTAACCTAATCAATCAAACATTACTTATTTTCAGTCTAATTAGCAAGCATCCTTTCACTTAATGAGTAATCAGCTCTTTGATTCCTTAAACAACTGAAAGACAACCGAGGGTGTTTATGTTTTAAATGATCTTGTCAATAATTATCAACTCGAGCAATATGCATCATTGCATGGCTATAGCGAACAAAAGCAGATAAGTAACAGATGCCTCAGTCATTATTTGACTATGAGAACGAGTAAAATGGCTACCTAGGACACAAGGTGCAAGGTGTAAGACGGGCGCAAGCACCTTACGGACAAAACTACACAAGGTGAACTAATTTTGCAAACGAATATGCATATTTTAAAATTAAATTATGTGGAAGAAGAGTTCCTTTTCTGAGAGGATTAACTTGTAGAAGAATGAAAACTAAGTATTCGTTTGGATGAGAGGGAATGGAGGGAAGGGAAAAGAGGGTTAAATTTCTTTTGTTTAGAGGGAGGGAAATTCCTTCCTCTTTGACCAAAATGAAATCTTGTCTAAATTGGTAAGATTTGGAAGGAAAAGTATCATTGTTTGATCTTCAAGTTGATACAACTCAAGTACTCCGTATGTGTTTGCACAAGTTAAGGTCATTAATATTGCATCACTACTACGGAGTATATTATGATGAATGTAGGTACAGTTAATCCAATTATTCATGAGACTTTTTTCCATTCGCAGAACTGCTAGGATATTTGTGTTTTTTTTATTTGTTAATCAAAGACACAAGTTGATTTATTCATTTTTTTTTTCGTGATGGGTGAGTCGGTTTAGGATAAGAAAGAAAAAAATAATTACAACACTTTTTTTTTTACGTTATGGATGAGTCGGGTTAGGATAAGAAAGTGGAAAAAATTAGGCTCCTTTTTTTCCCGTTAGGAGTGATTCGGGTTATGATAAGAAAGCAAGAAAAACATTATGACGCCTTGTTTTTTCGTTACGGGTGAGTCAAGTTAGGATAAGAAAGCAGAAAAAAAAATACGCCGTCTTATTTTTTTCGTTACGGGTGAGTCGGGTTATGATACGAAAGCAAATAAAAAAATTACAACGTCTTATTTGTTTTACCAATTTTTAAGCCAAAAAAATATACTCGTACTCCGTATTTGTTACTCCCTCCGTTCCAATGAATTGTTTGCCTTTCCTTTTGGCACCAAGGTTAAGGGAACCAATGAGAGAATGACATGTAGAGCAAAACTCATGAGAATGATGAAATTGCATATAAAAGACATTCTTAAAATAGAAAGGCAAACAATTCATTGAGACACCCCAATATGGAATAGACAAACAATTCATTGGGACGGAGGGAGTATATTTAAATGAGTCAAAAATAAATAATCGTAGTTGAAAAAGTTGTCCGTCATCCTAATAATAGACACTTATCTCATTCCTCTCATTTCCTTATCTTCTCATTTTTTTTGTTATCCAAACAACCTTAAGCTCATTGTCCCTCCCCTCCCCTCCCCTTCCCTTCCTTTCCCTCCTCTTTTGTTATCCAAATGGACCCTTAGGGTCCGGGGAGAAGAGAAGGGCTAAACAAATAAAAAATGAAAAAAGATGTGGCGTTGCACAGTAATGTGCCTCAAGGGCGCCTTGGTTGCACCTAACTAGTTGTGGCTTAGCCCCCTTGAGGCATTTTAGACAATTCCTTGATGCCTTGACGCACCTTGTGCCTACTCAAGCTTTTGTAAACCACTGCCTCCCGGGTTTGCTAGATTGTGAAACTGGATCTTAACAGCTAGTCCCTCCATTTTCCTATTTTCCTCTAACTTCATTAAAATACTCCACCCATATAATAGGGGAGTGAGGAGGGAGTACCTAATAGCTCCAAATCCACAATTTTCCCTATAGGCAGTTTTATTGAAGTACTCTAGCACTAGAAGCATCAGATAAATGACTCTGTAAAACTCGTTTCAATGTAAAGTTTGAGTCAAGACATATTCACTTGAAAGATAGTGTGAATATGAGGCTTAGGAAATCTTAAAAATGACTGTAGCATGATATTGAGATAAAAATCCTGAAAGGGGTAAAGAGGGAACTAAACATAATTTGAATTTGCCACTAAAAATAATTGGTGACCATATAGCTCGAATCCCTTGAATTTCAACAATTTTCCCCAAAAATATATGAGCTGAGCTCATGAGCAAGTCTGTTAAAGGCAATGAGAAAGTCTCCCAAGGATACTGACACCAAGATTTTAAATGACCAAATTTCTAAGATTGCAACAAGCTCATCCATCAGATTGAAGTACATAGTCAGAGCTTCTTAATCACACACGATCGAGACAGTGGATGTGGATCACAATGTATGTAATAGAGTAAGTTAGAAAGCAAGGATTTCGGGGGCGAGTGGAATAAAAGGGAGATGAGTGGTGGAACTTACAGTCAGCGGAGTTTGTAGTTGCAAGGACAGCATCGAAGCTAAAGGAGCATATAATTAAGACACAAACAAAGATGTTTGGATGCATAATTACTCCCTCCCAAGATACATATAGAGTACTGGGAAAATGAATTATGAAATTATGGAATTCTGATGAAACAGTAGTTTATATAATGAATGACCAATTAAAAAAAGTAGTCTCATGAATTGTAATCAAGAATTGGTCTCTTGATATGCATTCCATGTTTCATCAACACTATTGACCAAGTCCTCCAAACCTCAATGTTTGAATTAAGTACTCCTATATGATTTAATAATATATATATATACTCGCTGGTGACTCTATCTTTGAAGTTGATTATTCTGTAATTCCAACAACTCTTGTTTGAAAAAACTGACTTTGTCAAAAAAAAAACATTTTACCAGGTAGTATGGTACATTCATTCATTCATTCAATTAAATTAGGGAGTAGTTCCATAACCCTGATGAATGATGACATATATACTCACTTGGTATTCAAATACGAGTAAGTCACTCATACGGCTATGAGTAGAGCCGGCAAAAATTGACACGACACGAAAACACGACACGAACCCGACACGAAATAAACGGGTTTGGGTTAAGGGCTGATGACCCATTTATGTAAGTGGGTCGACACGAACACGACACGAGATTTAATTGGGTCGGGTTTGGGTTGAGGTCCCGAAACACGAAACTGACACGAATAACCTGTTTATTAAATTAGTGTAAATATTTTTAATCATTTTAAACATAAATATGTTAATACTTTCCAAATTTGGACATGACACGAAAACACGACACGAACCCGACACGAAATAAATGGGTTTGGGTTGAGGGTTGATGACCCATTTATGTAAGTGGGTCAACACGAACACGACACGAAACTTAAATGGGTCGGGTTTGGGTTGAGGAGTTCGTGACCCGTTTATCAATGACACGAACACGAACACGACACGACACGATCTGTTTGCCAGGTCTAGCTATGAGTGAGCCGAACTATTTGATCCGATTCGTGAAGTTCGGTTCGAAAAAGGTTCGATTCGTATTCGATTCATCCGATCAAAATAGGGTCAAATAATAATTTGTTATTCGGACCAAATCAAGCCAAATATTCGGCTCGATTCGTTTCAACCCATTACTTATCCATTTTTTCGGTGTATTTAAATTTATGGTCCATTTAGAAAATTTATCTTAAAATTTTACTTAAATGTTGGTATTCACGGTCCATTTTACTTAAATCCACGTCCATTTTTATTAAACTCACAGCCAATTGAATGTATGAGACATTGAAACCGCCAATAAAGAGCCGAATGATGATTTATCATAAGAAGTTTCACAACCATCACTTGCAAAATTGCAAAGAAATTTGCAAAAACAAACATCGTCGAGCACAAAGAAGCAAAGAAAATTTAAATTTAGATTTAATTTAAAAAATTATTATTTGTGGTTGAATTTTTATTTTAATAGATATTAAAGTCTCTAAAGTAGAGATTTTGTTAAATAGGTTTGCATTTTGTTTAGTTTTTATTTTATTTCATTAGGTCAAATCAAATATTATTTGATATTCGCTTCGATAAATCAAATACCAAACCAAATAACGATTTTCATTATTCGACTATATCAAACCAAATCAAACGTCGGCTCGAAAAAATTTCAAATGAAACCAAATAATGTCATTATCGGTATAGTTCGGCTCGATCACAATCCTACTCACTCACTCCGGAACCAGAAGGTCTTTTTCTATTGTACAGTACAGAGTAGTAACTTAATTCAAATCATTACTCAGACGGAGTATTAATTAATTAATTAATTAATTAAGTAGAGAAATAGGGGTATGAGAAAGGTGATATGTAACGTAGTGTCTAGTGAATAGAAGAGAAACAGAATATGATCATACAAATAAAAAAAACCTCTCCTCCTCTCCCTTCCCTCCAAACCCTAAAAAAAAAAAATCCTCCCTCGCGACTGCCATCTATCAATTCCGGCAGTGGTAAGCCCCAAATTTTAATCTTTATCGTTAATTTTTAGTAGTTTTTTTAGATTATAATAACTTTTTCCTCTCTTTTTTGGAGATTTGTCTCATCAATTGATGATTTTGTTCCATATTTTTTGTGGTTTGTTGATTTGTTCTCTCTTTTGGAGAGGTTCAAGAATTATGTGCAAGATTACGGGAGCAATGAAATTTTTACGTATGGTGATACAATTGAGGTCAGATCTCGGTCTACTATTTATCGAAATAGAGAAAGTTCATCCTTATATTATCAGATCCATAGATTATTTCGCGAAAAGCTATGTCAATCAACAACGATATTTAGAAGGCTATGCAGAAGCGTGTTATTCGAATAGCGATCTATGTATCAAAGATGTTATTTATTTATTTTTTACAAATATGTATTCAGTTCAATTTAATATCGTTTGTAGATGTCGTATGGTTTATTATTAATGAAATTGATCTTCACTTCAAAAAAAAAGTAGAAGAGAACTAATTACTCAGCTGAAACGTGCGGGAAAAGAAGGAATACATTTTGAACTGCCTTCATTCCATCTGCTGAACGCCCCACTTCTACCTCTCCACCACCGCTCCCTCCTTCACGTACTCCCACGCTCTCTCTTCATTTATCCCTTTGTTAACACCTCACTCACTTGCCCAATCCCGCATTTTTCATGGGCTTAAAACCCCACGGCCTGCTCCTAAAATCTCCAACTATTTTTGGGCTTGGCTTTGGGTCACCAACAAATAAATACTATCGATGTTATAATATGGATGTCATTATTACCAATGGACGCATCCGTTCACGAAGCAACACATCTCTTTGTATCAGTCACTATATATAGATGACAAAGTCGATGTAATATAGACGATCTAATATCAATATAATCTCTCAGCTTGCTCTACTTTATTGTTCATACAAATATATTTATAACACATTATCAGCACTGAGCCAAACTGCATCTTACACAGCCAAACTGCATTACACTCGTATTTGTATATTTGTCTTCGCACCATGTGTACTGCCGATAACATTGGTAAGTTTGATTCTTATTTTACAAATCACATTGGTAAGTTTTCTGACTATTTCTATCAGTATAATTTTATGGTCATGATTGCATATAACATGCCATATGAAAATAATTACTCCATTACTATGACGTTTTCGTATATGTCATATGAATATTGACGACATGCCATCTGTATAATGATCCTAGTTGAATAAACCCTGTGTTATATGAGTTTTTTTGGTTTTAATGTGATGCTTGACAAGTACAATGGATTTATACATATGTAGACACCCGCATTTTGCCTGCTAGTGTCTATAGCAGTTCCCGACAAAACACCCGATGATGATCGGACATAAACGTGACTTAATACGCTCGAATACGGACTCGAAATTAATAGTATCCGACGTGGACATTTAGCGGAGTGCAAATCTCTCAAAACCGACCTCAAATCTAGGCCCAGTGGGTCGTTTCCAATAAAATGAGACTAATTTAGGTCAAAACTGTCACCGGAAATAAAACCGTCTTTTAGCAACCGAGTCAAAACCCGGTCTAAGTCAAATCCCGAGACGAAACCAGCCATGCATATGTCTATGTTCAAAGTTAAAAGCAAAATAAAAAAAAATTAGTCAACAAATCATTTCAAAAAGAGTAAACAAATCTTCCCCTAAATACACTCCAATCGGTTTGACCCACTCGATCGAGTGGTTCAGGCCCACTCGATCGAGTGGTTCAGGCCCACTCGATCGAGTATGCCTGTGAACCGGCCAAAACGCCTCCGAACCGAGCACTCGATCGAGTGCACTTACACCACTCGATCGAGTGACCCTAAACCGGGGCATTCTCTATATATACTCCCCCATACTCATTCATTTACCATCTTCCAATCACCCATCACATTTTACAACTTCTTTTCTAACCCTAATCACCACCACACTCACAACTTTATCATCAACTTTTACCCATCATTTAACATCATTTTCACAACACACACACACCCTCGAGATCAAAACTCGTCAAAGACCCGAGAGCAACCTCTCCCTAACCAACCACACCATAACTCCTCCTACATTCTCGACACCCCCGCGCACACGCCGCTACTTTACGATTTCGTTTATGAGATTAAGCATGTAAGTTGAGGGTGTAATTCAAATCCCGACATCTCTTTCTTCCTTCTCCTTTTTTTCCGTTTCTTTATATATACATATGTACGTATGTGGACATGACATAGGTCCACCCCGACGCGGCCACGCGCGGGTTTGGGGAGGCGAATGAATCTCCATATGAGATGGGTCAAATTGAAATTTAAATCGAAGTTGGAGTCGCCACCAAACTTTGTGGGAGTTCGGGCCCGTTGGAACCCACTCTATATCTTAGTGGGCCGTGTACAAAATACGGCCCATTCGGATGTCAGAGTTTATTGGGTTCGTCCCTTTGCATTTTGATACCGATACCGACATTATCGGATATCGTGTATTGAATGACTCTCGTGTGCCAATGGGTTCGGACATCCGGAAACCATGATTTTGAGTAAGGGGTGAGGGTACGTGTTGGGAAGTTCACAAAGAACACCCAACCCCGCCCGCACATTAGCGGCCTCTACTAAGATATCGTTTGATTTTGAAATACGCGCGTTAGTAATACGATGAATGATATGCAAACATTGTTTTGACTAAACATGCGAGAATTTGAATGGGTTGCTAAGTCAGTTTAATGCATCTAAATTTAACGTCAAAGTCGTTTTAGCATGCGAGGTTCGTTTTAGTATAATAAAACAAAAGATGAAAAAGAAGTTGCTAGAAATATGAACAAACGAGTTAATAACGATCGAATGAAGATACGACGACATGCTTTATTTTGAAAAAGTTTGTGACACGTGATGGATTAAACACGCGTTGACCGAGGTCAAGAAAATACTTATTGATTAGTGTAGTTTGTAGTGCCTTTTTCGTAGTATTTTAGTCCCATTTTCCTTGTGGAATCGCTCCTTGGGAGCGGTTTAGGGGCTTCTTATGCTTCCTTTAGTTCGTTTCAGGTTCCCGAGACCGATTTGGAAGAGTTGGAGCGATTCCGACTCTATACATACACATCTTGGAGCCAACGGAGTAAGGGAACGATGACTCGATGCTTCGGAATCGACCCCGAGACCTTGGGACCCAATCCCGAGCCTGCGAGACCCGATCCCGAGTCCCGAGAATCGATGAGAAGCTCATGTGAAGCAAGGAGGAACCAAAAGGGTCATATTGGAGGCCTACAAGACTCATCCCCGACGGGTATGCACCTCATCCCGTCGGGGATGAAGTGCACTTTTGAGGGTGCTACTGCAAGGCCGTCCCGGTCGGGATGGTGGGTCTGTCCCGTTCGGGATGACCCGTCCCGGTCGGGACCACCCAGTTCCAGCCCGCATTTCTTTCTTTCTTCTCCCTTCCATTTGTAACCCTATAAATACTTCCCTCTTATATTGTTTATGTATCCTACCTTAGTTTAGACTCTCTTAAGCATCTCTACAAGTTATAAACCCTAGATTTAGTTCCTCACATTAGCAAGAATCTCTCTTTAATCTTTAGTTAATTCTAGTAATCTTAGTTAATTAGTTCTTGTATTAGGAAGATACTTGAAGATTTCTCCAAGCTTGACAACCTTGGGATTATTTTGGGGTTTCTTATTTATACAAGATTGCATCTTTTTCTTCATCTTGTGTTGGTATAACTTTCTTTACTCTTATTCTTTGTTATTAATTCAAGTTTGAATCTTTACTTAGTGTTGATTGTTATTGTTCATATTGTTCTTGATGATGAATGTTAGGGTTTTGGTGTTGTTTTCTCTTTTTATTGTTGTAGTTAGTTTAATTATGAGTGAGTAGTTTACTTGTGGGTTAGTAGGGGGATTAAGGGTAGATTATGGGTGATTAGGGCTTGATTGGGGGTAAAGGGTGAATCTTTGTTGTTAGTCACATACTTGGCACACCATGTGTTTGTTGATATGCTTGTATGAGTTGTAGTGGCCATGCTTCTCATGCTAGTCTTCTTCTACTCATTGTTTGTTTTGTGTGTGGACATGTTGAGAATAGTCATCGACATCGGTTTAAGTTGCGATCGCCCGGACCGAATCTAGCAATTAGGAGTCATCTACACCTTTGACCAACCCGATCACCCCACTATTCTTATGAACCCGACCTAACCCACTCTCTTTCCATATTTGATTCATCTTATTAGTTAGTCATCATTTCCTTTAGTTTGCTAGTTAGTTTGATTATTAGCATTGTTTAGCATTGTTTTAGCTTAGTTTAACATTAGTCTAGTTCTTACCTCTCCTCCATCATAGTTTTCCATTTCTTGTTTCTTTGTGTTTCTTTGTGTGACCTAGTCTCGTTTTAGGCCAATTTAGTCTAAACCTTGCAACACCGTCTCCGTGGACACGACCCGACTTACCCTAACTACCGTTAGGTGCTAGTTGGTTTATTTATTTGGCGGTGGGATCCACGACAAATCCCACCATCAATTTGGCGCCGTTGCCGGGGACGGTGCATTGTTTAGACTTTGTTTGCTCATTTCTAGACTTAGTTACCTTCCTTTGTGCCCTTCTATCATCTCTTGTGAATATTCTCTAGTTTTTCTTGATTTATTAGCCTTCTTTTCTCTTTGTCTCTAGTGGTGCTTGTTTATTGTCGTTACCTAGTGCCCAAAAAGCACTAGGTGTTCTCACGTTTGTTCTAGTGTGTAGTGTATGCCTAGGCGGGGAGGCGAATCCTTTCTCTTTAATCCAGAGCCGGAGAGGCTTTTTCGAGCTTTTCGCCAACGGACGATTAATCGGGTTAGGATCTCTCAACCAAGTGCAAGCAATACCCATCAAGAGCAAGCTCAAGGAAGCGATATTGAGGAAGCATCTCGAGAGACGGCCGAAGGGAATTTCACCAATCCTTTTGGAGATTCTAGTCCTAGCTCCCCTTCTACATCTACTTCAACTCCATCTACACCATCTTCTCCCTTACATCCAATAATGCCGAAGTTTTCCTCCCACTCTACATTTACGGAAGATGTCTTGCCGGGACCCAATGCTCTACCGGCCGCTTATGCCGGAAATTTTACGGCCAAGACCCACTTCATTCAACTTGTGGAAAGGAATCAATTTAGTGGTTTGCCCACCGAAGACCCGCACCAACATATGGAGACCTTCTCCGATTATTGTGACGCTATATCTCAACCTGGGGTTACTCAAGATCAAATTCGTTGGGTACTCTTCCCGTTTTCTCTTATTGGAAAAGCGAAGCAATGGATTAAAGGTCTCGATAGGGCAACCATGGGCATCGACACTTGGAAGAAGCTTGCATTGGCATTCTACCAAACTTTCTACCCTCCGGAAAAGACCAATTTGCTTAGGGCCTCCATCACCGGTTTCCAACAACGGGATGAAGAGAGCTTATATGAAGCTTGTGAGCGGTTCAAGTCTTTGGTTAGATCGTGCCCCCATCATGGACTTTCACAATGGTTCTTAGTCCAAAAATTTTGGAATGGTCTTTATGAGGACTCAAGAACTATACTTAACATGGGCTCCAATGGTAGGTTCACCGAGGTCGATGATGACCAAACATGGGCGAGAATCGAAGAGATGGCGGTGTATAATTCGCAATATTCAAGGCCTAGGAAGGCAAATCGAGGAGGTAGGCACGAGGTTGATGCTATAACTCAATTAAGCATTGACCTTGGGGCTCAATTGAAGACACACATGGAATCCATTGACAAGAAGCTCCAAGGTCACCTCACTCAAGTCCAAAGCATCGGTTCCTCCAACCAAGCCTCAATTCATGAAGTGAATGTTTTGGGATTTGCACCTCCTTTGCCTTATTATGGCATGTGTGACACTTGTGGAATCGTTGGTCATGACCCTATGAATTGTAGAGGGAGTATTGAGCAAGTGAAGGCCTTTCAAGCATTCAAGCAAGGTACTTCATATTCTAATCAATACCAAGCTTCCAATCAAGTCCCTCAACAACAAGCTTTTCAACACCAACAACAACATCGTCCCTATGTTCCACCTCCCTTAAGGGACAACAACCAAGGTTACCAAGGCAACTCAAGGCCTTTCAACAACTTCAAGCAAAATAACCAAGGTTCATTCAACAACAATCAAGGGTTCCAACAAGGGAACTTCAACCAAGGCTATCAAAACCACAACCATGGCTACAACCAAGGCCTTAATCAAGGCAATTCTCATGGGTTCCAAGGGAACCGTCAACAACAAGCAACTCAAGGCAATCAACAACAAAGCAAGCCTAGGAGCCGGTCTCCTATTCATGACTATGGTACTCCCTTAGCCCTCACCAATACTCCGCATAATCCATCATCCCCACCACGGGATTTCGACATACAAAAGCAAATGGTGGATATCCAAAGGGATACTCAAGAAATGCAAAAGAGGCAATTGGATACACAAATGTCACAACAAGGGGCCATTAATCAAATTTTAATGGACAACAAGGAAATGAAAACTCACATGAAGATGATTGAGAATCAAGTAGCACAACTTGCATCGGGAAGTTCCTCAAGATAAAGAGGGCAATTACCTCCTCAAGGTGTAACTCCGACTTTTGAGCATGTCAATGCCATCACCACAAGGAGAGGTACATCTTATGACTCCCCTCCATTCCCTAGTGAGCAAGAGCCAATGCAAGAACCGACAAGGAAGATGACACCTCCAACTCAAGAGAGCTCAAGCTTTGATAATCCAACGTAGGAGCAAGTCTTATGGGAGGTTGAGAAACCTCAACAAGACAAGCTTCCCCCACTTCAAGCTAGAGATAAGGGTAAAAAGAAAGTGTCATTTGAAGAGTCCACCCCGATTGAGCAAAATAAATACCAAGTCAAGTTGCCTTACCCAACAAGGCAAATGAAGACCAATGTAGACTCTCAATATGACAAGTTCCTTAGTATTGTGAAGAAGTTGGATGTGAGTGTCCCATTTACCGAGCTACTTACCCAAATCCCGGCATATGGAAAATTTATGAGAGAAATATTGGCTAGGAAGAGATCCGTCGACAAGGAAGAGACCATTGCGTTCACAAGAGTGGTGAGCGAGCTCATTCAAGGTTCTACGCTTCCAAAGTTGAAGGATCCGGGTAGGTTTTCGATCCCTTGCACCATAGGCCACTACAAGATCGAAAGAGCATTATGTGATTTGGGGGCGAGTGTGAGCATCATTCCTTATTCTATTTGTTGCCGACTTGGGATGAAGGAGCTTAAAAGTACTTCTATCACGCTCCAAATGGCCGATAGCTCATTCAACCGACCATTGGGTATGCTAGAGGATGTGCCGGTGAGAATCGGTAAGTTCTTCATTCCGGTTGACTTCATCGTGCTCGATATGCCGGAAGATGCAAACACCCCCATTATCCTTGGGTGCCCATTTCTACATACCGCCGGTGCTATGATCGATGTGAAGAATGGTAGGATCACATTCGAGTTAGGCGAAGAGAAGCTAGTGTTTGACCTCCAAGGTAACACTTCGCCTACTAATGATGAGTCATGCAAGATGATCCAAGCCAAGAAAAACATTGATCTAGGGGTTGAGTCGGATCAAAGCTTGAACAAGAACTCTTATGTACTTGAGGATGATGACTCCGAGATTGGAGAGGATGAGTGCCCATTTCATGGGCTTGATGACAAGATGAAAAGCAAGGAGAAGGATGAGCCTCCCTTGGGGCCACATGAGGACCGGTGGATGTTTGGGTATGTCCCCAAAGACCAAAAGTACAAGTTCAAATCGTTGAACTTGGAAGATAGGGATGCCCCGGGAACATCAAGGCAAGGCCATGAAGAGCCTTGGTATGTGGTTGGTTATATCTCGAGCTTGATTGAAGACTTTGCTAGGGCCTTCGACTTGTTTCTTCGTGCCCTTGATGGAGATGGAAGTAATCTTGGTTGTTGAAAAAGAATGAAGAATGTACCACCTTGGTTTGACGGAGTTCCACAAGAACCGTTTCTTTGTATATATCTCTTTCTCTTATAGTGTGTTTGGTTTTGTGAATTTCTTGATTATATGGATGATTGATGAGCATTGTGAGGGAGGGAATTTGATGTGTTATTTGAGTTTATTGTGATAGGTGTGAAGTGGAAGTGATTCCTAGGGAAGAGTGGTCATTGTTTGAGCTTGGATTGTGTGAAGGAAGTCGGTTTTTGAAGCTTGGAACGAGCTTTTGGGAGCTATAAAGGGTTAGGAGACTCTTCCCGGCCTAGAAGAGGTCATCCCGTCCGGGATGGAAGGCCCATACCGACCGGGAAGGATGTCATCCCGTCCGGGATGAGGTGCACAAAAGTTGGGTTCACTGACAGTCCATCCCGACCGGGACGAGGTCTTCCCGACCGGGACGAGGTCTTCCCGACCGGGACGAGACGGTCATCCCGATCAGGACCACCCATCCCGACCGGGATGGACCCCCTGTCCTCCGTTGGCTCTTTTCTTCGTTGTTTGAGACCACCCAACCACTTTATACCCCCTCCCAACCTCCCTACATATCCTTACTCTCCTTATATGACTCTTACACCTCACATACACGTTTTCACCTCACTTTCTCTTCACTTTAAACCGACTTTTGCATCAAAAACCCCCTAACTATACCTTTCTACCCCAACCATGGATCCGTATCGCGATTGGAGAGGAAGAACAATGACGATGACAAGCAAAGTTCCTACATTGACCATTGAGACGATGGGGCGAGTGAGTTGCTAACCGATGGGTACGACAACTATCCTTTCTTTTCCGTCTATTAATGCTTGTTTTCTATTGTTTGCCCTCCCTTCCCCTTGAGTCATGGTGTCTCAGTGGCCTTCGAGGCCTTGGTATTGGTTGCTCCCGACTCTCGATGATGTGACTACATCGAGAGTCATTTCAAAATCCAAATTTTCAAGAATTTTCACCCCTTTTTTGTAGGATTTAGTCGGATTTGGGCAGAATCCGGGCTAGGTGACTTGATTACACCTAGTCCTCCCCTCCCATTTCCTTTTATTTCTTTCTTTTTATTTTCTTCCCCCATCCATATCTTTTTCTTGTCTCGGCCCATGGTGACTTAACTACACCCCGGCCGGACACATTCTACTCTTTTCTCCATTTTACTTTTTGATTTTTAGCTTTATTTTCGTAGTTTCTTTTCTTTTTCTTTTGTCTTTTCGCACACTACGATCGAGCATGAGGACATGGCTCGGTTTAAGTGTGGGGGAGCGATATTCTAGCGTAGTTAGTTTTATTTTCTTAGTTTTTGGAAAAAAATCTTTAAAATCCATAAAAATTTGAAAAAATTTCACAAAAATCAAAAAGATTTTTCTTTTGTGTGTTTTCTTCTTGTGTCATTGTGTCGTATATTTGTTTTGTGTGCGTGTTTTGCCTCCCTTTCCCTTATAGGTTGCTTTAATCGCCGTTAACTTTGGAAGGCTTTCAAGACTCCCGGTAACATCTTATCTCTTTTTCTTCTTTACCTCTTGCGGAGTTTGGAGGAGATTGTGATGTTGTGTGCTCGGGTGGAGCTTTGTAAAGTGTGGATGATTTGGTGGCTCATTTGGAAGCTAGGGGTGGTGTTTGTGTTTTCATTTGTGTTTGTTTTGTGTTGTTCTTGTTTTGTTGCTTTTGTTTTTTTTCTTTCGTTCCCGTTGAGTCTTTGTTTTGTGTTTTGTTGTGTGTCTTGTGTGTAAACCGTTTTCGAAAACCCGGTTTAGAGGCTAGTGTGTGAGTGCTTACTTTCTCTTCTTAGTAGTATAAATCGAGTCTTGGAATTTAGTCTAGTAGAATGACCCTAAATCAATGAATTCGTTGGTCCTTTACCTTAAGTCCACCTAGCTTACTAGAGATTTACTACGGGATTTGCATTTTGACCATTATGACCACCCACGGTGTGAAAAGGCCTTGGTTACCGAGTCTCGTCCCCTAGGTGACCGTGTTTAGGATTGTTTAATTAGTCCAAGTTCTCCACTTTTTGTGGGTTTGAAGGGAAGGACGCTCCCCGACTCACCCATTTCCCTACCTCCTACACATATCCACACAATAAATTGCAAAGTGTTGATTTTTCTCTTTCTCAATTGTCAAGAAATGCCAAAAAGCCAAATCAAGCCAAAAGGGCAAAGAAAAGAAAAAGAAAGAAAAATGAAAGAAAGAAAAGAATGAAGAAAAAGAAAAGGCACAAAAGCCAAAAAGAAAATAGAAAAGAAGAAAAAAGAATGGCATGGCAAAACAAGGCAAAAATGCAAAAGAAAAGAGAAAATGCCAAAAGAAAACCCGATTCACAAAAATAACCCCTACCTCTCAAAATAAGCCTTTTTCCGACTTTTGCCGTGAAGAGCCTACCAAAGGACCGAGTCCCTAGGAAGGATGATAGCAGCATTAGTCGGTCTTCCCTCATTTTGCATATTCCACTTTTTACTTGGACTAGTTAGGCGGTTTTGGACATGGGACGACCCTCTTGGCTCACGCTAAAGGGGGCGGGGTCTCACTTACCTACAGTGTCGACTAACACCGTGGATCATCACTTCCCACTCCGCCGATCGTCCCGTAGTACGTTTTTAGAAAGTTAGGAGGACCTAGGTAAGTTACCAACGTTTTTATTGCTTTGTCGTCATACTATTAGGGTTTAGTCCATCTTGGTTTGTATTGCTAGCTTGGGAACGTTGTCGCTTGCCTCGAGTCCTAAACCGGTGTTTCTTTCACCGCTTGTTTGAGGGAAGCGATATTTCTTTTCTTTTGGGTGCAACCTTTTGTGTGTTCGTTTGTGTGTTTGTTTGTTTTTGTGTCTTGTGTCCGGTTGCATCCACAGTTTTGTCGCAAGAACCGACTTGCCTTGCGGAGTGTACTTTTCCTCTAAGTGCACACGCGTGAGTTGAAAGGGCGTAGGGTGCGCTAATACCCATTCGGCTAGTATAGTAGTTAGTATGTGCTTACTCGAGGGCGAGTAAGGGTTAAGTGTGGGGGAGTTGATTAGTGTAGTTTGTAGTGCCTTTTTCGTAGTATTTTAGTCCCATTTTCCTTGTGGAATCGCTTCTTGGGAGCGGTTTAGGGGCTTCTTATGCTTCCTTTAGTTCGTTTCAGGTTCCCGAGACCGATTTGGAAGAGTTGGAGCGATTCCGACTCTATACATACACATCTTGGAGCCAACGGAGTAAGGGAACGATGACTCGATGCTTCGGAATCGACCCCGAGACCTTGGGACCCAATACCGAGCCTCCGAGACCCGATCCCGAGTCCCGAGAATCGATGAGAAGCTCATGTGAAGCAAGGAGGAACCAAAAGGGTCATATTGGAGGCCTACAAGACTCATCCCCGACGGGTATGCACCTCATCCCGTCGGGGATGAAGTGCACTTTTGAGGGTGCTACTGCAAGGCCGTCCCGGTCGGGACCAACCCGTCCCGGTCGAGATGGTGGGTCCGTCCCGGTCGGGACCACCCAGTTCCAGCCCGCATTTCTTTCTTTCTTCTCCCTTCCATTTGTAACCCTATAAATACTTCCCTCTTGTATTGTTTATGTATCCTACCTTAGTTTAGACTCTCTTAAGCATCTCTACAAGTTATAAACCCTAGATTTAGTTCCTCACATTAGCAAGAATCTCTCTTTAATCTTTAGTTAATTCTAGTAATCTTAGTTAATTAGTTCTTGTATTAGGAAGATACTTGAAGATTTCTCCAAGCTTGACAACCTTGGGATTATTTTGGGGTTTCTTATTTATACAAGATTGCATCTTTTTCTTCATCTTGTGTTGGTATAACTTTCTTTACTCTTATTCTTTGTTATTAATTCAAGTTTGAATCTTAGTGTTGATTGTTATTGTTCATATTGTTCTTGATGATGAATGTTAGGGTTTTGGTGTTGTTTTCTCTTTTTATTGTTGTAGTTAGTTTAATTATGAGTGAGTAGTTTACTTGTGGGTTAGTAGGGGGATTAAGTGTAGTTTATGGGTGATTAGGGCTTGATTGGGGGTAAAGGGTGAATCTTTGTTGTTAGTCACATACTTGGCACACCATGTGTTTGTTGATATGCTTGTATGAGTTGTAGTGGCCATGTTTCTCATGCTAGTCTTCTTCTACTCATTGTTTGTTTTGTGTGTGGACATGTTGAGAATAGTCATCGACATCAGTTTAAGTTGCGATCGCCCGGACCGAATCTAGCAATTAGGAGTCATCTACACCTTTGACCAACCCGATCACCCCACTATTCTTATGAACCCGACCTAACCCACTCTCTTTCCATATTTGATTCATCTTATTAGTTAGTCATCATTTCCTTTAGTTTGCTAGTTAGTTTGATTATTAGCATTGTTTAGCATTGTTTTAGCTTAGTTTAACATTAGTCTAGTTCTTACCTCTCCTCCATCATAGTTTTCCATTTCTTGTTTCTTTGTGTTTGTTTGTGTGACCTAGTCTCGTTTTAGGCCGATTTAGTCTAAACCTTGCAACACCGTCTCCGTGGACACGACCCGACTTACCCTAACTACCGTTAGGTGCTAGTTGGTTTATTTATTTGGCGGTGGGATCCACGACAAATCCCACCATCACTTATCGAGCCCTGAAGTATGCATGAAAAGCCCGCTGTTTTATTAAAAAGGAAAAGATGTTTGAAGAAATCAAGACGGGATAGATTTTAAGTGTTACGGTTTTCAGGAGCCTACGCGACCCGCGCGGGTGAGGCGCGACTCGCGTGGCCATGCGACTCGCACGAAATGCGTGGGACTCGCATGGCGGCCTGTTCTCGAGACTTTTTTTAGCAAATCGGCACTTTTGTTAAATCGCGTACAAATATGGCATAATTTATACTCGATTTAAATTTGCGATATTCGTTATATTCGATTATGAAATCGATATCAAATATTCGGAATGATTTTTAGAAAAGATGTTTTGTAAATTGTTTTGAAAATCGAACTTAAAAAAAAGCAATGTTAATTCTCTCCGCGTTAAGTCGTCGTATTTTGTTTTTAAGATCATGTGACGATTTTTTAGCATCGATGAGATTAATTTAGTTCTTTTTAGATACGATATTCGACTATGGAATCGATATCATATTTTTAAGAACGTTTGTTTTGTATAAAAAAAATTATATTATAGTATTGATATTAGAAAAGAAAAAAACGTGATGAAGACCCATATGAAACGGACCGACGACGCAAAAGGAAGAAAAAAACGAGAGGAAGAGAGAGAGAAAGAAGAAGACGGGATTTTGATTTACACCCTCAACCTACATGCTTTACTTTCTCGGAACGGGGCTCGTCTAGTTGTGGCTAAGGCACGGGAGCGTCGAGATTATATAGGAAGAGTTATGGTGGCTTATAATTGGGAAGAGATTTGACGAGTTTTGCTCTCGGGTTTGTATATGATTTTCCTAAAATTGCCTAGAATTTCGGGGATGAATTGTATGGGATTGTATCGCCTAGGATGTTGATTGTTGATGTGTGTATTGTTTCTATGGATGTATTGTAGTTGTAGATGTGTAGGTATGATGAATGTATATGATTGAATATTGTGTTGTGCAAGGGGGTCTATTTATAGGAGAGGTCCCCGATTGAAGCTAGGAAAGGTAGCTTAACTAGGGTGCTAAGAAATACCGGTTAGGATAGGAAAGGTAAGCAATTTGAGAGGAACGAGGATTCCGTTTCTTGGTGGGGAAGGCATGGAATCCGGCTGGACAAAGAGTACTCGGCCGAGTATACTTCGTGCTCGGTCAAGTGTTCGGGTAGGATTCCTACTGGGGATCAAATTCTACCTTTAACGGATTTGTTTAATATTTTTTGTAGCTGATTTTTTGTAGTGTTCGAGTTCAAGTCGGATTTGTGGGATGACACGGCAGATATTTATGCCTCGGAAATATCTTTGACCGGGGTTTGACTCGGTCGCTAAAAGACGGTTTTGCCCTTGGTGTCGGATTCGACTCAAATTAGTCTTATTTGACTCGAAATGACCCACTGAGCCTGAATTTGAGGTTGGTTTTGTGAGATTTGTACTCCGTAAAAAGCCTAAGCCAAATGCCAATGATTTCGAGCCCATATTCGAGTACGTTAAAGCATGTTTGCGTCCGATCATCATCGGGTGTTTTTTGGAAACTGCTATAGACACCTGGCGGTCAAAATGTGGGTGTCTATAGAGCCCCCACTCTGACTGAGGCTTGGACAAGGCGAAAGTCAGAGTAGCTACCAGGCCAATCGAGGATTAAGACCTGGCAGACTTCCGGTCGGGTCGTTTATAGTCAATTAGACTTGCATGAAGGCCTCGCCAACCATAAGATAGAAATCATACCTGAGTTGATGCTGATAGCTCCGTGGGGACTTGCTTAAGAAGTGTTGGGTGTGCCTATTTGCAGACACATTCCGTGTTTTCCGCTGGGGAGCTCTAGAGAGTTGTATAAGCTTGCTCCTGAAGTCTTGGGTGTACCTGTATGCTGACACATAGAAATTCGTATGTAACATTTAGGCGAAACACCGACTCACGCTGGGGAAGCAATTTTAAAAATTTCGAAATCAAAAAATGAACTTTTGAAAATTTTAAGGATTTGGACTCGGTTAAAATAGGAATACTCGGGATGACTTGATTCCTATATCTGATTCTGAGGCGGATTCCTAAAGTCCTTAGGCTAGGCCTGTATGCCTATGTGAATTAGGAGAAATAAGAATCCCAATTCCTGAGGTAATTAGGAAAAGATTTTCTCCATTATAAATAGAGGGTTTTTGCTTTTTAATTTTCATATTAAAACCCAAATCTTCTCTTCTTTTCTCAAAATCTTTTAGACTTTTAAGAAAAAGTTCTTCCTATGGGTATCGAACGTCTGACCACAATGCTTCAGTCATGGTCCCAGTATTTCCGGGATGAAGATAAAGTTCAGTTAACTCAAATGGAAATTGTTGCTTTATTTCCGCTCCAGCGACTTAGCGTAGATTCGCACTTCCTGGATGCTTGCCTATCCTTTTGGGATACTACCCACCATGTTTTCGCATTTCCTCGAGGAGAAATATGTCCCCTTCCCGAAGAAATTGCAGTCATAGGCGGTTGGTGCCCTATGCTCGTCCTGCTATTCCCCTGTTTTATCCCGATCCAAGGAGGAGATTAAGGGACTTTCTGGGTTTGTCACACGCTGAGACGGCTCGTATGGTAAAGGGGGATTTTGTTTCCTTATTTGACCTAGCCGATAAATTTATGAATTCCAACGGCGTAAGAATTACTCCCACCCACAGGCGCAGGGCCTTTGCTTTTTGCATGCTGCACCGATATGTCTTAGAAGGAAGAATGGAGGCTGACTCGTGCTTAGGTGAAATTAGGTTAATTGGCATAGTTGACCAGATGGAGACGGGTCACAGCCCGGCTTGGCTGACAACTGAGGAGATTATTATGGGCCTTGATGCTAGAAGACTTGACCCGGATAGGCAATTGACATGAAGTACTCGTCTTTTGCAGGTATTGGACCACGTTTTTCTTCTTCTTTTTTTTTTTGAAAATTTTTCCGAAATTTTTTTTCAATTTTTTCCTGAATTTTTTTTTTTGAATTTTTTCCGAATTTTTTTTTTGAATTTTTTCCGAAAATTCTTTTTTTGATTTTTTTTTCGAATTCTTTCGAACTTTCGACGTACTGGGGTCACTCGATTGATTCTAATTCACACGAACCCGTTTCTTTTTTGTCAGATCTGGTTATCCGAGCGCTTGTTGATCATAGAGCCTCCGGTGAGCATACCCAAATATCGTAGTTGCCAGATTAGCTCAAGGAAACGACGAATAAGCTCGAGTCATCACATAAACCGGACTTATTGGGATGAAGAATTAAAATTCCATGGTGGGCCCTTGATTAGATGGACCGTTATTTGGTGGTTCCTCTCAAAACTGACGGGGTTAGGTAAAAGAGACAAAACCCGCTATCTAGTGATCCTGTCTTTGGATTGGACTGTCCATATCTACCCAGATGCATCCTGAGGCAGTTCGGTTCGTTTCAGCAGATCCCCGAGACTGAATCAATCATTAGCGTTTCGCTCCAATTGACGGATGCTATGTGTGACACGTGGCTACAGCGTTGGTTTACCCGTGCCATATGGACTGTATCCCGCCCTTGCCAAACCGTTCGGGTTTCTGAGTCATACCGAAAATGGACTTCTGAAGAATCTGAGGAGACCCGTAAGGCTTTGAAGACTGACGAGGCTTTTGACTTGGTTCGTCGGGAAACAGTGAAGGATAATAGGGGGTTCTTTGATGAAGGGGAAACTCCTGCTACCCTTGTCCGACTGGAGATGGGTCCTAAGTAAAAAACTAAGACTCGAGCTAAAGAGACCGGTGCTAGCGACTTGGATAGAAGACTTGGACCGAGACTAGCGGCTCGAGACAGATTGGGCCCACGAGACCGGTTACCAGAAAAGGTGAGGGCCCGACTAGGACCGATTGATGTGACTGAGGATTCGAGTTCGAGGAAACGAACCCGGGCTAAGGAGGTTCCCTTGGTGATTCGGGAGCGCTCACCTCCACCTCGTCGCCAGTGGACGGAAAAAGAAACTAAAGACAAGGGAAAGGGCAAGATGCCCTAAATCGCCGAGCCCCTAGATTTTTATTATTTAAGTATTACTACTATTTATTTTGGTGTCGTGTGCTTTTTTTTGGATTTTTTGAATTTTTTTTGTAATTTGTAATATTCCGAGTTCATCGGATTTTTTTTTGAAATAAATAAAGGAAGTTTATTAAAAAAACCATTCCTGTTTTCCTTTCTCGATTGCAGTTGTTGTACCCTTTTGAGGGGCTGCTTACGTATCCACAATCAATAGAATCAAACCAAACGTAGTTCAGATTTTTTTTTAGTAATTTGCAATCTTGAAATACACCAAGATTATGGTTCGAGATGTTTATAACAGTAGAATAAATAATTCTAGCTTCTGACTTGCTTTTGAAAGTTTATTTTAGAAAAATGGTTTTAATAAAGTTTTTGCGAATGACATTGAGAAAAGGCTTAAGGATAGTAACGTTTTAACTGGTCCAGGTTGGTTGGGTTGACAAACTCGTTCCCGTCCAGGTCCGTTAACATCACAACTCCGCCTGATAGAATCTTTTTTACCAGATATGGCCCGACCGAATTAGGTTTGAATTTTCCCCGTGGGTCCACCGACAATAAGGCTCGAACAGACTTGAGAACCAAATCCCCTTCTTTAATGTTCTTGGGCCTCACCCTTTCGTTGAAGGCCCGTTGAATCCTCTTCTGATATATTTGTATATTATTGAGGGCACGAGTTCGTCGTTCGTCTAACAGGACTAGCGAGTCATATCGTGCTCGAACCCAATCAGCTTCGGGTACTTGACTTTCGAGTAAGATTCTGAGGGACGCACTTCTAATTCGACAGGTTGGACAGCTTCCATCCCGTATGTAAGGTAATACGGCGTTGCCCCGGTTGCAGTACAGATTGACGTCCGATATCGCCAAAGTGCAAATGGTATTTTATCGGGCCAGTCCCGGTAATTATCAGCCATCTTTTTGAGTATGTTGACAATTCTCTTATTAGCTGCTTCTACCGCTCCATTGGTTTGGGGTCGGTAAGGTGAAGATGTATGCCTTTGAATCTTATACTTAGTTAACAGGGCTGCCGTCTCGGCTTGAAAATGGGTCCCGTGATCACTGATATAAATTCATGCGGGATCCCGTACCGGCATATTATCTTATTTTGGATGAATTTAGCGACATGCTTGGCGTTGAGAATGCGATAAGACTCAGCTTCGACCCATTTGGTGAAATAATCGATAGCTACCAGAATGAAGCAGTGTCCGCCGGTTACCGAAGGATTTATCTTCCCAATTATATCGATTCTCCATGTTGAAAATGGCCAAGGTGACGTCATGGTATATAACAGGGATGGTGGCATATGTTGTACATTAGCGAAGATTTGACTGTTATGACAGTGCTTGACATATAACTGGCAGTCGGTTTCCATGCTATTCCAGTAATATCCGAGCCTCATGATTTTTCGGACTAACATCTGGGCATTCATGTGTGGGCCGCACTCGCCATCGTATACTTTAGCCATAACTTTTTCAACTTTAGTTTTATCGACACATGGGAGAAGAGCCCCTTGTGCTGTCTTTTTGTAAAGTTGCCCGTCGTCGGTACAAATAAATTGGGTTGCCAGCCTACGTAAGGCTTTTCTGGCTCGGTTGTCGGTTCCGGGAGGATATTCCCCAGTTGTTAGGTATGTCAACACAGGTTGATACCATGGCTCGGGATCGGGTATCTCGATATCTTCGATGTCGTGGATGTATGCCAGCTCAGATCGTCTTTCGACACAAATCGGCATACTGGTCAAGTGATCAGGAATATTTAGTAAAGATGCCAGTTTTGAGAGTGCATCTGCGAACTGATTTTCTTCCCGAGGTAGGTATATATACTCTACCTTTTGGAATTGTTTCTCGAGATCCCTTACTCGTGCTTGGTAGGCCACGAGATTAGCATTCCGAGTCTTCCATTTTTGGAGTGCTTGATTAATGACCAGAGACGAATCACCGTGTACTCGGAGGTTCCTGACCCCTAAGTCGGCGGCGACTTGTAGCCCGTGGATACATGCTTCGTACTCAGCAGCATTATTAGTAACGTCAAAGTCTAATTTGATGGAGACGGGAGTATGTTCTCCTTTTGGTGAAATTAGAAGAATCCCTACTCTGAATCCTCGGAAATTAGATGCCCCGTCGAAGTATAAGTCCCATGTCTCCGTATCGGTATGGAAAATATCTTCATCTGGGAAGGACCAAGTGTCGGTGTGTCCTTCTTCAATCACGGGACTATCAGCGAGAAACTCGGCTACTATCCGGCCTTTAATGGCTTTCAATGGTACGAACTTTAGGTCGAATTCTGCTAACATTAGGGTCCATCTTGACATTCTGCCATTGAGGATGGGCTTTTCGAAGAGGTACTTGATTGGATCCATCTTAGATAGTACCTGCACCTCATAGCTGAGCATATAATGCCGAAGCTTCTTCGTGGCCCAAACCAAAGCTAGACATGTCTTTTCGAGCATGGTGTATTTGCATTCATACTCTAAAAACTTCTTACTAATGTAGTAGATAGCTCGTTCTTCGGAGTTGACCGTTTGAGCTAGCATAGCCCCCATGGTTGTCTCGGTCGTTGTAAGGTATAACGACAGAGGCAAACCGGATTGAGGTGGCATCAAGACTGGTGGTGCGGATAAAATTTCCTTGATTCTATCGAAGGCCACTTGACATTTTTCGTCCCACAATATTCGCTCCCCTATCTTCAATTTCTTAAAAATCGGTTCACATACCATGGTTAATTTTGAAATGAATCTGCTGATGTACTGGACCTTCCCGAGAAACCCTCTTATTTCTTTTTCGGTTTTAGGAGGTTGCATCTCGGTGATGGCCTTGATTTTAGCTGGATCGACCTTGATGCCACGTTGGCTAACGATATGACCCAGTAATTTGCCAGATGTTACCCCGAAGCTGCATTTTTGAGGGTTTAACCTCATGTTGTACTTGCGTAATCGGGTGAAGAATTTTCTTAGGGCAGTGATGTGACCGTCCCTATCTTTTGATTTGACGATCATATCGTCCACAACAACTTCCATTTCTTTATGCATCATGTCATGTAATAAAGTTGTGGTGGTTCTTTGATACGTGGCCCCGGCGTTAATGAGACCAAATGACATAACAGTATAGCAGTAAGTACCCCAAGGTGTAATGAAGGTGGTCTTGTCCATATCTTCTTCTGCCATTTTTATCTGATTGTACCCGGCATACCCATCCATAAATGACAGAAGGGCATGATCAGCTGTGTTATCCACTAGTATGTCGATGTGTGGTAATGAGAAATTGTCTTTCGGGCTCGCCTTGTTAAGATCCCGAAAGTCTACACAGACACGCACCTTACCGTCCTTTTTAGGAACCGGTACGATGTTTGCAACCCAATCTGGATATTCGGATACCTGTATGAAAGCAGCTTTGATCTGTTTGTCGACTTCCTCCTTGACCTTAAGGGACCATTCGGGCCTCATGCGTCGGAGTTTTTGCTTAACCGGCTTGAACCCGTCCTTGATGGGTATATGGTGCTCGGCTATTTCACGGTCTATCCCCGGCATGTCCTTGTAGGACCATGCGAAGACGTCTTTGAATTCTTGGAGGAGATTCGTGAATTGCTGTTTCTCCTCGGGATCTAAAGATAACCCTATCATAAGTATCTGAGGCTCTAAGGTTGTTCCCACATTAACGAACTCGGTTTCTTTGATTACCGGGTTCCCGGATTTCCTTTTGTAGACACCCGCATTTTGACTGCCAGGTGTCTATGGTAGTTTCCAAAAAACACTCGATGATGATCGGATGCTAACATGCTTCTACGCGCTCGGATACGGGCTCAAATCCATTAATCGTTGGCTAACACACTTACAGAGTACAAATATCACAAAATCAACCTCAAATCCAGATCCAGTGGGCCGTTTCCAATCAAATAAGGCTAATTTGGGCAGAAACCGACACCGGAATTAAAACCGACTTGTCGCGATTGGGTCAATCCCGGTCAAAGTCGTTTCCGAGACATACAAAACAAACCCCTCAAACATCAAAAGTCCAATTCAAACACAAACCCATCAAGTATCCATGGTCACGGTCCAAAATAATAGACCCGCGCAACCCAGCTGGGCCCCTCGATCGAGTGACCCGCCCACTTGATCGAGTGGGCCCTTATTCAAGCCCGACGGCTGACGCACAAGGCCACTCGACCGAGTCAGCTGGCTACTCGGTCGAGTAGCCCTAACCGAGTGCCCTAGCTTTGCCTATATAAGCAACCCTTTGCACACACAATTACACAACTTTTACCACTTCAAAAAACCCTAATCTCTACACATCTTTTTACACCTTTCGAGAACCCTAAACACCTCTTCATCAACTCTTACACATCAAGATTCAACCCTAAACCCTACCTTAAGCAACACACTAGCAAACCCTAAACTAGTTTTAGGAATCAACAAACCCGAGCCACCATAACTTAACCTCCATAAAACCTCGAAGACTCTTGTGTTAAAGCCACGGTTACGAGTCCGTTCCGAGACAAGAACATGTAGGTTGAGGGTGTCAAAACCCCGTTCTCCTTTCCTTCTCTCTTCGTCGTTCGTCTTCTTTTTCTTCGTCTTTTTTTTCGTTTTTTTATTATTTTCTTTATCGCATCATTAATATCGATAGTATAACTAATATCAAAGCATTAAAATACTTATCGATTTGTGTCGAATAAGAGGGGTATCGGAATAAGGAAACACGAATATACAAGTGTACTGCACACAGCGTTGACGGTCGCTTGTTCCAATACCCCGATTATTTGATTATTGAGATAAGTCAACCTAAACAATAATCTTTTCTTTATCTCGCCTTCATCATTATTCGAATCATACAATCGCATCGATTTTCAAAAGCAAACATTGTATTTTAATAAGGGTCGAAACCCATTGACACGGATCCGACATCACAATCCCTAGGGATTTATTTCGATGTCGGAGAAGTCGAGGGGATCAAGTCCTTTTTTTTATTCAAGTAGAGCGTCGGTATTGTAGATTCGGTACCAATTCCATAATTGGGTGTCGAATCTAACAATCTAGTCAATTAATTCAGTCAATTCGATTTTCTTGTTGATGCTAACGTAGATGTTACGTTATAATTATGACACTACGAACGCGGAGAGAAATTCATGTCGTTTTGATTGAATTAAAACGACTCAAATCAATTTTCTTTATTTCTTCCACTCAAGTATTCCATATCGATTCAATAATCGAATATGGGATACGACGAGCATTCAAATTTAGAATCGGGTATAAATTCAAACAACATTTATATTCGGTTCAACCAAATTAATGATTTATGAAAAACACGAATCGAGCATAAGTCATGCAATATTTATGCTCAATTCGGTAAAGCCATCGAATTATCGAAAATCAAAAGCAATCTCTAAATCAATACAAAACTGCAAACGAATTATGATTCGTACAGGGGGCACTCGACCGAGTGCCTAGCCCACTCGGTCGAGTGGTACCCCAAAATCAGATCAGAATGTCTATTACGACCTCCACTCGATCGAGTCTCACATTGACTCGGTCGAGTGGCCACGTACTCGATCGAGTTGGTCAATAACTCGGCCGAGTACGGTCTATAATGCAAAACAGAACCATCTTTTACAGGTCCACTCGATCGAGTCCATCAACCACTCGATCGAGTGACCTCGTAACGACCAAAACCCGAGTCGTACATCCTTCTTTTCAAATTCGATAGTATTTCATGATTTAGGTCAACACGTGTCTAATTAATCACGTGTATACTATCTTTTCAAACCATGCATCATCATATTTGGATTTTCTCATCTCATTCGATATTTGCATAAACCGTTATTATTCGTTCTACCGTTACTAACAGTTTGTTTGTTCCTTTGTCAACTTAATGTTTGTTCGTTTATTGTACTAAATGAACCCGCATGCTAAATTCCACTTTGACGTAGAATTAATTGCATTAAATTGACTTAGAAACCCTTTTCAATTTCTATTCACATGCCTAGGAAAACAATGTTTGCATAAGCATTTTCCCGTTCTACTAGCATGCGTATTAGAAAGTCATTCGAGTTCTTAGTAGAGGCCGCTAATGTGCGGGCGGGGTTGGGTGTCCTTTGTGGGCTACCCAACACGTACCCTCACCCCTTACTCAGAACCTCGGTTTCCGGATGCCCAAAACCGTTGGCGCACGAGAGTCATTCAATATACAATATCCGATAACGTTGGTATTGGTATCAAATGCAAAGGGACGAGCCCAATAAACTCTGACATCGGAAATGGGCCGTATTTTGTATACGGACCACTACGACATAGAGTGGGCTCGAATGGTTCCGAATAACCATAAAATTCGGTGGCGACTCCACTTCGACCTAAATTTAAATTCGATTCGTTTCATATGGAGATTCATTTGCCTATCCAAACCCGCGCGTGGCCGCGTCGGGGTGGACCTATGTTATGTCCACACCTTTGCTCTAGTTGTTCGACCAGATGAGGAGGCAGGGATACCTGTTCGTCGGGTTTCTCAATGTCATTGCATAAAACATTTTTTAAATTGAAAGTATTTTGAAAATGAGACAAGTCGTAAGCAGAACGGTTGTTATTATTGATCATAAATTTAGAGAAAAGATCGAAAAGAGCTGCAATCAGATCGTTAGTCAGTGGCGGGATAGATAAGGCACTCGGAACAGACCGCGGAATACCAGGAATAGCTAAAGGGAGAGGGGGAGTTACAGGAGTGACCCTAGCACCAGACTCACAAGACTCGATCTCAGACTCTGACTCAGACTCAGGCATTTCTTCTTCTCCGGCGATCAGCTTGTAAGTCCTTCCTTGACTGTCGGTCCATTTGACAGCCTTTCTCCAGGCTCTCTTTCCTGTCTCGGATCCTACATCTGAGATTAGCTTCGTCGGGTCGAACCTGTTGCTACGAAGGATGAGGTTAACCAGATCTTCCTTCGGTGTTGGGGCCGCGACTTCTTCTCCAAAAAGTAGTCCCAGTGCGGGCTCAGCATTGCTAGCATCTTCAGACTGGATAAGGGCGAAGATATCATCTGGTATAAAGTTGCAGTCCTGGGCCAAGTGGGTCGCAGGGCGTGTGATGTTGGGCCGGTATAGGTCCATTTGGATAGGCCCAAATACTGGAGTAACAAAGGTAACAATGTTAGTTCCTGTTTGGTCCATATTTTCTGGGGTTATGATGTACCCTAGCCCGGTTTGAGACCTCCCGTTGTCTAGGACTTCAATAACCTTTCCTGCGGGAAGATCCGGCCTAGAAGTAGCCCCCGGTAGATACTCTAGATTTTGTAGCATCCTGTCGATGCTAGCTGTGAAGTAGGGTCGGAAGAGATACTCATCTTCAATCATTCCTATGAAATCGAATCCCCAGAGATCCGTGCGGCCCGAAGTGTTACAGTTTGCCACAGTCATAGGTGTTGCCTCCAAGGTGATGACGCTATCGTGCAAAGGCAACTTGATTTTCCGGTGTAGGGTAGAGGATACCGCCTTGACGGCGTGGATCCATGATCTTCCTAGGAGGAGGTTGAAGGAAGAGGTGACATCAATCACCTGAAACTCCATCTCTTTTTCTATTGGGCCGATTATGATGGTTAGTTTCACGACCCCAGCTACCGATTTCGGACTTCCGTCGAAGGCCTGAATGGTCTGAGCTGTTGGAATGTAGTCGGTCTCGGTAATGCGAGGGCTTTGGCGGTCCTCAAGGGGAGGACGTTGACTGCGGACCCGTCGTCAATTAGGGTCATTGGTAGGTACTTTCCACGGCAGATCACTGTGATGTAGAGGGCCATGTTGTGGGTAGGCCCGAACGATGGTAGATCTTGTTACTAGGCTTGCCTCCGGGTAAAGGGATCTTGCCATTTTCGATGAGATCCTGGATTAGATGCTTCAGCTTCCAACATTTCTCGGTGTCGTACCCATTGCCCAGGTGGTATTGGTAATAGGCCTAGACGTCGTAGGCCTTAGAGCGACGCTCAACTGGGACTTCGGGTGTTGGGCCTATCGGTTGGATCAAGCCTTTTGATGACAGCCTTTGTAAGGCATGCGTATAGGTAGTACCTATGTCGGTGAATACCCGTGGTGGGTAGTACCTATCCGTATAGGTAGTACACTATTAATGTTACTAATAGTGTACGCGCATTAGTTTAATGATTCATGCATAACCCAATTTTTCCCGGGCCGGTTACTTGTGACCGACGTTCCACTATACCACGGTGCATTCCTTAAATGGGTGCGCTAAAGACTTCTATGGCCGAACTCGTATGGGTTTCGCGGCATGTTCTAAGACCAATTCGGCTTAGGAAGTCCGTCTTGATTTACGAGAAAGCCGTCGTTGTTGGTATAGACCCGATTTTCACTGACCGAGACTTAGCGTAAAGCATACATGGTGTCGTCATATTGCTTGCGTGACTACGTACTACTTGGTTTCCGTGTCATCTTTTTCAAAAACCGTCATTTCTAAAAAAATGCATCTTGTCAAAAGTATCCAATTTTCAAAACTCGGAATGCTGCCGAAATTTAGACTGATGATTTGACTCAAAAGTAGCTTATTTTCTAGCCGACATGCTGTCCATTTCAAAATTCGAATTTCCGATCCACTATTCGAGTTTTGAATTTTCAAAATTCCATTTCGATTTTCAAAATTCATAATCCCATTTTGATTTTCAAATCTTCGAGATTCCATTCTGATTTTCAAATCTTCGGGATCCCGTTTTCAATTTTTCAAATTTTCGGAAATTTATTTTCGATATTCAAATTTTCAAAATTCCAAATATTCAACTTTTCAAAAAAGCTCGGTCCTGTCGGCATGCTGCCAATTTCAAAAGACGAGACCGTCTCCCAATTTTTCAAAATGCGAATTTATTCGCAACCTTTCTAACATTTCAAAATGACCGGTCCTATTGGCCCACTGCCAATTTCAGGACCGTCCTCTCAATTTTCAAAATTCAATCATTTTCCAAAACCTTCCTTATTAGAGGACCTACCGTAATCCGTGTGTCGGGTCTTTTCATAATTTGTCGAAGGTTTATAGCATCGAAACTCCGTCGATCCTACATCACGGGTTTCTTCCCCACCCTAGTCCGCCTTTTTCTAAAGGCATAACTGGCCAACACGAGTCATACACTCGTAAATGGAAGGTTCGTCTAAACACTCGAGTCCTAACTAGAAAGTCCCACGCGATCTTTCCCTCTAGCAGGACGGTCCTCATGACCTTTCCTGAGGGAATTTCGCCCATCTTTCAATCCGTTTGTCGAGTCATTCCAACTCAAGAATCCTTTAACTTAAGGGTCTGCCCTAATCACAGAGCCTTCCTTATTCAAGTCAAGTCGAGGGTCTCTAGCGTCGAAACTCTGCCGATCTTACATCGCAAGTTTCTTCCCTTACCCCGTCTGCCTTTACTCGAGGCCAAGCCAACCTTTTACAAGGCATAGCCCTATAACAAAAGGTTCGTGATCCTTACATCTAAGGTCACTCGTCTGACACTCGAGTCTTAACGAAACATTCGATCCCACTCGGGGGCTACCCTTTGGCAGAGCGGTCAATCACGGTTGCTCTAAGGGTCATGTCTTACACGTGTTGTCTCACGTACCCCACTTTTGAGTCACTTAGATGTCACACCATCTGAGTTCTATCAGACTCTTTAGTCTCACCTGGGGGCTATTCTCCGACGGAGCGATTAATCACAGTCACTCCGAGAATCGTACCCTACATATTTACCTTAGGAGAGTCTAACCCGCGTCAAACCGGAGTCGTCTTTCCTCCCGCGCTATTTCCTATGCCTTGGTGTATTTGGGTTTCGAAGCGACATTTCTGATTACGTGGGTATTCTCGCAGAGTATGGCACCCACAACCGGGAATAGGGACATGGAAAACACCATTTATGAAATGAATGCTTTGCTGGAGACAATGGTTAGTAGGCAGACCATGGTTGAAACACAACTATGGTTCATAAAAGCCAACCTAAAAGCCACGAATGCTCGTTTAACTGTCATTGAACGGCAAGAACTCAATTCTGGGCCGATAAATACTGGGCCATTTGTCAAATTGATCAGCACGGTGCGCGAGCTCGAACAACAGTTCCACGCCCTTCAAGCGAATAACATTCGTATTGAAAACTCCCGAGACTATACACCCATTAGTGAGAAACTACCAAAGGATCTCAACTTAGAGGGGTTACCCATATTCGAAGGGATGGAGGATCCATTACTACACCTCCGAGCCTTCAAGGCATTTATGGCAATCAAGGGGGTCAAAGCCGACATGTTCATCAATTTGTTCGGGGCATCCCTCGGGAAATACCCAAAAGCCTGGTTCTACAGGCTAAACACAAAAAAGTTCCCTACTTGGGAAGATGTGGCTACCGAGTTCGCTAAAAACTATTATGATAATACTGAACTTCAGACTACTATGCGGACTTTAGAAGTCATGGCCCAAGATCCAACAGAGGGTTTCACCAAATACCTTCAACGTTGGCGGGCTGAGAGTGTTAAGCTGGTAGACAAGCCCAACGAGAAGTCACTAGTGGAGGCATTCATCAACAACCTCCTACCCTCTTACCGCGTCCATCTTAGGTATGCTGGCATTTCAAACTTTGCGGTGCTTACCGAAATGGGCACTAGGATTGAAGACGATCTTCGACACAATGAAGATCTGGGTGAAGCTTCTACTGATGGCTATACTGGACATCCACTTGAGTCCTTAGAAGCCGAAGATTACTGACAACATCATCCGAGAGTCTAGATTTGGTTTAAGTCCGAGTCTGAGTCTGAGTCTAGGATGTTCTATTTCTTTCAATTCCGATGTTAGAGTCAGAGTCAACTGTATCCTGTCCTCTTTTCAAAATTCAATAAAATCAGCTTTTCTATCTCTCATATATGCTTTCCTTATGTGTTTTCGAGAACATGATGAACACCATCATACACTATGAGCACATGCACGTGACTATAATAGGCACATCTATAACGACTGCGGGAAACCGAGACCCGTGTTTTCCTTTACCTGTTCCGTGTCTGGTATAGAAAGCCACATAACTACCCCTAGCAGGAGCGGTATCGAATCCTATGATAAATCTAGGTAGTCTCCTAGTTTGGGTGCAAGACGGGAGGCAAGCCCATTTCCCGCAATAAACACCCCTCCAATAAGACCAACCAAACCCTACCTTAGGTGTTAGTCTGACCAGAAGAAAAAAGAAACGTCGTGATTCTATAGACATGATGCCAAAAATACCCAACTCGGGACGATGTTTCCACCAAGCTTGCACAGAGTTACGCTGACAATCCCGAGATCCAAATCACCATGTTTATTGTAGAGTACTCCACCGCGAGTTGCACTCACACAAACACCAACTATGCTCACACCTTACAAAGGTCTAGCTCCAAAAGCGTAATCCAACTGATTAGGCCCAACCTCAAATCCACCCACAACACCATAGGAGGGGATTACCATGAAAAAAAAAGAGAAAAAAGGTTGGACAAAAAAAATCATAAGTAAAAAAAAAGCAAAAGGCCAAACAAAAGAGCTGGCCACGATCAAAGAAGAACCCTCAACATCCCTCGACCAGATACGGTCAATCCCTTGACCGGGGCACGGTCAACTCAGATGAAGAATCCCATGACCGGGGCTAAGAGGTCACCCAAAAAAAACAAAAAATTCAAAAACCCATGACCATGGTCAATGGTCAACCCAAGTGAAAGTCCCTTGACCGGAGTATGGTCAATTCAAAATTATCGATGCCCATACCATCAAATAGGGGAGAGACAATCAGGCTGGTCAGCTAACACCACATTTAAGTCTTCCCACATTACAACCCTCAAGGCCTTCTCGAGACCTAGGCTTAGAGACAACCCAGAATTTTGAAGATTCAAGCTCTATAGGATACACCCTAACCATTAGGGCCAGACATGGAAATCAGATCCGCATTATCAAACCTACCCTGATCGAAGTTCGAGTCATTTTTACTCGACTTCCCTCTTTCCTACCGCATTACAATACCTTACCCTCGAAGCCTTAGCTCCACAAAATCGAGCTCCAGATTTTAAATCATCAAAGCCACTTGCGACCTGGCTCCACATTTCCAAAAACATCCAAACCAGTTACCAACCCCAAACACGGGACTTAACTTGCGGTCGGCATAGAACATGCCCAAATAGTTCACACCACCTCTGGGGGCTACCCCGTAGAACGCTTACAGTCACAGAATCAACATCCTAACTGTTCTAGCCCTTTGATCAAGACATCATTGGGAATGCACCTAGCCTACACCGTCAATACAGGCTAGTTACATACAAAGTCCTAATAAACTAGGCACCATAACATATCTTTCAGTCCACTGAACTACGGCTTGGTTTGATTTCACTACACGCGAATACGTAGGCAGCCTTTCAACAAGGGCACAACCACCCACGTTGACACAAATTTAAAAAAGCACCATCATTCCTATCACGACACTGTCATGTTCTCAACAATCCGCTTTGTCGTCCTGGGGGCTTTTCTTAAACAGAAGTTCTCCATCCACTCACAAAATCCAGATACTTTCAAAAATCTAGCCACCTTTCTATAGAGTGTCCTAGTACTCGACTCAGTTGAAGACGAGAATCTGTCAGGGACTCGAAAGAACACCCACTTTGGGAATGTACCCGAAAACCAACAATTCAAAAGAGCACTGGACTACAACATTGCCACTGCTAAGTCCTGCAGAAACAGTCTCATAACAGACTATTGCGATAACACATCTTTTCCGTTTTGAAGTTCGACCATGTTGTCACTCGCCGAGGCTACGAAATAGCGCAACTTAAGAGTCATGTCGTCTTAGGTGGCCCAGCCCCTACCGAGTCACAGTCCAACCTCTTCGAGAGTCCAAGTTGTGTCTGTCAACTCGTTATGTCGCGTCCAGAGTCGAGTCTGTCGGTATGTCTCTCTCTTCAAATTCTTGCTTTGAAATTTGCAAAAACTTAGCCATTTGAGAAAAACCTTTTTGACAAGGTCAAATTTCGGTCTATTTAAAATTTCTTTTCTAACCCTTTCGATTTTGAAAACCTATCTCCTAGCACGTGAGTTGCTTTCAAGACTTCGATTTCAAAATGAAGCAAAAATCATTTTCCCCAGCGCAAGCCAGTCTATAGATGCTAACTGCATTTCCTGTATGCTATCTTGCTATCTGCTATGCCTGCTATTTCTGCCTATGTATCTAACATTTCAAGTACCAGCTAGTGCTTCCCAACAGAAAATCAAAGGCGGTGTTTCTCCTGGAATGCTACATCCAAGATGTGATGTGTCGGCATACGGGTACACCCAAGACTTTAGAAGCAAGTCCCCGCGCAGCTACTTTACTCCCCAGCATGAGTCGGTGTTTCACCTAGATATCACATGCAATTACAGGTACACCTAGAACTTCGAAAGCAAGTCCGACTCCCCACGGAGCTATCATCATCAGGACAGGTATGACCCTTTATTTATGGCTGGCGAGCCCTTCACGCGAGTCTAATGGACTATAAACGACCCGACCGGAAGGCTGCCATGTCGTAATCCTCGATTGGCCTGGTAGTTACTCTGACTTTCGCTTTGTCCAAGCCTCAGTCAGAGTGGGGGCTCTGTAGACACCTGCATTTTGCCTGCTAGTGTCTATACCAGTTCCCGACAAAACACCCGATGATGATCGGACATAAACGTGACTTAATACGCTCGAATACAGACTCGGAATTAATAGTATCCGACGTGGGCATTTAGCGGAGTGCAAATCTATCAAAACCGACCTCAAATCCAGGTCCAGTGGGTCATTTCCAATAAAATGAGACTAATTTGGGTCAAAACCGTCACCGAAAATAAAACCGTCTTTTAGCGACCGAGTCAAAACCCGGTCTAAGTCGAATCCCGAGACGAAACCAGCCATGCATATGTCTATGTTCAAAGTCAAAAGCAAAATCAAAAAAAATTAGTCAACAAATCATTTCAAAAAGAGTCAACAAATCTTCCCCTAAATACACTCCAACCGGTTTGACCAACTCGATCAAGTGGTTCAGGCCCACTCGATCGAGTATGCCTGTGAACCGGCCAAACTGCCTCCGAACCGAGCACTCGATCGAGTGCACTTACACCACTCGATCGAGTGACCCTAAACCGGGGCATTCTCTATATATACTCCCCCATACTCATTCATTTACCATCTTCCAATCACCCATCACATTTTACAACTTCTTTTCCAACCCTAATCACCACCACACTCACAACTTTATCATCAACTTTTACCCATCATTTAACATCATTTTCACAACACACACACACACACCCTCGAGATCAAAACTCGTCAAAGAGCCGAGAGCAACTTCTCCCTAACCAACCACACCATAACTCCTCCTACATTCTCGACACTCCCGCGCACACGCCGCTACTTTACGAGTTCGTTTCCGAGATTAAGCATGTAAGTTGAGGGTGTAATTCAAATCCCGACATCTCTTTCTTCCTTCTCCTTTTTTTTCGTTTCTTTATATATACATATGTACGTACGATTATTATTAGTCGATATTAACGATACTAATATTTTATTTACTAACACTAACTTTTAATTTTATGCATACTAACTTTTTAATTTGTTTTTGTATACTAATATTTCATTTTTGCTACTAACATTTTATTTATCGCAATCTAACATTTTATTTATGTACGCTAACACTAACATTTTTATTATTGTCGTAACTAAATAATACCGCGTATATATATGTATATATATAATAATAATAATAAACTTTTTGGATTGAACAGGTTTGACTACGACTCCCGCTCCAAGTCCGTTTAATCCCTTCACAAGTCGCGACGATGGTGGAACCCTTTCGAGGAGCGCCGCCCCAAGCACTTAAGGGCGTAACGCGATCGTGGTCGTACGTAGTTGAACGTGTCCGATGCCATTTTCAAGATTAGCGCGGAACCCATTGACGCGAAAATCGAACACCACATAATCCGTAAGGATTAATAATGGTGTCGTGACGCGGAGGGAGACAATTTTGTCCTAATCAAATTTTAATCGACCTTAAAACGCTTTTTTACAAAAATCCCAATGCCGGTCTTATAATTGTATAACACACGATTATAGGCACCGTAAACCGAGTTGATTTTAAATTATGCAATATTTTTACGTAACTCGGTCGACCATCAATTTTGAATAAATAAAAACAAAACAGTCACCTTTTTTGATGCGAGCTGTAACTCGCACAGGGGGCACTCGACCGAGTAACATGGGCTACTCGATCGAGTAGCACCCCAAAAAGTGGGCAGAATGTCTTTCAGGAGCTCACTCGATCGAGTCCATGCCATACTCGGTCGAGTGGACTCCTTTGTCCAAACAAAACGAGTGCTTCTTATATCATCCGAGCCTCGTCAAATCTTTTTCTACGACTTTTAGTCGTCACGTGTCAAGTCTATCACGTGTTTACCCTTTTCAAAATCATGCATTGCATTTTTATTCTAATCATTTTCAATTCGATTATTATTTCATCGCTCGATGTATTGTAACTTCCGGGTTGTATTCCGCCTGTGTAATTTGTAATTTATTTACGAGTTTTCTATTTTCGATGTTTGCCATTTATTGCCTTAAATGAACATCACATGCTAAACAACTCCGACGATAATTTAGATGCATTAAATGATGTAGTTCACACGTAATTCACATGCTTAATCAAAATGTCGTTTGCATAACATTTCATCGTCAAACTAGTACGCGTACACAAAAATCGAACGGTATCTTAGTAGAGGCCGCTAAGAGCTGGCGGGGTTGGGTGTCCTTCGTGGGCTTCCCAACACGTACCCTCACACCTTACTCAGAACCATGGTTTCCGGATGTCCGTAACCGTTGGCATACGAGAGTCATTCGATGCACAATATCCGATAACTCGGCGTCGGTATCGTAATGCAAAGGGACGAACTCATAAGCTCTAGCACTAAAAGCGGGCCGTGTTTTGTACACGAAATGCCTAAGTGTAGAGTGAGTTCGAACGGGTCCGAATTCCCATAAAATTCGGTGGCGACTCCTATTTTGATTTAAATTTTGACCCGAGATCAATCTTACCACGAGATTCATTCGCCGACTCAAACCTGCGCGTGGCCGCGTCGGGGTGGATCTACGTCATGTCCACAACATATATATATATATATATATATATATATATATTTTTGTTTAACAATTTGTTATTTTATAAATTTGTCTCTGAGATAAACCTCCTTGCAATATTTCTTGCATAATGAAAATTTGAAGTGTAATAAGTGGTTGACAAATTGAAGTGTAATAAGTCATTAATGATTGAAGGAATTTCTTCATTATTACTCCCTGTTTAAATTTCCTCATGCAAATATTAGTTTCAATTGTTATTCACTTTAGATTTCATGTGAGGACGTATTTAAGTATTGTAATATGTATTGAAATTATTTGTAATAGAATATAAACGGGTCTCAACCATCGCGACATGTGAAAATTCCTGTTCTAGAGTGACAGTCCTAGAACGCTCGTTGTCTTGGAATATGTCGCGGATGCGATCCCAACAGTCCATGGCGGTACTGTCTTCTTCGACTACGGTTTCTAGGAGATCGATGGATATAGTCGCATATATCCACTGTAAGACAGTGACATCCAATGTCTCCCATAGTTCCTTCTCGGTTGAGGATGGTTTAGGAGCCTTCCCTTTTGGATCGATTATGTGACGCAAGACGCGATGAGATTTAACATGGTTCATAAACAGAGTTTTTCATAATCGGTACTGGTCGTTTTCGAGACCTAGGGTTATGGTGACATGGTTGCGAATATTTGGCACGGCTAGAGCGGGGTGAAATGACGAAGATTTCGTCCCATCATTAGGAGGTTTAGTCTGTAACACCCACTATTTTCCTAGTGCCGTTAATTATTTTGTTGTGACTCCGTCATGACTCTATGTCAATTTCGTCTTCTATTTCCTTCATCTTTCTGAATTCTTATTATTATTTTTTTTTGAGTCAAATAATATTTATTTTTATTTTAAAAGATTTTAATTCTTGTAAACCTATTTATTTGATTTTCATTGTAAACTATTTATTTTTGCGCGTGAAGTTCTATTTTTCTACGGACTAACGTTTTAAGCTTGGAATTCAGTTATTTATTTTTCCTAAATATCAAAACACGTTTATATGATATTTCCAACTAAGAAATATTTTATTTAAGAATATTTGACCTTTAATGATTTTGTTACAAAGTTTCGTAAATAATTATTTTCCAACGTGCGGTTTACTCGAACTGATTTGAAATACCTTTAACAATTTTACGATTCATCTTTTTATCAACTTAGAAATTATTTGGGACATTTTCCCCATGTTTTGGACCGTGACACACCCATGTCACATTTTTACACTACAACTTTGTATACATTTCATTTTATGATGTTTAAGCCTTAGATATTTTCTTTTTCTCACCCATTTATTTTTGGCCTTAAACACAAACTCTTCACACTCCATTCCTCTCTCATTTTGGCTGATTTGTGCATGTATTATGATATAGTTTTCATCAAAATTTACTTATCATTTATGCTTTAGAAAACCATCCACTTTCTTATCATTCATTTTACAAAAAATTAAACAACATTTCCTCTCTTTTTCTCTCTTGGCTGAGATTTTCCAGCAGCTTTTCTCGCCAAATTTTGTCTCAAATCAAGTCTCGATCGTCTCGTTTTCATCTCCTAAATAATCGTCATTCCGATCCCTTCGTTAAGGTAATAATCGATGTTGTTTTCGATCGTTATTTTCCTTGATTTTCTTAGTTTTCTCATGGTATTTTTCCACCATGCTTTTCTTGTGTTGAAGGATTTTTGAATGATCCCGAAGCCGACGAATTTATAATCGACTCGAATTTGGGTTAGAGGTAACGTCGATGTTACTCGGTATTTCATGATTTTAATTGTGTATTTGCATGTATAATTTTTATATTTCATTTTTGACAATATATGTATGTCATATAATCTGGAAAATTTTTAAAAAAAACGAAAATTTGCATGTTTCGATATTTTTATCGCTTTTACGAGATTAACGATTAAATCGTCATATTAATTTGTAAAATCGTAATATTCGGCCTAAACATGTAATATATATTTATATTCTGTAAAAATGATGTTTTTGATGATTTTTAATAATTTAGTATTTTTCTGATATTTTAGTTATCGATTATTGAATTATTTCCGTTTACGGACAAAAACGATTAAAAGCCGATTTTTAGTTCTAGTACTTAAAATTTTTATTTTAATCTTATTTTTGATGTGGTGAAACTTTCTGATGAAATAGAATTTTCTGAATTCTTTCGTAATTTTTTGGAATTGCTAAGTGGATGAATTAATTAATCACTTTAAATCATCGTTTATCGTTAAAACCACGTTTGTCGTTTAAATTCTCGATTTTTGGTCTTTTGATTTAATCTAGAAAAAATTATGATTATGATGGTTTCTTAATAAAATGTATTTTTATGATTTTTAGTGCTTTAATAAAATGTTAGGAACGATAAGTTTTATTAATGGAATCGTTAATTGTGAAAACGAGTTTTAAAGACGGTTTTGATGGGATTCATTAAAGCTGGAATTTTGGAAATCTGGAAAAATAGTATTTTCTGGAAAATCATGATTTTTAAGCTTAATAATAATTTTTGGATATTAATACTTAAATCGTTTTGTAATTACTATTTTTATTAATCGTTATTGTTTTGATTAGACGATAAACGAGAAAACGCTTTAAAAACCGAGTTTTAGGATTCTGGAAAATTTTCTTTTTCTGGGCAGAATGTCCATAAATATATTTTAAATATTTTACATAATTTTTGTACTATTTATAAAAGTCTTTAATTAATAAGTATTGATTTTTGGACAAATTACGATTTATCGTTAAAATGCTTTCTCTTACCTAAAAGATTTATTTTTCCAGCTATTTTGAAAATATTTAAATCTGAAACATTAAGAGTTAAATCATCCCTTAACATATTCTAAATATATTCAATGGTTTAATTAAATGAAAGACGTTAAAAGATTTAATTTGACATTTGCCGTAAAATCCTATTTGTAATCGTATTGTCGTAACTAACAATAATTAGGGAAAGTTAGCTTTGTAAGTTTTGAAAACACCCTGATTAGTATTATTAAAATTTTTAAGACATTTTTAATCATTTTATACACTTGTACGATATTTCAATAACTTCATAAACTCAAATGTTCTTACTTTAATAATTAATATCGTTAAGGCCGAAAGTATTAGTTTTATAAATCTATATCGTTTACTAAAAATTGGTATTAGTATGAACTAATATTTTCACTATTTTGATATAATTCTATTTTTAGTAAATTTTCTAATAATAGAAGTTTCCTAAAATAGAAAGTTTCCTCTTTTAGAATATAAATGTTTACTTCTTTTATCCTCATATTATTTATATTGATTATATCTTTTGAATATCGATAATGGCTTTGTTTTGGAGTTATGGAATAAAGACAAGTGTGAGGTTAAAGTAATATATTCTAGGATTTACGATTTTGCCATCAACTATAAGGCTAGTGTATCAGGAATCGGTACATTGGTTTTTGAACCGGGTGACAGGTATCCCGGGAGTTTTGTACATTTTGACCTTAAGCTTAGGCCACGCAGTAAGTCGCCGTCATAAGTTGAACTGAGTGACAGGTAATCCCAGGAGGGGTGCGCATTATCTTAAACTAGGGCCACGCATTTATAAGTCGCCGCTCTATTATGGTTGAGTAGCCTAGTTAGAGACCGAAGTTTGATTTGTTTGAACTAAGTTTTCGAAGCTAGTTTTTAGTACTCTCCTAGTGAATGTCTAGCCGTCTACACTACTCCTATCCATAACGCCATTTTGAATATTTTTATTATTATCGATATAATTTGGTTTGCAGGTTGGCAAATGTTTTATGTTTTCTCCGGAAAACTCATTTTTATTATATTGTTTCGATACGTGAAGTTTTTCACTGAAAACTTATTTTCATTATAATGTTTTACTGTTTTCCGTTTTCTTACTATTTTTCTATAATAGTAATTACAGTTTTAAAATCCTGTTATACGGCTGGGAGAACGTTGACGTTGCTCCCCACTGATTGTGGCTGTTATGTTTTAACATGGCAGGTATACGTGTTCCGGGTGTGGGCTAGCGAGCAGTGTGGATTCTGCTTGTTTATTTTGATAATTATGTCTTATGGATTGTTCAAACCCCTTTTGTGGATTGTTTTAAATTTTGGTCATTTTATTTAAGGCCTATTGTTTGACTTTACCATTTTAATTTTACTAAGACATAGTTACAGTGTGTTTTAATCCCGACTCTACAGTGTTTCCGCCACTGTATCGCGTTAGATTTTCTAGGGGATTACATAGTCATGATGGAGATATTTGGACGAGAGGTCAGAGATAAGTGATGAGCGGAAGCGACGGAGTTGGATTGTTTTTAGAGAGAAAACAAAACTGATACCATATTGTCAACACCTAAAGAATTTAGCCGATCAATTGAAAAACGTTGGGTCTCTGGTGACCGATACCCGTCTCGTCTTGCAAATGGTTTTCGTATTATCTTCTGCATACAAAGGAGTGAGCACCATCATTCGTCAAAGCAATCCACTTCCTTCATTTTCCCAAGCCAGATCTATGCTCACATTGGAGGAAACAGGGATAGCTTAGCAAAATTCCAATAATGGTAGCACTGCTATGTACGCACAACGAAATGACAGTGATAGTGCATCAATTCTAGGCCGCCCCCTTCTAATCAGCAGTCTGGGGGGGGGGGGGGGAGTAATGGCAAGAAGAAAGAAAAGGGAAGGGGAGGTAATTAGGGACAAAAATCTGCAGGACCATCCACGACCGGCAACCAGACGGGTTCAACTCCTCAGTGGCCACCTATGGTTCCTTACGGTGGCTATGGTGGATGGCAATGGGGGTCCTCACCATGGGGCTACCCTTCGTGCCCTTACCCTACCACGCCTTGGACCCGTTCTATGCGTCCCACTACCGCTCCAAAACAGCAAGCATATACGACCGAGTCTCCTCCGACTCAAACTGACATCGAGCAGGCCATGTACACTCTTGGAATCCAACCTCCTGACCCTCGTTGGTTCATGGATACCGGAGCCACGTCTCACATGACCTCTAATGCAGGTAAGCTCTCTTCTTATTTTAATTCGAGCATTCATAATTCAATTATTGTCGGAAATGGCCATTCTATTCCAATTGAAAGTATCAGACAAGCAAAATTACCCAACTTGAAACCTGCCCTAGTACTAAAAAACGTCCTACATGCTCCTAAAATCCTCAAAAACTTAGTCTCAGTACGTAAATTTACCACTGATAACAACGTTTCTGTCAAGCTTGACCCTTATGGTTGAGGCCCGTTTATATTCTATTATGGGGCTACCCCCATTGCCATCCACCATAGCCACCGTAAGAAGCCGTAGGTGGCCACTGAGGAGTTGAGCCCGTCTGGTTGATGATGGTTGAGACCCGTTTATATTCTATTAATTTGTGTATTGTAATATGCATTGCATATAAAATGATCATCATTTTCTCTTGAATTTTTATATTTCCAACATCATCAAATTATCATATGCTTAATATGCAACATACTTGTGGACATGACATAGGTCCACCCCGACGCGGCCACGCGCGGGTTTGGGTAGGCGAATGAATCTCCATTTGAAACGGATCGAATTGAAATTTAGGTCGAAGTGGAGTCGCCACCGAATTTTGTGGTTATTCGGAACCATTCGAGCCCACTCTATGTCGTAGTGGTCCGTATACAAAATACGGCCCATTTCCGATGTCAGAGTTTATTGGGCTCGTCCCTTTGCATTTGATACCAATACCGACGTTATCGGATATTGTGTATTGAATGACTCTCGTGCGCCAACGGTTTCGGGCATCCGAAAACCGAGGTTTTGAGTAAGGGGTGAGGGTACGTGTTGGGAAGCCCACGAAGGACACCCAACCCCGCCCGCACATTAGCGGCCTCTACTAAGAATTCGAGTGACTTTCTAATACGCGCGTTAGTTGAACGGGAAAATGTTATGCAAACACTGTTTTCCCTAAACATGTGAATGGAATTGAAAAGTGTTTCTATGTCGATTTAATGCAATTAATTCTACGTCAAAGTGGAATTTTAGCATGTGGGTTCATTTTAGTAAAATAAAATAAACGACAAAAAACGACAAAGGAAACAATCAAACCGTTAGTAACGATGTAACGAGTAATAAATTGAATAAAGATATAGATGTGATGAATGCATGATTTTGGAAAGAATAGTAGGTCACGTGATGGATTAACACGTGTTGACCGAGGTCAAGGAAAAAAAAAAATATCGAGATCTAAAAAAAATGTTGTCTAAAAAAATGATGTTCGAAGAATAATAAAAAAGAGCGAAATTGTTTTCTTCGGAAAATTGATGATTTTATTAAATCTCGTACAAATATTGCGTAATTTGCACTCGACTTAATATTTTCGATATTCGTCGTATTCAATATTCGATTATGAAATCGATATTAAATACTTGGAATAATTTATACTCGATTTTAATTTTGATGCTCGTCATATCTCATATCCGATTATTGAATTGGTATGAAATGCTAGAGCGAGAACTTGAAGAAAATAATATAAGTCGTTTTAAATTAACTAGCACGATATAAATTTTCTCCGCGTCTATTAATGTCGTAATTAATTCAATTGAATTAGAGGACATCTATATTAGCATCAACGAAAATCGTGTTAATTAATTTATTTGACTAAATCATTAGATTCGACATCCAATTATGGAATTGATATCGAATCTAATAGATCAACACATTAAAAAAAACTCGCCTTGATTCCCTCCGCATCCCGACATCATAATTAATTCTTGCGAATTGTTTGATGTCGGATCCGCATCAACGGGTTTCGACCCTTATTAAATATAATGCTTGTTTTTGAAAATTAATGTAAATATTTGACTAATGATAATGATGCAAACAAAATAAAAAAAAAATTGTTTAAGTTAACTTATCTCAATAATCAAATAATCGGGGTATTGGAACAAGCGACCGTCAACGCTGTGTGCAGTACACTTGTATATTCGTGTTTCCTTATTCCGATACCCCTCTTATTTGACACAAATCGATAAGTATTTTAATGTTTTGTATTAGTATTGTAGACACCCGCATTTTGCCAGCTAGTGTCTATAGCAGTTCCCGACAAACACCCGATGATGATCGGACGCAAACGTGACTTGGTATACTCGGATTTGGACCCGAAATCAATAATATCTAACATGGACTTTTAGCGGAGTAATAATCTCACAAAACCAACCTCAAATTCAGGCCCAGTGGGTCGTTCCGAGCAAAATAAGACTAATTTGGGCCAAAACCGACACCAAAAATAAAACCCGTCTTTTGGCGACCGGGCGAAAACCTGGTCAAAGACGAACCCGTCACAAAAATCAGCCTAAGGGGACCTTCTAGAAGCTGGCGCCCAAATCCATTTCAAAAAGAGCAACCAAATCAAGCAAGGTCAACTTCTTCCTATTTTGGCTCGATTCACCTGATCCACTCGATCGAGTGGGTTGACCCACTCGGTCGAGTGGAGCGTCATTTTCCGGATCAGACCCATTTTCTAGGACACTCGACCGAGTGCACTAGGGCCACTCGATCGAGTGACCCTAGGTCGTGGGGTAAACTCTATAAATACCCCACGACCCCCACACATTTGACACAAGTTTTTCCTAAGGTTTTAACCTACATTTACCCTACATTTTCAGCCATACTCTCTACACTACAAGTCTTAGTAACCCTAAGTACTATACACAAAAAACCGAGTTCCTTGTCCCTCGAAAATCCGACAAACACACACACATATACACATACACACCATAACTTGCATACATCCTCGATACTTCGACGTCCCGTCATTATTCGCGAGTCCATTTCCGAGGTCCCTACTAAGCATGTATGTTGAGGGTGTCCTAAACCCCATTTCGATCCTTGTTACTCTTTTATTTACGCTTTTCTATCGTTTATATTATATCTATACTAGTATTATAATTCTAACTTCTAACATAGTACTAACATTTTAATTTTTCGTATACTAATTTTGTACATTCTCGTTACTAACATTATTATACCGCGTATATATAAACTAGTATCAAAATCCGGTTCTAAATCCGTTTGACTACGATGTTTGCCTAAAGTCCGTCTAATCCCTTTACGAGCAACGACGGAGGTGGAGCCCTTTCGAGGAGCCCCGCCCCAATGTGCTCAAGGGTGTGACGTGGCCGCAATCGATCGTAGTTGAACGAATTTAGTTCCATTTTTATAGTTAGTGCGGAACCGGTTGACACGAAAACCGACATCTCGTAACCCGAAAGGGTTAGTTTCGATGTCGTGACGTAGATGGATGCATTCCGTTACTAATTCAATTTTTTTTTTTATATAAACGTTTTCATAAAATCCTGACAACGGTATTATGATCGTATATATACACGATTATAGTACCGGAGGTCAAGTTAAATTCAAATCGTGCGATATTTGTATTTAATTTGACCAACCGTCGATTTTAAACCCAAAAGCAAAACGAGTTGACACTCGTACAGGGGCTACTCGACCGAGTACGTAGGCTACTCGATCGAGTAGCGTCCATAAATCTGGGCAGACCCCTTTTCGAGGACACACTCGACCGAGTCAGACCATGACTCGACCGAGTGGGTTCTGTAACCCAGAAAACCGAGAGTCTAAATGCAACATTTAAGCCTCGTCTTTTTACGACTTTTTAGTCGACACGTGTAAAGCCAATCTCGTAAATCCATTTTTCAAAACTCACGCTTATCACGACACTTTAACGACTTTGATCGTTTTTTCGACGTGATAGGTCGGGACAAGGCATCGAGGCATAGGATCGGGCTAGCATCACGCTTAGGTCCTATGTCTCCGTCCTTCGTTTAATACACAACGCAATGTGTATTTAATCGGGGTTCGTCCATTCACACGGTTCACGGTCTAGTTTGTATACGGGTCCGTACCTAACTTTTTGTTATTTATTGTCCCGTTTCCATATCGCTTATAATTTTTGTATTGGCCGGGTTGTATTTCCACCCGTGTAACTTGTACGTTATTTATTTTTTGAGTTTCGTTTATTTACTTGCTTATCGCTTTATAAATGAACCTCGCATGCTAAATCACTTCGACCATAACTAGATGCATTAAATGACGTAACTCACATATAATTCGCATGCTTAGCCCGAAAACGCTGTTTGCATATCATTTAATCGTTTTACTAGCGCGCGCACACGAACACGAACGATGTCTTAGTAGAGGCCGCCATGTGCGGGCGGGGTTGGGTGTCCTTAGTGGGCTTCCCAACACGTACCCTCACCCTTTACTCAGAACCTTTGGTTTCCGGATGTCCGAAACCCTTGGCGCACGAGAGTCATTCTATATACGAAAGCCGGTTTAAACGGTATCGATATTGCAATGCAAAGGGACGAGCCCCATAAACTCTAAAATCGAAGTGGGCTTACTTTGTACATAGCCCATGACGACATAGAGTGGGCTCGTATGGTTCCGAATAACCAAAAAATTCGGTGGCGACTCCATTTTGACTTAAATTTCGAACCCGAGAACAATCTCACCACGAGATTCATTCGCCTACCCAAACCCGCGCGTGGCCGCGTCGTGGTGGACCTACGTCATGTCCACAATTTGGCGACTCCGCTGGGGATACCTGATGTACCACATGTCATCGGGGTTACTAGGGTGAGACTCGAAAAAGAAATCGTTCGTATATTAGTGTGCGCGCATTAGTTTAATGATTCATGCATAACCCAATTTTGCCCGGGCCGGTTACTTGTGACCGACGTCCCACTATACCACGGTGCATTCCTACATGGGTGCACTAAAAAATTCGATGGCGGAACTCGCCGGGGTTTTACGGCAGGTCCTAAGTCCAAATCGGCTAGGGAGTCCGTCCCGTTTCGCGAGAATGCTATCGTTGTTGGTATAGACCCTACTTTGACCAACCGAGACTTAGTGTAAAGCATGCATAAACGTCGTTATAATGCTTGTTTGACTACGTGCTACTTGGTTTCCGTGTCATTTTTCAAAAAACCGTCATTTCAAAAAATGCATCTTTCCAAAAACACCAAATTTTGAGGAATCCCGAAATACTGTCCGTTTCGGGACCCGTCTTTTCAAAATATCCAATTTTCAAAATTCGGAATGCCGCCGAAACTTAGGATCAATGATTTGACTCAAAATATCCTTTTTCTCTAGTCGGCATGCTACCCATTTTAATTCTCGAATTTCCAACACCATTCCAATTTTCTGAATTTTCAAAATTCTAATCTTGGTTTTCGAGATCCCGTTTTCAATTTCCGAACTTTTGAAAACTCGCTCATTTTATATTCAAAAATTCAAGCATCCAACTATCCTAGTAAACCTTCCTTATTATAGGACCTACCGTCTAGCCGTGTGTCGGGTCTTTGCATAGTATGTCGAAGGTCTATAGTGTCGAAACTCCACCGATCCTATATCGCAAGTTTCCCCCCTTTCCCGAGTCCGCCTTATCTGTCAAGGCACGACCAACCCGCGTGGGGCATACCCCTACAAAGGAAAGTCCGTCCATACACTCGAGTCAAAAGTCTGGGAAAATTCTCACGTGGACCTTCCTTCGAACGGGATTAGGCCCACAAAGCCAAAATCCTAAGGAAACTATACCACCCATCGAGTCATCCGTTTAGGTGTCTTTCTCGAGTCTTTAGTCTTCCTTTCTTAGTGCCGCTCGGGATGTACTTTTCCTTCCTTTTTTCCAAGATCTGGGTTCAGTTTCTGATTGCGCGGTGTTCTTACAGACAGGCCGCCAACAACTAGACACGCTCGAAGGGTGGCTACTTTGAACAGCCTACAAACCTCTCTGGACGCCATGGTCGCGAAGCAGACCGATATCGAAGCCCAACTGACTGAAATGAGGGCTGGCCAAGTGGCCATTGTTGCTCGCCTAGCTACAGTGGAGCAAAGGGCTCCTAATGCCGAGGCTACTGAGCCTCTAGCTGAACTAGTCAGCCCAGTGCGCCGGCTAGAGGAACAAGTCCATTTGGCTGGGAGTAACAACATCCATCGGGAGAATAGTCGAGAGTACAACCCGTTGAGTGACAAGCTGCCCGCAAACCTGAACCTCACAGGTTTGCCCATGTTTGAGGGAACCGAAGACCCGTTACTACATGTGCGGGCCTTCAAGGAATTCATGGCCATCAAGGGAGTAGATTCGTCCATGTTTAAGAACCTCTTTGCTGCATCTCTTGAGAAGCACCCACGGGCCTGGTACTACAGGCTAGACCCGAAAAAATACCCTACATGGGATGATGTGGCCACCGAGTTCGCTCGGAACTATGCTGACAACACCGAGATCCAAACCACAATGCGATCTCTGGAGGTTATGGCCCAAGAGCCGAAGGAATGTTTTACTAAATACCTTCAACGCTGGAGGGCCGAGAGCGTGAAACTGGTCGATAAGCCCAATGAGAAGACTTTGGTGGAGGCTTTTGTCAAGAACCTCCTCCCTTCCTACCGGGTTCACCTCCGATACGCTGTCATACCCAATTTCACCACCCTTACTGAAATGGGTATGAGGATTGAAGACGATCTGAGACTGGAAGGCCTCACTAAGGCCGCTAGCAAAGGATACCAAGGGGCTTCTTCCTCCACCAGTAAGCCCCAAGCTGCAACTCGTAGCATTTTTGACGCGGTTAATCTACTAGATGCCCCGTCCAAGAAGAACACCCCACCTCGGGTTTTCACTGATATAGGTACCACCTATACCTATGCCTTACAAAGGTTGTCCTCCAAAGGCCTAATCCAACCGATAGGCACAACTCCTGAAGTTCCGGTCGAGCGACGCTCCAAGAACTACAACGCTCAGGCCTATTGCCAATATCACCGGGGCAATGGGCATGGTACCGAAAAGTGCTGGAAGCTGAAGCACCTGATCCAGGACTTGATCGAAAGCGGTAAAATCCCGCTACCCGGAGATAAACCCAGCAACAAGGAGAACCCTTTCAGCTCCCATGCCATCTTTGCCGGGGAGGTGATCGATTGCTCTCACCTTATCTCTCCATTTATCCCGCAAGTGAACGGGATCTGGTTTGACGACGAGAATGATGTCTACCTCGCTAAAGGAGAAACCGTTTCCATCACCCCTGAACAGATTCGCGAGGCCAAAACTCGAGTCCTAGCCAGCAACAACCTTGGTCGTCCCTATTTAGCCACAAGCACTAGGGACACCCCCATCCCGACAACCATCACCGATCCACTCGGGATGGAAGTCGCCCCTGAGGAGCCGACCGCTGAAAAGGCTATTGTGAAGCAACTGAAGAAGACCCGAGTTGACCTCACTATATGGCAACTCTTGGTTAGCTCACAAGAACATCGAGAAGCACTTACAAAGGCTCTCGATCAAGTCAAGATCGACTCTTTGGCTACCCCTGCTGAAATGGTAGCCACGGTCCTACCCCACCTAAAGGGTAAGGAAGGAGGCCCAATGATCACTTTCTCTGAAGCCGACCTGGCACTGTTCGGGGCCACTCATAATCTGGCCCTCTACATTACAATAATCTGTCGGGGAAAATACCTCCCGATGACCCTGGTCGATGACGGGTCAGCCGTGAACGTCCTTCCCTTAAGGACCGCCAAAGCCCTCGGGATCACCGAAGCAGATTATGTCCCGACGGCTCAAACCATCCAAGCCTTTGATGGGAGCCCGAAGACGGTATCTGGGACCGTGAAGCTGACCATCGTAACGGGCCCGATAGAAAAAGAGCTTGAATTCCAGGTGATCGATGTCACCTCATCCTTCAACTTGCTCCTAGGAAGGTCGTGGATCCACGCGGTCAAAGCTGTGTCTTCCACCCTTCACCGTAAGATCAAGGTGCCTTTGCTCGACAATGTTATTACTTTGGAAGCAACCCCAATGACCGTGGCTAGCTGTAACGCCACGGGCCGCACGGACCTCTGGGGGTTCGACTTTGTGGGGATGATCGAGGAAGAGTACCTTTTTAGGCCTTACTTCGCCACGAGCATTGACACAATGCTCCAAAACCTAGGGTACCTTCCATGGGCTACCTCTCGACCCGACCTTCCAGCTGGGAAGATCATCGAGGTCCTTAAGGACGAAGACTCTCACTTCAGCCTTGGCTATGCCGCCACTCCGGGCAACGTTGTCCGAGCAGGAATCGAAAAGGCCTGCAACATCATGAAGGGTATCCACTTGAGCCCTTATAGCCCACGGTTGGCCGACTACTTTGTCACACCCGTGTTCGGGGCTGTCCAGGTTGGTCTGTACCAACCCAATGCTACGCACCTCGGGACCCACTCGGCCCGGGATTGCAACTACATCCCGGATGAGGTGTTCGCCCTCATCCAGTCTGATGAAGCTAATGATGCTGAGCCCGCGCTGGGGCTGCTATTCGGGGAGGACGCCATAGCCCCGACTCCAAAAGAAGACCTGGTCAACCTGATTCTCCGCAGCAACAGGTTTGACCCGACCAAGCTGATCTCGGTGTTGGCTCCAAAACAGGGAACAGGGCCTGGAGGAAGACTGTCAAGTGGACTGACAGTCAAGGAAAGATCTACAAGCTGGTCACCGGAGAGGGAGACATGCCTGAGTCTGAGTCCGAGTCTGAGTCGGAGTCTGAGTCAGAGTTTGAGGTCGAGTCTAGGGAAGTCGGTGGTAGAGTCACTCCTGTAACCCCTCTCCCTTCTGTCATTCCTGCTGCTGGCACTTCGGGGTCTATCCCGAGTGCCTTACCAATTCCGCCACTGACCAATGATCAAATGGCTGCTCTCTTTGAGCTGTTTTCCAAATTTTCAATCAATAATAACAACCGTTCTGCTTACGACTTGTCTCTTTTAAATTCTGCTTTCAAAAACGTTTTATGCTATGACATTGAGAAATCCGACGAACAGGTACCCTTACCTCCGCATCTGATCGAGCAACTAGAGCAAAGGGAATCCCGGAATCCGGTAATCGAAGAGACCGAGTCCGTGAACGTGGGAACAACCTTAGAGCCTCAGATACTTAAGATAGGGTTATCCTTAGATCCCGAGGAGAAACAACAGTTCATAAACCTCCTCCAAGAATTCAAGGATGTCTTCGCGTGGTCCTACAAGGACATGCCGGGGATAGACCGGGAAATAGCCGAGCACCGCATACCTATCAAAGACGGGTGCAAACCGGTCAAGAAGAAGCTTCGTCGAATGAGGCCCGAGTGGTCTCTCAAAGTAAAGGAAGAAGTCGACAAACAGTTCAAAGTCGGCTTCATACAAGTGTCCGAGTATCCGGACTGGGTTGCAAACATCGTGCCGGTTCCTAAAAAGGACGGTAAGGTGCGGGTGTGCGTAGATTTTTGGGATCTTAACAAAGCGAGCCCGAAGGATGATTTTTCGTTACCACACATCGATATACTGGTGGATAACACGGCCGATCATGCCCTTCTGTCATTCATGGACGGGTATGCCGGATATAATCAAATCAAGATGGCGGAAGAGGATATGAGTAAGACTACCTTCACCACACCTTGGGGTACTTACTGCTATACCGTCATGCCATTTGGCCTCATTAATGCCGGGGCCACATACCAAAGGACCGCTACCACTTTATTACACGACATGATGCATAAAGAGGTAGAAGTTTATGTGGACGACATGATCGTCAAATCCAAAGAGCGGGACGGTCACATCACCGCCCTAAGAAAATTCTTCACCCGATTGCGCAAATACAACATGAGGCTAAACCCTCAAAAGTGCAGCTTCGGGGTAACGTCAGGCAAATTACTGGGTCATATCGTTAGCCAACGAGGTATCGAGGTCGACCCAGCTAAAATCAAAGCCATTACCGAGATGCAAGCTCCTAAAACCGAAAAAGAAATAAGGGGATTTCTCGGGAAAGTCCAGTATATTAGTCGATTCATTTCCAAACTAACCGTGGTGTGCGAGCCAATTTTCAAGAAACTGAAAATAGGGGAACAGATACTATGGGATGACAAGTGCCAAGCTGCTTTCGACAAGATTAAGGAAATTCTGTCTGCTCCGCCGGTTTTGATGCCACCTCAACCCGGTTTGCCTCTGTCGTTATACCTAACAACGACCGAGACAGCCATGGGGGCTATGCTGGCTCAGACAGTCGACTCCGAAGAACGAGCCATTTATTACATCAGCAAGAAGTTTTTAGAGTATGAGTGCAAATATACCATGCTCGAAAAGACGTGTTTGGCTCTAGTCTGGGCCACTAAGAAGCTCCGACACTATATGCTCAGCTATGAGGTCCATGTTCTATCAAAGATGGACCCGATCAAATACCTCTTCGAAAAGCCCATTCTCAATGGCCGGATTTCAAGATGGACTCTAATGCTGGCAGAGTTTGACCAGAAATTTGTACCGTTAAAGGCTATTAAGGGGCGAATAGTAGCTGAATTCCTCGCCGACAGCCCGGTGACCGAAGAAGGACACACCGACACCTGGTCCTTCCCAGACGAAGACATTTTCCATACTGATGCTGAAACATGGGATTTATACTTCGACGGAGCATCTAATTTTTGAGGGTTCGGAGTCGGGATCCTTCTAATTTCGCCAAGAGGGGAGCATACTCCCGTCTCCATCAAACTGGACTTTGATGTTACCAATAATGCAGCAGAGTACGAAGCATGCATTTACGGGCTACAAGCCGCCGCCAACCTTGGGATCACAAATCTCCGGGTACATGGCGACTCATCCTTGGTCATCAACCAAGCACTCCAAAAATGGAAGACTCGGAATGCTAATCTCGTGGCCTACCAGGCACGAGTAAGGGATGTCGAGAAACAATTCCAAAAGGTGGAGTATATATACCTGCCTCGGGAAGAAAATCAGTTTGTAGATGCACTCTCAAAATTGGCATCTTTACTGAACATTCCCGACCACGTGACCAGTATGCCAATTTGTGTCGAAAGACGGTCCGAGCCGGCATACATCCATGACATCGAAGACATCGAGATCACTGATCCCGAACCTTGGTACCAGGCTATATTAAAATACCTGACAAATGGAGAATACCCTCCCGGGACTGAGGGTCGAGCCAAGAAAGCCTTACGGAGGCTAGCCAGCCAGTTCATCCGTACTGATGACGAACAACTGTACAAAAAGACAGCACAGGGGGCTCTTCTCCTTTGTGTTGATAAATATAAGGCCGAGAAAGTAATGGCCGAAGTACATGATGGCGAAAACGGCCCACACATGAATGCTCACATGTTGGTCCGAAAAATCATGAGGCTCGGGTATTACTGGAACACCATGGAAGCCGACTGCCAGTCATATGTCAAACATTGTCATAACTGTCAAATCTTCGGCAATGTGCAACATATGCCGTCATCCCTGCTTTATACCATGACTTCGCCTTGGCCGTTCTCGACATGGGGTATCGACATAATCGGGAAGGTAAATCCCTCCGGTACTGGCGGACAATGCTTCATTTTAGTAGCTATCGACTATTTCACCAAATGGGTCGAAGCTGAATCATATCGCATCCTCAATGCTAAACATGTCGCCAAATTTATCCAAAACAAGATAATATGTCGGTATGGAATCCCGCATGAATTCATCAGTGATCACAGGACTCATTTCCAAGCTGAGACCGCAGCCCTACTAGCTAAATATAAAATTCAAAGGCACACGTCCTCGCCCTACCGTCCCCAAACGAATGGAGCGGTAGAGGCAGCTAATAAAACGATTGTCACCATACTCAAAAAGATGGCTGATAATTACCGGGATTGGCCCGACAAAATACCTTTTGCCCTATGGGGGTACCGGACGTCAATTCGCACCGCAACCGGAGCAACACCATATTACCTGACTTATGGGATGGAGGCGGTCTAACCAGATGAATTAGAGGTACCGTCCCTCAGAATCCTGTTAGAAAGTCAAGTACCCGAAGCCGACTGGGTTCGAGCACGGTACGATTCGTTGGTTCTACTAGACGAACGACGGTCCCGCGCTCTCAACAACATCCAAATCTACCAGAAAGGGATCCAACGGGCCTTCAACAAACGGGTAAGGCCTAGAAACATCAAAGAAGGGGATTTAGTCCTTAAGTCTGTTCGAGCCTTACTACCAGTTGACCCAAGGGGAAAATTCAAACCCAACTAGGCTGGGCCATATCTGGTAAAGAAGATCCTATCAGGGGGAGCAGTAATGCTGACGGACCTGGACGGGAATGAGTTCGTCAACCTAACCAACCTGGACCAGTTGAAGCGTTACTACCCTTAGCCATTTCTCAATGTCATTAGCAAAATTTATCAAAATCCTTTTTTTATAAAAAGCAAGTCAATAAGCTAGAATTATTTATTCTACTGTCACGAAACATCTTGAACCACTAGTCTTGGTGTAATTCGAGATTGCAAATTTACTGAGCCTGAACTACGTTTGGTTTGATTCTGCTAATTGCGGATACGTAGGCAGCCCCTCAAAAGGGCACAACCAGTTTAATCAAGAAAAGACAGGAACGGTTTAATTATAAACTTCTTTTATTAATTATCACAAAAAAAAAGCACACGACAAAAATAATAATAATAATACTTAAATAATAAAAAAGCTATTGACTCGGTATTTAAGGCATCTTCCCCTTCCCCTTGTCCTTGGCCTCCTTGGCCGTCCACTGACGACGACGCGGAGGAGAACGTTCCCGAATCACCACAGGAACCTCCTTAGCCCGGACTCATTTCTTGGAGCTCGAGTCCTCATCCACCTCGATAGGCCAGAGTCGGGCCTTCACGGGCTCTGGGAGCCGGTCACGCGGACCTAGTCGGTCCCGGGCCGCTAGCCTTGGCCCAAGTCGCCGTTTCAAATCAGTCTGGGGGCTTAGCCGCCCCCGCGTGCCGCTAGCACCGTCATCTTTAGCTCGAGTCTTAGTATGTGACTTAAGACCCGATTCTAATCGGACTAAGGTAGCAAGGGTCTCTCCCTCATCGAAGAACCCCCTATTATCTTTTGCCGTCTCCCGACGGACTAGTTCGAAGGCCTCATCGACCTTCAGAGCTTTACGAGCTTCCTCGGACTCCTCGAAAGTCCATTTCTCATAAGCCCGAGAAACCCAAGCGGATTGGCAAGGGTTGGGAATAGTCCATGTAGGACGAGTGAACCATCTCTGCAACCAGGTGTCGCACATAGCGTCTGTCAGTTGGAGCGAGACGCTAATAATGGCTTCAGTCTCAGGAATGCGCTGAGACGAACCGAACTGCCTCAGAATGCGGTCCGGGTAAATGTGAACTGTCCAGTCAAGGGACAGGATCACAAGGTAACGAGCTTGGTCCCTCTTGGCCAGCCCCGTCAGCTTAGAAAGGAACCACCAAGCGACAGTCCACCTGATTAAGGGGCCACCATGGAACACCAACTCCTCATCCTAGTAAGCTCGATCTATATGGTGACTCGAGCTTATCCGGCGCCCTTTTGAACTGATTTGGCTGCTCCGATAGTTGGGAATGCTCGAAGGGGGCTCTATGATCGATAGACGTTCCGACAACCAAACCTGCAAAAAGTATATACAAAATTCATAAGCAGTGGAATGGTCCGCTACAGCCCACTCGATCGAGTATACCATCTGACTCGATCGAGTAAGGCTCCCTAAAGGCGAACAGTATCTCGTTAAGAGTTCTACTCGATCGAGTAAAGCATCTCACTCGATCGACTAAGCCCTCCACAGGTGGGCAGAAGCACTTTGAAGGCGTCACTCGGTCGAGTGACTTACGGACCTCAAGAAATCGCGCGAAACAAAAATTGAAAATCGCGAGACATATACCTGCAGAATAAGGGTGCTCCCCGTCAATTGCCGGTTTGGGTCAAGTCGCCTAGCATCCAGACCCATGATGATTTCTCCAGTGGCTAGCCAAGCAGGGCTATGACCAGTCTCCATCTGGTCAACCACTCCGATCAGCCTAATTTGACCCACGCATGAGTCAACATCCATCATCCCCTCAAAAACGTAGCGGTGCAGCATGCAGAATGCGAAAGCCCTACGCCTGTGAGAAGGCGTAGCCCTTACATCTTGACTATTCATAAACTTGTCAGCCAAGTCGAAAAGGGAAACAGTATCTCCCCGCACCATTCGATCTGCCTCAGCATGAGACAGACCCAGGAAATCCCTCAGCCTTCTCCTCGGGTCCGGGTAGAACGGAGGGATGGCAGGACGAGCAACAGGGCTCCAACCTCCGATGGCTGCGATCTCCTCGGGAAGAGGGCATATCTCTCCCCGCGGGAACGCAAAGACGTGATGGGTGGTATCCCAAAACGACAGAAAAGCGTCCAAAAAATGCAAATCAGGTATTAGGCGTCGAAAAGGAAACAGGCTGACAATCCCCATTTGGGTCAGTTGAATTTTGTCCTTATCCCGGAAGTGCTGGGACCAGGCAAAAAGCATTGAAGTAAGATGCTCGATACCCATGGCAGGAATTTGAATCCTCTTGAGAGACTAAGAAATTTTTGAGGAAAAGAAGGGGTTTTGATTTGAGATACAGTAAACTGAAGCAGGGAGACCTATATTTATAATAGGAAACCCTAACTGTAACCCTAACTACCCTGCCTCCTCAGCAAACCTGGGCCCCAGCATGTGCAGGCCTGACTTCAGACTAAAACCCAGAATAGGAATCAAGTTGTCCCGAGCTTTCCTAGAATTTCCTAAAAAAAAAAATCCTGTGATAAAAAAAAAATCTTTCAAAATTTTCGGCTTTTCAAAATCCAGTTTTTCCCCAGCACGAGTCGGTGTTTTGTCTATGTGCTACATACAATTTGTTATGTGTCAGCATACAGGTACACCCCGGACTTCAGAAGCAAGTCTCCGCGCAACTACTTCACTCCCCAACGTGAGCCAATATCTATCCCAGAATGCTACAATCAGAGCCATGCTGTATCAGCATACGGGTACTCCTACACCCTCAGAAGCAAGTTTCACTCCCCACGGAGCTATCATCAGCAGGACAGGTATGACCCTCTGTTTATGGCTGGCGAGCCCTTTACGCCAGTCTACTGGATTATAAACGACCCGACCGGAAGGCTGCCAGGTCGTAATCTGCGATTGGCCTGGTAGCTACTCTGACTTTTGCCTTGTCCAAGCCTCAGTCAGAGTGGGGGCTCTGTAGACACCCGCATTTTGCCTGCTAGTGTCTATAGCAGTTCCCGACAAACACCCGATAATGATCGGACGCAAACGTGACTTGGTATACTCGGATTTGGACCCGAAATCAATAATATCTGACTTGGACTTTTAGCGGAGTAATAATCTCACAAAACCAACCTCAAATTCAAGCCCAGTGGGTCGTTCCGAGCAAAATAAGACTAATTTGGGCCAAAACCGACACCAAAAATAAAACCCGTTTTTTGGCGACCGGGCGAAAACCCGGTCAAAGACGAACCCGTCACAAAAATTAGCCTAAGGGGGACCTTCTAGAAGCTGGCGCCCAAATCCATTTCAAAAAGAGCAACCAAATCAAGCAAGGTCAACTCCTTCCTATTTTGGCTCGATTCACCTGATCCACTCGATCGAGTGGGTTGACCCACTCGGTCGAGTGGAGCGTCATTTTCCGGATCAGGCCCATTTTCTAGGGCACTCGACCGAGTGCACTAGGGCCACTCGATCGAGTGACCCTAGGTCGTGGGGTAAACTCTATAAATACCCCACGACCCCCACACATTTGACACAAGTTTTTCCTAAGGTTTTAACCTACATTTACCCTACATTTTCAGCCATACTCTCTACACTACAAGTCTTAGTAACCCTAAGTACTACACACAAAAAACCAAGTTCCTTGTCCCTCGAAAAACCGACAAACACACACACATATACACATACACACCATAACTTGCATACATCCTCGATACTCCGACGTCCCGTCATTATTCGCGAGTCCATTTCCGAGGTCCCTACTAAGCATGTATGTTGAGGGTGTCCTAAACCCCATTTCGATCCTTGTTACTCTTTTATTTACGCTTTTCTATCATTTATATTATATCTATACTAGTATTATAATTCTAACTTCTAACATAGTACTAACATTTTAATTTTTCGTATACTAATTTTGTACATTCTCGTTACTAACATTATTATACCGCGTATATATAAACTAGTATCAAAATCCGGTTCTAAATCCGTTTGACTACGATGTTTGCCTAAAGTCCGTCTAATCCCTTTATTACGAGCAACGACGGAGGTGGAGCCATTTCGAGGAGCCCCGCCCCAATGTGCTCAAGGGCGTGACGTGACCGCAATTGGTCGTAGTTGAACGAATTTAGTTTCATTTTTATAGTTAGTGAGGAACCTGTTGACACGAAAACCGACATCTCGTAACCCGAAAGGGTTAGTTTCGATGTCGTGACGTAGAGGGATGCATTCCGTTACTAATTCAATTTTTTTTAATATAAACGTTTTCATAAAATCCTGACAACGGTATTATGATCGTATATATACACGATTATAGTACCGGAGGTCAAGTTAAATTCAAATCGTGCGATATTTGTATTTAATTTGACCAACCGTCGATTTTAAACCCAAAAGCAAAACGAGTTGACACTCGTACAGGGGCTACTCGACCGAGTACATAGGCTACTCGATCGAGTAGCGTCCATAAATCTGGGCAGACCCCTTTTCGAGGACACACTCGACCGAGTCAGACCATGACTCGACCGAGTGGGTTCTGTAACCCAGAAAACCGAGAGTCTAAATGCAACATTTAAGCCTCGTCTTTTTACGACTTTTTAGTCGACACGTGTAAAGCCAATCACGTGAATCCATTTTTCAAAACTCACGCTTATCACGACACTTTAACGACTTTGATCGATTTTTCGACGTGATAGGTCGGGACAAGGCATCGAGGCATAGGATTGGGCTAGCATCACGCTTAGGTCCTATGTCTCCGTCCTTCGTTTAATACACAACGCAATGTGTATTTAATCGGGGTTCGTCCATTCACACGGTTCACGGTCTAGTTTGTATACGGGTCCGTACCCAACTTTTTGTTATTTATTGTCCCGTTTCCATATCGCTTATAATTTTTGTATTGGCCGGGTTGTATTTCCGCCCGTGTAACTTGTACGTTATTTATTTTTTGAGTTTCGTTTATTTACTTGCTTATCGCTTTATAAATGAACCTCGCATGCTAAATCACTTCGACCATAACTAGATGCATTAAATGACGTAATTCACATATAATTCGCATGCTTAGCCCGAAAACGCTGTTTGCATATCATTTAATCGTTTTACTAGCGCGCGCACACGAACACGAACGATGTCTTAGTAGAGGCCGCCATGTGCGGGCGGGGTTGGGTGTCCTTAGTGGGCTTCTCAACACGTACCCTCACCCCTTACTCAGAACCTTTGGTTTCCGGATGTCCGAAACCCTTGGCGCACGAGGGTCATTCTATATACGAAAGCCGGTTTAAACGGTATCGATATTGCAATGCAAAGGGACGAGCCCCATAAACTCTGAAATCGAAGTGGGCTTACTTTGTGCATAGCCCATGACGACATAAAGTAGGCTCGTATGGTTCCGAATAACCACAAAATTCGGTGGCGACTCCATTTTGACTTAAATTTCGAACCCGAGAACAATCTCACCACGAGATTCATTCGCCTACCCAAACCCGCGCGTGGCCGCGTCGGGGTGGACCTACGTCATGTCCACAAGTATTATCGATATTATGATGCAATAAAGGAAAAAAAATAAAAAAATAAAAAAGTAAGAAAAAGCGAAGAAGATGACGAGAGGAAGAGAAGAAGGATAGAATGGGGTTTTGACACCCTCAACCTACATGTTCTTGTCTCGGATCGAACTCGTAACCGTGGCTTTAACACAAGAGTCTTCGAGGTTTTATGGAGGTTAAGTTATGGTGGCTCGGGATTGATTCCTAAAACTAGGTTTAGGGTTTTTTTGCTAGTGTAGAATTGCTAGGGTTTGATTAGGGTTTGTAATAGATGTTGTATGTGTGCGTAGGGTTGCTCTAGGGTTTTTTTTCAATGTGTGAAAGTGTGTTGCATGGGGGTGTTTAAATAGGCAGGGTTTTGCCTTGACGGACTTGACCTGATGGCCCGTCTGAAGATGGACTGTTGGTTTTGCTTCTTGAGTTGGACTTTTGATGTTGTGAATGGTTGTTTTGTATGTCTCGGAAACGACTTTGACCAGGGTTGACCCAATCGCTAAAAGTCGGTTTTATTTCCGGTGTCGGTTTTGGCCCAAATTAGCTTTATTTCATTGAAAACGGCCCACTGGACCTGGATTCAAGGTTGATTTTGTGAGATTTGTACTCTGTAAGTGTGTTAGCCAGCGATTAATGGATTTGAGCCCGTATCCGAGCGCATAGAAGCACGTTAGCGTCCGATCATCATCGGGTGTTTTTTGGAAACTGCCATAGACACCTGGCAGTCAAAATGCGGGTGTCTACAGAGCCCCCACTCTGACTGAGGCTTGGACAAGGCGAAAGTCAGAGTAGCCACCAGGCCAATTGAGGATTGAAACCTGGCGGACTTCCGGTCGGGTCGTTTATAGTCCATTAGACTCGCGTGAAGGGCTCGCCAGCCGTAAGCTAGAAGTCATACCTGAGCCGATAACTCCGTGGGGAATTGGACTTGTCGCATAAGTCCTGGGTGTGCCTGTATGTAGGCCCATCCCGTGAAATGCCGTCGTTGCCTTCCGCTGGGGAGATAACGTGGGTTGCACGTCCCTGTTTGAGTTGTACCTGTATAAGTCACATAAAATGCATGCAACACGTAGATAGTAAAATGACTCGCGCTGGGAAAATGATTTTTTGAAATTTTGAAATTTTTGAAATTTTGAAATTTGAAATCTTGTGATTTTTGAATTTTGGAAACTTTGAGATTTCTGACTCCTAACAAGGATTAGGAAAGTTCGGGATGGAGATTTCCGTGCTAGTATCGAGACTAGGCTTGCGGTTTGATTCCAATTAGGATTAGGAAATTTTCCTAAACAGTTTGCAAGGCTAATGCTATATATAGTCCTCTCTTGCCCTTGATTTCTCCACAATTCTCATTACAAATCAATCCCTTCTTTGAAGAAAGTCCCTTTATTTCCCTTAAGGCAAAAAGAAGATCTCCTTATTTTCTTAAGGAATTTAGTCATGGGAATCGATAGGTTGAGTGTGATGTTGCAGGAGTGGTCCCGTCGCTTTAGGGACACGGATAGGGTGGCTTTGAATCAAGCGGGGATAACTCAGCTGTACCCGTTCCGTCAGATGGTGGTTGATCGTTATTTTCTGGATGCATGCTTGGCTTACTGGGATGACATATATCATGTCTTTGCTTTTCCCCGGGGCGAGGTTTGCCCTTTGCCTGAGGAGATTGCTGCTATAGGAGGATGGAACCCGGTGCTTCGTCCAGCCGTCCCGTACTTGATCTATGACCCGAGGAGGAAGCTTCGAGAATTTTTAGGGCTTTCTCACAATGAGGTATCCCGCAAGATGGAAGGCGATAAGATTTCTCTGATCGACTTGGCTGAGAAATTTATGAATTCTCTTGATGTTCGGGTCAGACCGGCTTACAGCCGCAGGGCCTTTTCTTTCTGTAAGCTCCACGTATATGCTTTCGAGGGTCACATGGATTTGTTATCCTGCATGGGAAACACCCATCTTCTGACCGTAGTAGATTTGATGGAGACTGAACACAGCCCGGCTTGGCTGATCACGGGCGAGATTATCCAAGGATTGGACAGCCGTAATAGAGACTCGTCAATTCGTCTTACCGGGAGCACCCGATTGCTGCAAGTATGTTACTTTGCAAAAATTTTTGATTTTTGATTTTTTAATTTTTTTTTTTACTCATGTGTTTGTTTCCTTTTTGCAGATTTGGCTTTATGAGAGGCTATCAGTGATAGATCCTCCCCTTGATGCGGGCAACTATCGTCATAACCAGGTGATGACGAGGAGGCGGGCCATTTATTTCTCTCGTCGGATTACGCAAAAGTATTGGGACGAGGTTTTGTCTTTTCATGGTGGTCCGTTAATCCGATGGGTAGTTCCGTGGTGGCCCATCTACCTTTGGAGTGGCTTGGACCCGAGGGACAGAGCCCGCTATCAGGTGATCCTATCCTTCAGGCAGACGGTTCATCTCTATCCAGATCGCATACTAAGGCAGTACGGATGGACCCAGCGAATCCCTGAAGTTGAAGCAGTTGTGAGTGACCCTACCCAACTGACTGATGTAATGTGTGATACCTGGATGCAAAGATGGTACACACGGCATACTTGGCCCGTTGTCAAATCTCGCCACTCAATCTGGGTTTCAGATTCTTACATGAAGTGGACCAAAGCCGTTGATGCTAAAGCCCGAGCTGCGCTGAAGGTTGACGAAGCTTTTGACCTGCTGAGGAGGGAGCAAGCTAAAGACAATAGGGGATTCTTTGATGATGGTGACACCCCGGCTACCATGGTTCGTCTAATGTCAGGTCACTAAAAAAAGACTAAGACTCAAGCTGAAGAGTCTAGTGCTAAAGGTGCTTGCGGGAAAGTGAGCCCCCAGACTGACTTGGGAAGGAGACTGGGCCCAAGACTACCCGTGCAGGACCGACTTGGCCCACGGGATAGATTACCCGAGCACGTGCGGGCTCGCATTGGACCGAAGACCGTGATAGAAGACCCGTCGCCGAAGAAACGGGCTCGTGTTAAAGAGGTTCCACTTGTGATTCGGGAACGCTCGCCACCACCCCGAAGACCTCAGGCTCCACGTGACCCGAAGGACAAGGGGAAAGGGAAAATGCCCGGATATTAGTCTCCGTTATTATTATTTGAATATTATTATTATTTTTTAGTGGTGTGGTTTTTTTTTTTGGTGTGTGTATGCCGTGCCCGGCGTTTTTTTTTTTTTTTGTAATCGAGATAAAAAGACATATTATTGAACACCGTTCCCGTCTTTCGTTTATTGCAGTGGTTGTACCCTTTTGAGGGGTTGCCTACGTATCCACAAATAGCGGAATCAAACCAAACGTAGTTCAAAATTGATTTGATTGATTTTTGCAATTTAAGAAATACATCAAGATTATTAATTCGAGATGTGCGACAGTAGAATAATTAATTCTAGCTTATTGACTTGTCTATAATTTTTCAAAATTTATAAAAAGACAAATTTTTATAAATTTTTGCAAATGACATTGAGATGGGGTTTATGGTAGTAGCGCTTCAGCTGGTCCAAGTTGGTTGGGTTGACAAATTTGTTCCCGTCCAAGTCTGTCAGCATCACCGCTCCTCCTGATAGGACCTTCTTGACTAAGTATGGCCCAGCCCAGTTGGGTTTGAATTTACCCCTTGGGTCAACCGGGAGTAAGGCACGAACCGATTTTAGGACCAGATCCCCTTCTTTGATGTTTCGGGGCCTAACCCTTTTGTTGAAAGCCCGTTGGATCCTCTTTTGATATATTTGGATATTGTTGAGGGCCCGTGATCGCCGTTCGTCTAAAAGGACCAGCGAATCGTATCGGGCTTGGACCCCATCTGCTTCAGGTACTTGGCTTTCAAGTAAAATCCTGAGGGATGGCACTTCTAGCTCGACTGGTTGGACCGCTTCCATTCCGTATGTCAAGTAATACGGGGTTGCCCCGGTCGCGGTGCGGATTGAGGTTCGATATCCCCACAGGGCAAAAGGTATTTTGTCGGGCCAGTCCCGGTAATTCTCAGCCATCTTTTTAAGTATGGTGACAATTGTTTTATTGGCCGCTTCTACCGTTCCATTTGTTTGAGGTCGGTAAGGCGAAGATGTATGCCTTTGAATTTTATATTTTGCCAGCAATGCGGCAGTTTCGGCTTGAAAGTGGGTCCCGTGATCGCTGAAGAACTCGTGAGGGATCCCATACCGGCATATTATTTTATTTTGGATAAATTTGGCCACGTGCTTGGCGTTCAAGACACGGTATGACTCGGCTTCGACCCATTTGGTGAAGTATTCGATGGCCACTAAAATGAAGCAATGACCTCCCGTCCCGGAAGGATGCACCTTTCCAATTATGTCTATACCCCATGTCGAAAACGGCCATGGTGATGTCATGGTATATAAGAGGGAAGATGGCATATGTTGTACATTGGCAAAGATCTGACAGTTATGGCAGTGTTTGACATACACCTGACAGTCTGTTTCCATGGTGTTCCAATAGTACCCGAGCCTCATGATTTTTCGGGCTAGCATATGGGCGTTCATATGCGGGCCGTTTTCACCGTCGTGTACTTCGGCCATTACCTTTTCGGCCTGTATTTTATCGATGCATAGGAGTAGAGCCCCCAGTGCCGTCTTTTTGTACAGTTGCCCGTCGTTCGTGCGAACGAATTGGGTTGCCAATCTCCGCAGTGCTTTCTTGGCCCGGTTTTCAGTTCCCGGGGGATATTCTCCCATTGCCAAGTAGGTTAGGACAGTTTGATACCATGGTTCCGGGTCAGTTATCTCGATATCCTGAATGGCGTGGATGTAGGCTGGCTCGGACCTTCATTCGACACAGATTGGCATGCTGGTCAGGTTATTCGGGATGTTCAGTAAAGATGCTAATTTGGAAAGTGCATCTGCGAACTGATTCTCTTCCCGGGGCAGATAAATGTATTCTACCTTTTGGAATTGTTTCTCTAGAACCCTTACGCGTTCTTGATAAGCCACGAGATTGGCGTTCCGAGTTTTCCATTTTTGGAGTGCTTGATTGATGACCAATGATGAATCACCGTGGACCCGGAGGTTTGTTACTCCTAAATCAGCGGCGGCTTGCAACCCGTGAATGCATGCTTCGTATTCGGCTGCGTTGTTGGTCACGTCGAAGTCCAACTTGATGGATAAGGGAGTGTGTTCCCCTCGGGGTGAAATTAACAGGATTCCGACCCCAAATCCTCGGAAGTTGGATGCCCCATCGAAATATAGATCCCACACCTCCGTATCGGTATGGAATATGTCTTCATCAGGAAAGGCCCATCTATCGGTGTGGCCTTCTTCGGATATTGGACTGTCCGCGAGGAACTCGGCAACTACCCGGCCTTTGATGGCTTTTAATGGTACAAATTTGAGGTCGAACTCGGATAACATTAAAGTCCATCTTGACATCCTGTCGTTGAGGATGGGCTTCTCGAATAAGTACTTGATAGGATCCATTTTGGATAACACATGTACCTCGTGACTGAGCATGTAATGTCGGAGCTTTTTAGTGGCCCAAACCAATGCTAGGCACGTCTTTTCGAGCATTGTATATTTGCACTCATATTTGAGGAACTTTTTACTGATGTAGTAAATAGCCCGTTCTTCTGAATCGACTGTTTGGGCCAGCATAGCCCCCATGGCCGTCTCCGTCGTCGTTAGGTATAACGACAAAGGCGGACCGTGTTGAGGTGGCATTAGTACCGGCGGAGCAGACAGAATCTCCTTGATTTTGTCGAAAGCCGCTTGACATTTGCCGTCCCATAGCACCCGTTCTCCGTTTTTTAGCTTTTTGAAGATGGGTTCGCATACCATGGTTAGTTTCGAAATGAACCGGCTGATGTATTGGACTTTCCCGAGAAACCCCCTTATTTCCTTTTCGGTCTTGGGTGGTTGCATCTCGGTGATGGGTTTGATTTTAGCTGGATCGACCTCGATGCCGCGTTGGCTAACAATATGGCCCAGTAATTTGCCCGATGTTACCCCAAAACTGCATTTTTGTGGGTTCAGTCTCATGTTGTATTTACGTAGCCGGGTGAAGAACTTTCTTAGGGCTGAAATGTGCCCGCTTCGGTCCTTGGATTTGACGATCATGTCGTCCACATAGACCTCCACTTTTTTATGCATCATGTCGTGGAGCAAAGTAGTGGCGGTCCGTTGATAAGTGGCCCCGGCGTTGATAAGCCCAAATGGCATGACGGTGTAACAGTAAGTACCCTAAGGTGTAATGAAGGTGGTCTTACCCATGTCCTCTTCTGCCATTTTAATCTGATTGTACCCGGCATACCCGTCCATGAACGATAGAAGGGCATGATCAGCCGTGTTATCCACCAGTATGTCGATGTGTGGTAACGGAAAATCGTCTTTTGGGCTTGCCTTGTTAAGATCCCGGAAGTCCACGCAAACCCGCACCTTTCCGTCCTTCTTGGGTACCGGCACGATGTTTGCAACCCAGTCTGGATATTCAGACACTTGTATGAAGCCTGCTTTAAATTGTTTATCGACCTCTTCCTTGACTTTAAGAGACCACTCGGGCTTCATTCTTCTGAGTTTTTGCTTTACCGGCTTGCACCCATCTTTGATGGGTATTCGGTGTTCGGCTATCTCCCGGTCTATACCTGGCATGTCCTTGTAGGACCATGCAAAGACATCTTTGAATTCCTGTAGGAGGTCTGCGAATTGTTTTCTCTCCTCTGGATCTAAAGATAGGCCCAACTTAAGCATCTGGGGCTCTAAAGTGGTTCCCACATTGATGGACTCGGTTTCTTCGATTGCCGGATCTCGGGATTCCCTTTGCTCGAGCTGCTCGACCAGATGTTGAGGTAGAGGTACCTGTTCGTCGGGTTTCTCAATGTCATTACATATAAAATTTTTTAAATTGAGAAAATTTTGGAAATAAGATAAGTCGTAAGCAGAACGGTGTTCGTTATTATTATTGATGGTAAATTTTGAAAATAGCTCGAATAGAGCTGCCATCTGATCATTGGTCAGTGGCGGGATAGGGAGAGGTCTTGGGACAGGCCCCGAGACCTCAGTGGATAAGGGAAGAGGGGTTACAGACTCGACTTTAGCACCAGACCCTCTAGACTCGGACTCAGACTCCGACTCTGACTCAAACTCCGACTCGGTATCCGGCATGTCTCCCTCGCCGGTGGTCAGCTTGTAGACCCGTCCTTGACCGTCGGTCCATTTTATGGTCTTCCTCCAAGCCCTCGTCTCGGTGTTGGTACCGACCTCGGTGATTAGCTTGGTTGGGTCAAACCGATCGCTGCGAAGGATCAGGTTGACCAAGTCGTCCTTCGTAGCGGGGACGGCCTTGTCTTCCCCGAATAAGAGCCCCAGCATGGGCTCGGAGTTGTTTTCGCCTTCCTTTGATTCGGCCTGGACGATGGCGAATATATCATCAGGGATGAAATTGCATTCCCGAGCCTTTTTGGTCTCGGGATACGTGACGGTGGGTTGGTAGAGGCCCACTTGGATAGCTCCGAAGACTGGAGTGACGAAGTAATCCGTTAACTTCGGGCTATAAGGGCTTATGTAAGTACCCTTGAAAATGTCGATGGCCTTGTGAATACCGGCACGAACCACGTTTTCCGGGGTTATAGCATACCCCAATCCGAAATGTGATTCGCCATCATTTAGGACCTCGATAATCTTCCCAGCTGGAAGATATGGCCTTGAGGTTATTCCGGGTAGGTAAACCAGATTTTGTAGCATCGTGTCGATGCTAGTTGTGAAGTAGGGCCTAAAGAGATATTTTCGTCGATCATGCCCACGAAATCAAATCCTCGTGGGTCAGCCCGGCCCGTAGCGTTGCAGCTTGCTACGGTAATTGGGGTCGCCTCCAGCGTGATGATACCGTCTTTATGGGACATCTTGACTTTTCGATGGAGGGTAGATGACACGGCCTTGACTGCGTGGATCCAAGGCCTTCCTAGTAAGAGATTGAATGATGAGGTGACATCTATCACCTGAAATTCCAACTCCTTTTCGATTGGGCCTGTTATGATCTTCAATTTCACGGCCCCGGCGACAGGTTTTGGGCTTCCGTCGAAAGCCTGGATAGTCTGCGCCGTCGGAAGGTAATCGGCATCGGTGATGCCGAGTGCTTTTGCGGTCCTTAGAGAAAGGACATTCAAGGCTGATCCATCGTCGATAAGGGTCATCGGGAGATATTTACCTTTGCAGATGACCGTGATGTATAGGGCCAGATTGTGATTGGGCCCAAATGGTGGCAGATCAGCTTCAGAGAAGGTTATGAGTGGACCTTCTTCCTTTGACTTGCCTTTCAGAAAAGGCATAATAGTGGCTACCATTTCAGAAGGGGTAGCTTGTGAATCGACCTTGATTTCATTGAGAGCCTTAGTCAGTGCTTCTCGATGTGCCTGTGAGCTAACCAGTAGTTGCCATACGGTTAAGTCAGCTCGAACCCTCTTCAATTGCTGGACAAGAGCCGTGTCCGGGCTTGGTTCTTCAGGGGTAGGTTCCGTTCTGGTAGGTTCAGTGACGGATATAGGAGTAGAGTGCCCGGCTGCGGCGAGGTGGTTGGTGGCTAAGGCTTTGGACTTAGCCTTTCGGACCTCTTCAAGGGTGATGGGGACAGCTTCCCCTTTGGTTAAGTAGACATCGTCCTCATCATCGAACCATATCCCATTGATTTGTGGGATAAAAGGAGAAATGAGGTGAGAACAGTCGACTACTTCCCCTGTGAATATAGCATGGGCGCTGAACGGGTTTTCTTTGTTGCTCGGCTTGTCTCCGGGCAACGGGATTTTCCCGCTCTCGATAAGATCTTGGTCAGGTGCTTTAACCTCCAACACTTTTCAGTATCATGCCCGTTACCCCAGTGATACTGACAGTAGGCTTGGGCATTGTAAGTTTTGGGCCTCTTTTCTACTGGAGGTTCTGCAGTTGGGCCTATCGGCTGGATCAGGCCCTTTGAAGATAGCCTTTGTAAGGCGTAAGTATAGGTAGTCCCTATATCTGTGAATACCCGATTTGGTGCATTCTTTTTAGATGAGGTGTCCAGCAGGTTTACCTCGTCAAAGATGCTGCGAGTTGCAACTGCAGGTGTGGGCTTGATCGTAGATGAACTCGCCCCTTGATAGCCTTTGGTAGAGGCCTTAGTCAGGCTCTCTAGTCTCAAGTCATCCTCGATTCTCGTGCACATTTCAGTAAGGACAGCGAAGTTTGGGATGATAGCATACCGGAGATGGACCCGGTAGGATGGGAGTAGATTTTTGACGAAGGCTTCCACTAGGGCCTTCTCGCCGGGCTTGTCGACCAGTTTCACACTCTCGGCCCTCCATCTTTGCAAGTATTTTGTGAACCCTTCTTTGGGCTCTTGAGCCATGACCTCCAGAGTATGCATTGTAGTCTGGATTTCAGTGTTATCGGCGTAGTTCCGAGCAAGTTCGGTCGCCACATCATCCCAAGTCTTGTATTCCTTGGGATCGAGCCTGTAGAACCAGGCCCTGGGATGCTTCTCCAAAGAGGAAGGTAATAGGTTCTTGAACATGGCGGACTTTACCCCTTTGACTGCCATGAAGTCTTTGAAGGCCCGGATATGATGGACCGAGTCTTCGATACCCTCAAACATAGGAATTCCCGTCAAGTTGAGGTTGGCCGGTAGCTCGTTACTCAAAGGTGAATAAATGCGAGCATTTTCGGAGTGGATTGAATTGCTTGTTGATAAGTGAACTTGCTCCTCGAGCCTGCGAACAACACAGACCAATTCGGCTATGGGCCCAGTGGAATCAGCTCCTTCAACTGGGACCGTCTTCTCTACAGTGCTCAGGCGAGTGTCCAAAGTTTCTTGGTTAGCGAGGATGGAGGTCAGTTGAGTCTCGATTTTGGTTAGGCCATTTTTCAATTCTTCCATCTTGCGTTGATGTCGGGTTGCGGCTGGCCTGTCTGTAAGAACACCGCATAATCAGAAACTAGCCCAGAAATCCCGGAATAGAAAGTACATCCCGAACGAGACTAAAAGGCAAATGACTCGAGAAAGACACCTAGACGGGTGACTTGTGAAGTGTGGGCCTTCCTTAGGATTCGGCAAGTGGGCCTAGTCCTGTTCGAAGGAAGGTTCACGTGGGACATCCCCAGACTTTTGACTCAATTGTGTTGACGGGCCCTCCTTCGTAAGAGTATGTCCTACTTAGGTGGGCCTTGCCTTAGTCTAATAAGGCGGACTGGGATATGGAAGAAACTCGTGATATAAGATCGACAGAGTTTCGACACTAGAGAAACTTGACAACTTAAGACATGACCCGACACTGCTAAATATGGGAAGTCCTAAGAAGAGAAAGGTTTTGAAAATTGATTGATTTGAAAATTCCGAGATAACTCGGTGGAGAGGCCCGATTTTTCGAAAAAAAAATCGAAAAGTGCATCGGGCCTCGGTTTTGAAAGTTCGAAAGTATTTTTGAGTTTTGAATTGGGCAGCGTACCGTCTAGAAAATAGGCTATTTTGAGTAAAATCATAAGTCCTAAATTCGGTATGTGTCCCGGGTTTTGAAATTGAATAGTTTGAAAAAGATGCAATTTTGGAAAAAAAAAAGACGGTTTTTGAAAACGACTCGGAAACTAAGTAGCACGTAGTCACACAAGCATTATAACGACGCCATGTATGCTCTACACTAAGTCTCGGTCGGTCTGAAAGGGTCTATAGCAGTGTACATAGTCTAGACGTTGATCGGGACGGACTCTCTAAGTCGAATTGAGCTTAGAACATGCCGCGAAACCCACTCGAATCGACTATGGACACCTTTTGACATATCCATGTTGGAGTACATCAATGGTATAGTGGGACGTCGGTCACCAATACCGGCCCGGGAAAATATGGGTTATGCATGAACCGTAAAACTAAAACGCGTATTGTATTTGTCAAACGATTTCTATTTGAGTCTCACCCTGAGGATGCCGATGGTAAGTCACGCATCAGTTAGTCCCCAGCGGAGTCGCCAAATTGTGGACATGACATAGGTCCACCCCGACGCGGCCACGCGCGGGTTTGGGTAGGCGAATGAATCTCCATTTGAAACGGATCGAATTGAAATTTAGGTCGAAGTGGAGTCGCCACCGAATTTTGTGGTTATTCGGAACCATTCGAGCCCACTCTATGTCGTAGTGGTCCGTATACAAAATACGACCCATTTCCGATGTCAGAGTTTATTGGACTCGTCTCTTTGCATTTGATACTAATACCGACGTTATCGGATATTGTGTATTGAATGACTCTCGTGCGCCAACGGTTTCGGGCATCCGGAAACCGAGGTTCTGAGTAAGGGGTGAGGGTGCGTGTTGGGAAGCCCACGAAGGACACCCAACCCCGCCCGCACATTAGCGGCCTCTACTAAGAATTCGAGTGACTTTCTAATACGCGCGTTAGTTGAACGGGAAAATGTTATGCAAACACTGTTTTCCCTAAACATGTGAATGGAATTGAAAAGTGTTTCTATGTCGATTTAATGCAATTAATTCTACGTCAAAGTGGAATTTTAGCATGTGGGTTCATTTTAGTAAAATAAAATAAACGACAAAAAACGACAAAGGAAACAATCAAACCGTTAGTAACGATGTAACGAGTAATAAATTGAATAAAGATATAGATGTGATGATTGCATGATTTTGGAAAGAATAGTAGGTCACGTGATGGATTAACACGTGTTGACCGAGGTCAAGGAAAAAAAAAATATATCGAGATCTAAAAAAAATGTTGTCTAAAAATATGATGTTCGAAGAATAATAAAAAAGAGCGAAATTGTTTTCTTCGGAAAATTGATGATTTTATTAAATCGCGTACAAATATTGCGTAATTTGCACTCGACTTAATATTTTCGATATTCGTCGTACTCAATATTCGATTATGAAATCGATATTAAATACTTGGAATAATTTATACTCGATTTTAATTTTGATGCTCGTCATATCTCATATCCGATTATTGAATCGGTATGAAATGCTAGAGCGAAAATTCGAAGAAAATAACATAAGTCGTTTTAAATTAACTAGCACGATATAAATTTTCTCCGCGTTTATTAATGTCGTAATTAATTCAATTGAATTAGAGGACATCTATATTAGATTCGACATCCAATTATGGAATTGGTATCGAATCTAATAGATCGACACCTTAAAAAAAACTCGCCTTGATTCCCTCCGCATCCCGACATCATAATTAATTCTTGCGAATTGTTTGATGTCGGATCCGCATCAACGGGTTTCGACCCTTATTAAATATAATGCTTGTTTTTGAAAATTAATGTAAATATACGACTAATGATAATGATGCAAACAAAATAAAAAAAAATATTGTTTAGGTTAACTTATCTCAATAATCAAATAATCGGGGTATTGGAACAAGCGACCGTCAACGCTGTGTGCAGTACACTTGTATATTCGTGTTTCCTTATTCCGATACCCCTCTTATTTGACACAAATCGATAAGTATTTTAATGTTTTGTATTAGTATTATCGATATTATGATGCAATAAAGGAAAAAAAAAAGTTAGAAAAAGCGAAGAAGATGACGAGAGGAAGAGAAGAAGAAGAGAACGGGGTTTTGACACCCTCAACCTACATGTTCTTGTCTCGGATCAAACTCGTAACCGTGGCTTTAACACAAGAGTCTTCGAGGTTTTATGGAGGTTAAGTTATGGTGGCTCGGGATTGATTCCTAAAACTAGGTTTAGGGTTTTTTTGCTAGTGTAGAATTGCTAGGGTTTGTAATAGATGTTGTATGTGTGCGTAGGGTTGCTCTAGGGTTTTTTTTTTCAATGTGTGAAAGTGTGTTGCATGGGGGTGTTTATGCACTTTGGTGTCTACGGTTTTGCCTTGACGGACTTGACCTGATGGCCCGTCTGAAAATGGACTGTTGGTTTTGCTTCTTGAGTTGGACTTTTGATGTTGTGAATGGTTGTTTTGTATGTCTCGGAAACGACTTTGACCAGGGTTGACCCAATCGCTAAAAGTCGGTTTTATTTTCGGTGTCGGTTTTGGCCCAAATTAGCTTTATTTGTTTGAAAACGGCCCGCTGGACCTGGATTCGAGGTTGATTTTGTGAGATTTGTACTCTGTAAGTGTGTTAGCCAGCGATTAATGGATTTCAGCCCGTATCCGAGCGCATAGAAGCACGTTAGCGTCCGATCATCATCGGGTGTTTTTTGGAAACTGCCATAGACACCTGGCAGTCAAAATGCGGGTGTCTACAATACTGTGACCTGTGCATCGCAATTACGCTATGCGATTTCATTTGTATGATTATATTTCATTCACGGCTTGATGTTGGCATGCTGTGGACATGAAATAAGTCCACCCCGACGCGGCCACGCGCGGGTTTGGGGAGGCGAATGAATCTCCATATGAGATGGGTCGAATTGAAATTTAAATTGAAGTGGAGTCGCCACCGAACTTTGTGGGAGTTCGGGCCCATTCGAACCCACTCTATATCTTAGTGGACCGTGAACAAAATACGGCCCATTCAGATGTCAGAGTTTATTGGGTTCGTCCCTTTGCATTTGATACCGATACCGACATAATCAGATACCGTATATTGAATGACTCTCGTGCGCCAACGGTTTCGGGCATCCGGAAACCGAGGTTCTGAGTAAGGGGTGAGGGTACGTGTTGGGAAGTTCACAAAGAACACCCAACCCCGCCCGCACATTAGCGGCCTCTACTAAGATATCGTTTGACTCTCTAATACGCGCGTTAGTAGAACGGTAAATTGATATATATGCAAACATTGTCTTGCCTAAACATGTGAATAATTGAATGGGTTGCTAAGTCGATTTAATGCATCTAAATTTAACGTCAAAGTTGTATTTAGCATGCGGGTTCATTTTAGTATAATAAAATAAACAATGAAAAATAAATCGATAAAAGAACAAACGGTTAGTAACGGTATAACGATAACAACGATTTGCACTAAATATAAGATGTTATAGAATAATGTAAATATGATGCATGGTTTTGAAAAGTGGTATGACACGTGATGGATTAAGCACGCGTTGACCGGGGTCAAGAAAATATTTATCGAGACCTGAAATACGCCTAAAAGCCCGCCGATTTATTAAAGAAAAGACGTTTGAAGAAATAAGACGGGATAGCTTTTTTTTATGTTTGCGGATTTCAGGGGCCCACGCGACCCGCGCGAGGAGGGCGCGACTCGCGTGGCCATGCGACTCGCACAGGACTCGTGCGACTCGCATGGCGGCCTGCTCTCGGGATTTTTTAGAAAATTGGCACTTTTGTTAAATCACGTACAAATATGGCATAATTTATACTCGACTTAAAATTGTGATATTCGTTATATTTGATGTTCGATTATGGAATCGATATCAAATATTCGGAATGTGCCTAAAAAAGTTTAAAGAATTATTGCTAATCGAGTTAAGACGAAATAATCGATTTTATGTCACGATTTTCAGGGATCCATGCGACCCACACGAGAAGGGCGCGACTCGCGTGGCGGGCGTTTATAGTGTCGTATCAACTCGATTGAGTTAGGTGACAACTACTTTAGCATCAACGAACATCGTGCTGGTTGGATTGTTTGACTAGACTATTTAAATTCGACATCCAACTATTGAGTTGACATCGAATCTAATAGATTGACGCTTTGTATTTATTAAAAGTTTGATTCCCTCCGCCTTCCGACATCGTAATAATAATTCCTTGCGGATTGTGTGATGTCGGATCCGCATCAACGGGTTTCGACCCTAATTAAAAAGCGTTTTAAAAATTGTTTTGAAATTGGTGATGATGCGATGAATGATGACGATAATGACGCGAATAAAAAAAACGTGACTAGCGACGCAACGAAATAAAAAACGATTATTGATGTTGACTTGCTTCAACAATCAAATCTTTGGGGTGTCGGGATAAGCGACCGTCAACATCAGGTGCGATACCCTCGTAATATTCGTGTTTTCTTATCCCCTCATCCCTCGTATTCGACACGAATTAGCAAGTATTTTAATGTTTTATACTAGTAATTATTATCGATATTATAGATGCGACAAAAATAAAAAAATAAAAAACGATGACGACGACACGGACGACACGCGAGGAAGAGAAAAGAGAAAGATGGGATTTTACACCCTCAACCTACATGTTTCTTAGTCTCTGATAGAACTCGTTAATTGTGGCTTGAGCACGGGAGTATCAAGGTTGATGTAAGTCGAGTTATGGTGGCTTTAGGGTTTGTAAGTTGCTAGGGTTCTAAGGTTGAAGATGAGTAGTAATTAGGGTTGCAAAGGATGTATTGTGTGTGTGAAAAATTAGGGTTTCAATTGCATGCAAGGAGGTGTGTATACATGCAATTGCTCCCCCTTGTCGTCTAGTGTTTAGTGCCTTGATGGACTTGATCCGATGGCCCGCCTGAAGGAGGACCGCGGGTTTGCTTCTCGGAAATGGCTTTAACCGGGTTTTGACCCGGTTGCTAAAAGTCGGTTTTATTTTCGGTGTCAGTTTTGACCCAAATTAGTCTTATTTGATTGAAACGACCCGCTGGGCCTGAATTTGAGGCCAGTTTTGTGAGATTTGTGCTTCGTAAAAAGCCCAAGCCAGAAACTAATGGTTTCGAGCCCACATCCGAGCGCGTAGAAACACGTTTGCGTCCGATCATCATCGGGTGTTTTTGGAAACCGCTATAGACACCTAGCGGTCAAATTTGGGTGTCTACAGAGCCCCACTCTGACTGAGGCTTGGACAAGGCAAAAGTCAGAGTAGCTACCAGGCCAATCGAGGATTAAGACCTGGCAGACTTCCGGTCAGGTCGCTTATAGTCCATTGGACTTGCGTGAAGGGCTCGTCAGCCACAAGTTAGAAATCATACCTGAGCTGAAGATGATAACTCCGTGGGGAATTGTGGACTTGCCGTGTAAGTCCCGGGTGCGCCTATATGTGGGCCCATCCCGTGATAAATGCCGCCTTGGGCTTTCCGCTGTGGAGATATATGAGCTGCGCGGGCTTGTTTTGGAAGCCTTGAATCGTACCTGTACAAGTTACATAAAATTTTGCATGTAACACGTAGGTAAAAATATGACTCGCGCTGGGGAAAATGATTTTTTGCTTCATTTTGAAATCGAAGTCCTGAAAGCAACTCACGTGCTAGAAGATAGGTTTTCAAAATTGAAAAGGGTATAAAAGAAATTTGCATTTTAAATAGACCGAAATTTGACCTTGTCGAAAAGGATTATCTCAAATGGCTAAGTTTTGCAAATTTTAAAGCGGGAATTTGAAGAGAGAGGCCTACCGACAGACTCGACTCTGGACGTGACAGGACGAGTTGACAGACACGACTTGGACTCTCAAAGGGGTTTGACTGTGACTCTGTAGAGGGGTGGGCCACCTAAGATGACAAGACTCTTAAGTTGCGGTATTCCGTAGCCTAGGCGAGTGGCAACACAGTCGAACATCGAAATGGGATAGATATGCTATAGGGGACTTGCAGTAGTCTATAATGAGACTGTTGTAGTCTTGTGCCCTTTTGGATCTTTGATTTTAGGGTACATTCCCAAAGTGAATATTGCTTCGAGTCCTGACAGATTCTTGTCTTCGAATGAGCCGAGTACTAGGACACACTACAGAAAAGAGGCTAGTTTTTGAAAGTATTTTGGATTTTGTGAGTGGAAGGAGAACTTCTGTCTAATAGAAGCCCCCAGGACGACAAAACTAGCTATTGAGAACATGACAGTGTCGTGACCGGAATGATGGTGCTTTTTGAATGTGTGTCAATGTGAGTGGTTGTGCCTCTGTTGAAAGGCTGCCTATGTATTCACGTATAGTGAAATCAAACCATGCCGTAGTTCAGTGAAGAAAGATATATTATGGTGCCTAGTCTAATAGGACTTTGTGTGTAACTAGCCATAGCGATGGTGTAGGCTAGGTGCATTCCCAATGATGTTTTGATCAAAGGGCTAGAATAGTTAGGATGTTGATCCTGTGACCGTGAGCGTTCTCCGGGGTAGCCCCCAGAGGTGGTGTGAACTATTTGGGCATGTTCTATGCCGACTGCAAGTTGAGTTCTCGTGTTTGGGGTTGGTAACTGGTTTGGATGAGAAGAATTGGGATGGGATTTGACGAGTTTTGCTCTCGGGTCTTTGACGAGTTTTGATCTCGGGTCTTTGACGAGTTTTGATCTCGGGTCTTTGACGAGTTTTGATCTCGGGTCTTTGTATGGTGATTGTGAATTCTGTTATGTCGTGTTGTTTAAGGGGGAAGTTGAGTAAAAATGGCTCGAACTTCGAACGGGGTAGGTTTGATAATGCGGGATCTGATTTCCATGTCTGGCCCTAATGGTCAGGGGTATCCAATGGAGCTTGAATCCTCAAAATTCCGGGTTGTCTCTAGCCTAGGTCTCGGGAAGGTCTTGAGGGTTGTAATGTGGGAAGGCTAAATGTGGTGTTAGTTGACCAACTTGATCGTTTCTCCCCTATTGGATGGTATGGATATCGATAATTTTGAATTGACCGTATTCCGGTCAAAGGACTTTCATTTGGGCCGACCGTTGACCCCGGTCATGGGCTTTTTAAATTTTTTTGGTTGACCTCTTAGCTCCGGTCATGGGATTCTTCATTTGGATTGACCGCTTAACCTCGGTCATGGGTGCCTCTTTTTTTTTAATGCTTTTTGTTTTGGCCTTTTGCTTTTTCCTGGACTTTTGATTTGTTTTTGTCCAGTTTTTCTTTTTTTTCTTGGACTTCTGATTTTTTTCGTCTAGTTTTTTTTTTTGGACTTTTGATTTTTTTTTTACGTCCACTTTTTTTGTTGTTGGTCAAACTAACACCTGAGGTAGGGATTGGTTGATCTTGTTGGATGGGTGTTTATTGTGGGAAATGGGCTTGCCTCCCGTCTTGAACCGAAACTAGGAGATTACCTAGATTTGTCATAGGATTCGATACCGCTCCTGCTAAGTGTAGTTTTGTGGCTTTCTATGTCAGACATGGAACAGGTAAAAGGGAAACACGGACTCAGTTTCCTGCATTCATTATAGATGTGCCTATTATAGTCACGTGCATGTGCTCACAAAGTATGATGGTGTTTATCATGTTCTCGGAAACACATAAGGAAAGCATATAAGAGAAAGAATATTTGAAAGCTGATTTTATTGAATTTTGAAAAAGAGGACAGAATGTAAAAGACTCTGACTCTGATTTGGAAATGAGGATGTAGGGTATCCTAGACTCGGACTCAGACTTAGACTCGAATCAAATCCGGACTCGGATGCTCGATTGATTGTTTTTTTGGTAAGGTCTTTGATTGGAGAGAACGACGGGTGCTACGACTCGCCTAAACTCGGCTTTGCGCAAGTGCAAGAGAGGGAGTCAAACTAGACACGGCCCGGGGTGACGGGTCGACAAAGACTCTCGGACCGGGATACTCGAATGTTGATTTAGATGAGGTAACGACTGCGAATTAGACTCGAGCTGCAGAAGGGTGAGTCCGAAAATGGGGCGACCGTGTTTGACTTAGGTTAGACTCTCCTAAGACAAATGTGTAGGGTGCGATTCTCAGAGTGACTGTGATTAATCGCTAGGTCGGAGAATAGCCCCCAAGTGAGGCCAAGGACTCAGATAGGACTCAGATGGTATGACATCTAAGTGACTCGAAAGTGGGGTATGTGAGACGACACGTGTAGGACACGACCCTTAGAGCAACCGTGATTGATCGCCCTGCTGGAGGGTAACCCCCGAGTGAGGAAAAGCCTGAAAAGGAAATGACTCGGAAAGGACACCTAGACGGGTGACTCGTGAGAGGTGGGCCTTCCTTAGGATTCGGCGGGTGGGCCGAGTCCTGTTCGAAGAAAGGTCCACGTAAGACATCCCGAGACTTCGGACTCGAATGTGTAGATGGACCCTCCTTTGTAGGAGTATGTCCTACGTAGATGGGCCTTGCCTTAGCCTAATAAGGCGAACTGGGATAGGGAGAAACTCGTGATGTAAGATCGACAGAGTCTCGACGCTAAAGACCTCGACGACTTACGACACGACCTGACACATGCTAAATACGGGAAGTCCTAAGAAGAGGAAGGTTTTGAAAAGGATTTTTTTTTAATCCGAAAAAAATTCGGTGGAGGGGGGCCTAATTTTTCAAAAATTAGAAAAAATGTATTGGGCCTCAAATTTGAGAGTTCAAAAATATTTTCGAGTTTTGAAATAGTTGATAAGTGTAGTTTGTAGTGCCTAGTTTGTTGTGTTTTGGTCCCTTTTTCCTTGTGGAATCGCTCCTTGGGAGCGGTTCATGGGCTACTTATGCTTCCTCTAGTTCGTTTCAGGTTCCCGAGACCATTCATGAAGAATTGGAACGATTCCGACTCGTTCCATACACTTTTTGGAGCCAACGAAGTGAAGGAACGATCACTCGATGCCTTGGATTCGATCCCGAGACCTTGAGACCCGATCCCGAGCCCCTAGGACTCGATCCCGAGACCCGAGAATCGATGAGAAGCCCATAAGAAGCAAGGAGGGACCTTAAAGATCATATTGGAGGCCTACAAGACCCATCCCCATCGGGAAGGACCTCATCCTGTCCGGGATGAGGTGCACAAATGCGGAGGGTTCTGTTTTGGGTCCGTCCCGGTCGGGATGAACCGGCTACTGCGCGTGACTTATTTTTCTTCCCTTCATTCTTGTAACCTTATAAATACTCCTCCCTTGTATTGTTTAAGCAACTTACTTTACCCTAGATTATTTTAGACCTCTCTTAAGCATTCAAAACCCTAATTAGCCTCTTTTCATCCCTAGTTAATCTTTAGTGAATCTTTGTTTAATCTCGTAATTAGTCTTGTATTAAGAAGATTCTTGAAGACTCTTCCAAGCTTGACAACCTTGGAGATTTGTTTGGGTTTCTTATTAATTCAAGTTCTCATCTTTTTCATCCTATTGTAGTTGGTATAATCTTTTTTCCCTTATTCCTTGTTTATTCATCAAGTTTTAATCTTTACTTATTCTTTATTGTTCTTGTTTGTTCATAATGAATGTTTGGTTGTTTATCTTGATTTCTCTTATCATTGTTATTGTTAGTTTGATAATGAGTGAGTAGATTCCTTGTGGGGTTAGTAGGGGGATTAAGTGTGGATTATGGGTGATTAGGGCTTGATTGTGGGTAAAGGTGATTCCTTTGTTGCTAGTCACTTTTTGGGCACACTATGTGTTTGTTTTATTGCTTGTGTGGGTAGTAGTGGCCAATGCTTCTCATACTTGTTCTCTTCTTCTCATTGTGTATTCAATTTGTGGTTGAATGTTTGTGTTTTGAGTAGCATCTTGCATGAATATTTGGGTCTAGTCTTACACACGAGAGTGCGGACTTTGGCTTTGGCGCGAGAGCGCAAACCGACCTTAGTAACTAAGTGGCACCTATACCCTTGATTACCCAATTATCCTACTATGCTTATGAACCCGACCTAACCCTACTCCCTTCCGTATTTGAATTCTCTATCTCTTTATTCGATCATCTTCTCTAGTTTATTTGCTTAGTTAATCTTAGTGGTTTCTATTAGTTCATATTATTTCTAGTTCATTGTTAGCCCACTTTCATCACCTTCAACCATCGTAGATCGTCAATTATCGTTCTCTTTGTGTTCGTTTGTGTGACTTAGCCTTGTTTGTAGGTGGACCCAGTCTGGACACCCATAACCGTCTCCGTGGACACGACCCGACTTACCCTAGCTACCGTTAGGATTAGTTGGTTATATATTGATCGGTTGGGACCCGCGGCAAATCCTACCATCAATTTGGCGCCGTTGCCGGGGACGGTGCATGTTTAGACTTAGTTTGCTTATTAGCTTGACTTAGTTACCCTTCTTGTGCTCTTCTTCTATCTCTGGTGCATATTGTGTAGTTTTTTTTCTTAGTTTCTTTATCTTCTTTTTCTCTTTGTCTTGGATAGTGCTCGCTTATTGTCTTTGCCTAGTGCCCATAAAGCACTAGGTGTTCTCACGTTTGCTCTAGTGTATAGTGTATGCCTAGGGCGGAGGCGAATTCTTTCTCTTCAATCCAGAGCCGGAAAGACTCTTTAGAGCCTTTCGCCAACGGACGATTGGCCGGGTTAGAATCTCTCAACCAAGTGCTAGCAATACCACCGAAGAACAAGCCCAAGGATCGGACTTTATCGAGCAACCTCAAGGCAATACCGAAGGGATCTTCACAAATCCTTTTGGTACTTCTCAACCTAGTTCCCCCTCTACTTCTACATCAACACCATCTACACTGTCCTCTCCCGCATATCCAATAATGCCTAAGTTCTCTTATCATTCAACCTTTACGGAAGATGTCTTGCCCGGTCCAACCGCTTTACCGGAGGCATATACCGGCTATTTTGTGGCTAAGACTCAATTCATCCAATTGGTCGAGCGAAGCCAATTTAGTGGGTTACCAACCGAAGATCCTCATCAACACATGGAAACCTTTTCGGACTATTGCGATGCTATCTCACAAACGGGAATAACCCAAGACCAAATCCGGTGGGTACTATTTCCTTTCTCTTTGATCGGTAAAGCAAAGCAATGGTTCAAAGGGTTAGACAAGGCGACTCTTGGTATTGATACTTGGAAGAAGCTAGCATTGGCTTTTTACCAACAATTCTATTCCCCGGAGAAGACAAATTTATTGAGAGCATCTATCACGGGATTCCAACAACGTGATGAAGAAAGCCTCTATGAAGCTTGGGAAAGATTCAAAGCCTTGATCCGCTCTTGCCCTCACCATGGTCTATCACAATGGTTCCTTGTTCAACAATTTTGGAACGGATTATATGAAGACTCAAGGGCCATACTCAATATGGGATCGAATGGAAGGTTTACCGAGGTGGATGATGACCAAACTTGGTCAAGAATTGAAGAGATGGCGGTCCACAATTCCCAATACTCAAGGCCTAGGAAGGCGAATCGAGGAGGTAGGCACGAGGTCGATGCTATCACACAACTAAGCATTGACCTTGGGGCTCAATTAAAAACTCACATGGAGACCATTGACAAGAAGCTCCAAAGCCACCTCAATCAAGTTCAAAGCACTAGTTCCTCCAACCAACACTCGATTTATGAAGTTAACGCTTTGGGAGTTGTGTCTCCTACACCTTATTATGGGATGTGCGATACTTGTGGGATAGTTGGACATGAGCCTATACATTGTCAGGGAAGTATTGAGCAAGTGAACGCCTTTCAAGCGTTCAAGCAAGGTGCCCCCTATCCTAATATGTACCAAGCTTCCCATCAAGCTTCTCAACAACAAGCTCTACAACACCGTCCCTATGTTCCACCTTCCTTAAGGGACAACAATCAAGGATACCAAGGTTATCAAGGCAACACAAGGCCATTCAACAACTTCAAGCAAAATAACCATGGTACCTTCAACAATAATCAAGGGTTCCAACAAGAGCATTTCAATCAAGGTGGTTTCCAAGGAAACCAACATAACCAAGGACATCAAAACTACGACCATGGCAACAATCAAGGCCTTAATCAAGGCAACTCTCATGGGTTCCAAGGGAACCATCAACAACAACAAGCAACCCAAGCTAATCAACAAGAAAGCAAGCCAAGGAGTCGGTCTCCTACTCATGATTATGGCATTCCTCTAGCCATCACAAACACTCCTCATAACCAACAATCTCCCCCACGGGATTTTGACATGCAAAAGTCAATGTTGGACATGCAAAGGAGTCAATTGGAGACACAAAGAACCCAACAAGAAATCATTACTCAACTTCAAAGGGATAACTTGGCAAGAGATGCTCATATGAAGATGCTCGAGACCCAAATAGCTCAACTTGCTTCGGGTAGCTCTTCAAGGCAAAAGGGGCAACTACCTCCTCAAGGTGAAACGGCAAAATTTGAGCATGTGAATGCTATTACCTTGAGGAGTGGTTCATCTTATAACTCCCCCTTACCCCCTAATGAGCATGTACCAATGAAAGAAGTTGTGTCTCCAATTCAAGAAGATCCAAGCTTGGGAAACCCAATTGAGGAGCAAGTCTTGTGGGAGATTGAGAAACCCCAAGAAGACAAGCTTCCCCCACTTCAAGGAAAAGACAAGGGTAAAGGGAAAGTGTCATTTGAGAAGTCCACCCCTATTGAGCAAAACAAGGTTCATATTAAGTTGCCTTTCCCAACAGGGCAAATGAAGACCAAGGTGGATGTCCAATATGACAAGTTCCTCAATATTGTGAAGAAATTGGATGTGAGTGTCCCATTTACCGATCTACTTACCCAAATCCCGGCATATAGAAGATTCATGAAAGAAATCTTGGCTAGGAAGAGATCCGTCGACAAGGAAGAGACCATAGCGTTCACAAGAGTGGTGAGCAAGCTTATTCAAGGTTCTACGCTGCCCAAGTTGAAGGATCCGGGTAGTTTCTCGATCCCGTGCACCATAGGCAACTTCAAGATTGAGAGAGCACTATGTGATTTGGGTGCGAGTGTAAGCATCATTTCCTACTCCATTTGTGAGCGACTTGGGATGAAGGAGCTCAAGAGTACTTCCATTACACTCCAAATGGCCGATAGTTCCCTCAACCGACCTTTGGGGATGTTGGAAGATGTGCCAATTAGAATCGGGAATTTCTTCATTCCGGTCGACTTCCTTGTACTTGACATGCCGGAAGATGCTATCACTCCCATTATCCTTGGGCGCCCATTTCTACATACCGCCGATGCTACGATTGATGTGAAGAACGGTAGGATCACATTTGAGTTAGGCGAAGAAAAGCTCGTGTTTGACCTCCAAAACAACACCTCGCCTACTAATGATGAGTCTTGTAAGATGATTCACACCATGAAAGACATCAATCTAGGGGATGAGTCGGGAAAAAGATTGAAGAACGACTTCTATGAGCTTGAGGATGATGACTCCGAGCTTGGGGCGGATGAATGCCCGCATCATGATTTTGAAGACAAGTGCCATGACAAGAAGAAAGATGAGCCTCCCTTGGGGCCACATGAGGATAGATGGACGTTTGGGTATATACCGAAGGATCGAAAGTACAAGTTCAAACCATTGAACTTAGTAGATCGGGATGCCCCGGGAACGTCGAGGCTAGGATGTGATGATCCTTGGAGTGGAGGTTGGTATTCCACTAGCTTGATTGAAGACTTTGCGAGAGCCTTCGATTTGTTTCTTTGAGCTCTTGATGGAGAAGGAATTGGCCTAGTGTTGATGAAAAAGAATTGAAGAATGCACCATCCTTGGTTTGACGAAGTTCCAAAAGAACCGTCATATTGTATATATCTCTTCCTTGTAATATTTTTAGGTTTTGTGAAATTCTTGCGATTTGGTATTTTGTTGAGTGATGTGAGGGAGGGATTTTGATGAATGTTTTAAGCCCATTTTATAGGTGTGAAGTGAAGATGAATCCTAGAGAGGAGGGGTTATTGTTAGAGCTTGGATCGTGCGAAAAGGGAGTCGGTTTTTGAAGCTTGGGACGAGCTTTTGGAGTTATAGAGGGTTAAGAGACTCTTCCCGGCCGAGTAGAGTGCATCCCGAGCGGGAAGGATGAACCATCCCGACCGGGAAGGATGCCATCCCGATCGGGATGAGTGTGCCAAAAATGGGGTTCTCTGGAGTGTCATCCCGACCGGGACGAGAGCTTCCCGACCGGGACGGGTGTATCATCCCGACCGGGACCATCCATCCCGACCGGGATGGCCCCCTGCTCCTCCTTTGGCCTCTTCTTTGTCATTCGAGCTCACCCTACCACTTTATACCCCCTCCCAACCTCCCTACCTACCCTTGCACCTATCATATGACCCCTACACTCCATATATACACCTTCACCTCATATTCTCTTCACTTTACACCGACTTTCACATCAAATCCCACCTCCTTATACCCTTGTACTTTAACCATGCGGCCTTATTGAGAAGGAAGAGGAATAGCAATGACGAAGACAAGCTACGTGCTGATATCAACCTATGAGACGATGGAGTGAGTGAGTTGCTACCCGCATGGTACGACAACTATCCTTTCTTTTCCGTCGTCTTTTGTTGCTTGTCTTCTTTTGTTAGTTCCTCTTCTCCTTGCCATTTGTGTCATGGTGGCCCTCGGGGCCTTGGTAATTGTTGCTCCTGAATCTCGATGACGTGACTACATCGAGAGTCATTTCAAAATCCAAATTTACAAGATTTTCACCCTTTTTGTATGACTTAGTCGGATTTGGGCGGAATCCGGGCTAGGTGACTTGATTACACCTAGTCCTCCCCTCCCATTTCCTTTTATTTCTTTCTTTTTATTTCTTCCCCCATCCATATATTTTCTTGTCTCGGCCCATGGTGACTTGACTACACCCCGGCCGGACACATTCTACCCTTTTCTCCCCTTTTCTTTTTGATTTTTAGCTTTATTTTCGTAGTTTCTTTTCTTTTGGGTCTTCATACACTACGGTCGAGCATGAGGACATTGCTCGGCTTAAGTGTGGGGGAGCGATATTCTATCATAGTTAGTTTTGTTTTCGTAGTTTTTCCGAAAAATCTTTAAAAACCCTAAAAATTTGAAATTTTTTCACAAAAATCAAAAAGATTTTCTTTTGTGTCTTTCTCTTTTTGTGTCGTTGCGTTGTGTTGTGTGTGCTGGCCTCCCTTTTTCCTTGTAGGTCGCCTAATCACCGTCGACTTTGGAAGGCTTTCAAGACATCCGGTAACGCCTTTCTATCCCTTTTTCCTCTTTTTCTCTTGTGGAGTGTGGAGGATATTTGTGATGAAGTGTGCTCGGGTGGAGCCTTGTAAAGATTTGTGGTTGATTGGTTGCTTATTTGAAAATTCGGAGTGGTGTTTGCTCTTTGTATGTTTGTTTTGTTGCCTTTTGTCTCCTTTTCTTTCGTTTTTGTCATGTGTTTGTCTTCTGATGTGTAGTTGTGTCTAGTGTGTAAAAAGGTTTTCGAAAACTCGGTTTTGAGGCTAATGTGCAAGTGTTTACTTTCCCTTTCTAGTAGTGTGAATCGAGTCTTGGACTTTAGTCTAGTAGAATGACCCTAAATCAATGATTTCGTTCGTTTCTTACCTTGAGTCCACCTAGCTTACTAGGGATTTACTACGGGATTTGCATTTTGACCATTATGACCACCCACGGTGTGAAAAGGCCTTGGTTGCCGAGTCCCATCCCCTAGGTGACCGTGTTCGGAATTGTTTGATTAGTCCAAGTTCTCCCCTTTTTTGTGGGTTTGAAGGGAAAGCGCGCTCCCGACTCTCCCATTCCCCTACCTCCTACACATATCCACTAAATAAAGTTGCAAATTGTTGAAATCTCTTTCTTAGTTGCAAAAAGAAATGACTTCAACTCAAATCTAGCCAAAAGGGCAAAGAAAAGAAAAAGAAAGAAAAGATTGAAGAAAAAGAAAAGGCACAAAAAGCCAAAAAGAAAATACAAAAGATGAAAAAGAAATGGCATAGCAACACACAAAAAGCAAAAATGCAAAAGAAAGAAAATGCCAAAGAAAACCGTCTCACAAAAAGATTCTCACCCTCTCAAAATAATCCTTTTTCCGATCGTTACCGTGAAGAGCCTACCAAAGGACCGAGTCCCTAGGAAGGACGATAGCGGTAATGATCGGTCTTCCCTCATTTTGCAAACCTTATCCACCTTTTTACTTGGACTAGTTAGGTGGTTCTTAAACATGGGACGACCCTCTTGGCACATCGCTAAAGGGGGTGGGGTCTCACTTACCTACAGTGTCGACTAACACTGTGGTTCATCCATTTTCCATCCCGCCAATCGTCCCGTAGTACGTTCTTAGAAGGTTAGGAGGAACCTAGGTAAGTTACCAACGTTTTTGTTGCTTTGTCGTTATACTATTAGGGTTTTGTCCATTTTGGTTTGTATTTCTAGCTTGGGAACGTTGTCACTTGCCTTGAGTCCTAAACCGGTGCTTCTTTCACCGCCTTTTAGAGGGAAGCGGTATTTGTTTCTTTTTGGGTGCAACCTTTTGTTTGTTTGTTTGTATGTTTATTTGTTTTTGTGTTTTTGTGTCCGGTTGCATCCACGGTTTTGTCGCAAGACCTCACTTGCCTTGCGGAGAGCACTTATCCTCTAGGTGTTCTCGCGTGAGTTAAAAGGGCGTAGGGTGCGCTAATACCCGCTCGGCTAGTTTAGTAGTTAGTTTGTGCTTACTCGAGGGCGAGTAAGGGTTAAGTGTGGGGGAGTTGATAAGTGTAGTTTGTAGTGCCTAGTTTGTTGTGTTTTGGTCCCTTTTTCCTTGTGGAATCGCTCCTTGGGATCGGTTCATGGGCTACTTATGCTTCCTCTAGTTCGTTTCAGGTTCCCGAGACCATTCATGAAGAATTGGAACGATTCCGACTCGTTCCATACACTTTTTGGAGCCAACGAAGTGAAGGAACGATCACTCGATGCCTTGGATTCGATCCCGAGACCTTGGGACCCGATCCCGAGCCCCTAGGACTCGATCCCAAGACCGGAGAATCGATGAGAAGCCCATGAGAAGCAAGGAAGGACCTTAAAGATCATATTGGAGGCCTACAAGACCCATCCCCGTCGGGAAGGACCTCATCCCGTCCGGGATGAGGTGCACAAATGCGGAGGGTTCTGTTTTGGGTCCGTCCCGGTCGGGACCAACCCGTCTCGGTCGGGATCAGGCTGTCCCGGTCGGGACCGATCCGTCCCGGTCGGGATGAACCGGCTGCTGCGCGTGACTCCTTTTTCATCCTCCTTCATTCTTGTAACCTTATAAATACTCCTCCCTTGTATTGTTTAAGCAACTTACTTTACCCTAGATTATTTTAGACCTCTCTTAAGCATTCAAAACCCTAATTAGCCTCTTTTCATCTCTAGTTAATCTTTAGTGAATCTTTGTTTAATCTAGTAATTAGTCTTGTATTAAGAAGATTCTTGAAGACTCTTCCGAGCTTGACAATCTTGGAGATTTGTTTGGGTTTCTTATTAATTCAAGTTCTCATCTTTTTCATCCTATTGTAGTTGGTATAATCTGTTTTCCCTTATTCCTTGTTTATTCATCAAGTTTTAATCTTTACTTATTCTTTATTGTTCTTGTTTGTTCATAATGAATGTTTGGTTGTTTATCTTGATTTCTCTTATCATTGTTATTGTTAGTTTGATAATGAGTGAGTAGATTCCTTGTGGGGTTAGTAGGGGGATTAAGTGTGGATTATGGGTGATTAGGGCTTGATTGTGGGTAAAGGTGATTCCTTTGATGCTAGTCACTTTTTGGGCACACTATGTGTTTGTTGTATTGCTTGTGTGGGTAGTAGTGGCCAATGCTTCTCATACTTGTTCTCTTCTTCTCATTGTGTATTCAATTTGTGGTTGAATGTTTGTGTTTTGAGTAGCATCTTGCATGAATATTCAGGTCTAGTCTTAGATACGAGAGTGCGGACTTTGGCTTTGGCGCGAGAGCGCAAACCGACCTTAGTAACTAAGTGGCACCTATACCCTTGATTACTCAATTATCCTACTATGCTTATGAACCCGACCTAACCCTACTCCCTTCCATATTTGAATTCTCTATCTCTTTAGTCGATCATCTTCTCTAGTTTATTTGCTTAGTTAATCTTAGTGGTTTCTATTAGTTCATATTATTTCTAGTTCATTGTTAGCCCACTTTCATCACCTTCAACCATCGTAGTTCGTCAATTATCGTTCTCTTTGTGTTCGTTTGTGTGACTTAGCCTTGTTTGTAGGTGGACCCAGTCTAGACACCCATAACCGTCTCCGTGGGCACGACCTGACTTACCCTAGCTACCGTTAGGATTAGTTGGTTATATATTGATCGGTTGGGACCCGCGGCAAATCCTACCATCAGGGCAGAATACCGGCTAGAAATAGGCTATTTTGAGTAAAATCATAAGTCCTAAATTCGGTATACGTCCCGGGTTTTCAAATTGGATATTTTGAGAAAGATGAAATCTTTGAAAAATGACAGTTTTTGAAAGCGACTTTAGAAACCAAATTGCACATAGTCACGCAAGCATAGTAACGACACCATGTATGCTCTGTACTAACTCTCGGTCGGTCTATAAAGGGTCTATATCAGTGCACATAGCCTAGATGTGAATCGGGACGGGCTCTCTAAGTCGAGTTGAGCTTAGAACATGTCGCGAAACCCATACGAATCGACTATGGACACCTTTGACATTTCCATATTGGAGTATATCACGGTATAGTGGGACTTCGGTCACCAGTACCGGCCCGGGAAAAGATAGGGTTATGCATGAACCGTAAAACTAAAACGCGTATAGTACTAGTCAAACGATTTCTATTCGAGTCTCACCCTGAGGATGCCGATGGTAAGTCACGCATCAGTTAATCCCCAGCGGAGTCGCCAAATTGTGGACATGACATAGGTCCACCCCGACGCGGCCACGCGCGGGTTTGGGGAGGCGAATGAATCTCGATATGAGATGGGTCGAACTGAAATTTAAGTCGAAGTGGAGTCGGCACCGAACTTTGTGGGAGTTCGAGCCCATTCGAACCCACTCTATCTTAGTGGGCCGTGTACAAAATACGGCCCATTCGGATGTCAGAGTTTATTGGGTTCGTCTCTTTGCATTTGATACCGATACCGACATAATCGGATACCGTGTATTGAATGACTCTCGTGCGCCAACGGTTTCGGGCATCCGGAAACCGAGGTTCTGAGTAAGGGGTGAGGGTACGTGTTGGGAAGTTCACAAAGAACACCCAAACCCGCCCGCACATTAGCGGCCTCTACTAAGATATCGTTTGACTCTCTAATACGCCCGTTAGTAGAACGGTAAAATGATATATATGCAAACATTGTCTTGCCTAAACATGTGAATAATTGAATGGGTTGCTAAGTTGATTTAATGCATCTAAATTTAACGTCAAAGTTGTATTTAGCATGCGGGTTCATTTTAGTATAATAAAATAAACAATGAAAAATAAATCGACAAAAGAACAAACGGTTAGTAACGGTATAACGATAACAACAATTTGCACTAAATATAAGATGCTATAGAATAATGTAAGTATGATGCATGGTTTTGAAAAGTGGTATGACACGAGATGGATTAAGCACGCGTTGACCGGGGTCAAGAAAAAATTTATCGAGACCTGAAATACGCCTAAAAGCCCGCCGATTTATTAAAGAAAAGACGTTTGAAGAAATAAGACGGGATAGCTTTTTTTTATGTTTGCGGATTTCAGGGGCCCACGCGACCCGCGCGAGGAGGGCGCGACTCGCGTGGCCATGTGACTCGCACAGAACTCGTGCGACTCGCATGGCGGCCTGCTCTCGGGATTTTTTAGAAAATCGGCCCTTTTGTTAAATCGCGTACAAATATGGCATAATTTATACTCGACTTAAAATTGCGATATTCGTTATATTTGATGTTCGATTATGGAATCGATATCAAATATTCGGAATGTGCCTAAAAAAGTTTAAAGAATTATTGCAAATCGAGTTAAGACGAAATAATCGATTTTATGTCACGATTTTCAGGGATCCATGCGACCCGCGCGAGAAGGGCGCGACTCGCGCCACCACGCGACTCGCACGAGGCACGTGCGACTCGCGTTGCGGGCTGTTTTCGGTCCCGATTTCGGTCTACTCGTTGTACCCAGTGCTTGGTTATAGGACCAATACCGGATATTTAGAGTAATTTTTGAAAATAGGATTTTGTGAGTCGAATTAAATCGGACTAAGACGATATGAATGATCTCCGCGTTTATAGTGTCGTATCAACTCGATTGAGTTAGGTGACAACTACTTTAGCATCAACGAACATCGTGCTAGTTGGATTGTTTGACTAGACTATTTAAATTCGACATCCAACTATTGAGTTGACATCGAATCTAATAGATTGACGCTTTGTATTTATTAAAAGTTTGATTCCCTCTGCCTTCCGACATCGTAATAAATCCTTTCGGATTGTGTGAAGTCGGATTCGCATCAACGGGTTTTGACCCTAATTAAAAAGTGTTTTAAAAATAGTATTGAAATTGGTGATGATGCGATGAATGATGATGATAACGACGCGAATAAAAAAAACGTGACTAGAGACGCAACGAAATAAAAAACGATTATTGATGTTGACTTGCTTCAACAATCAAATCTTCGGGGTTTTGGGATAAGCGATTGTCAACATCAGGTGCGATACCCTCGTAATATTCGTGTTTTCTTATCCCGTCATCCCTCGTATTCGACACGAATTAGCAAGTATTTTAATGTTTTATACTAGTAATTATTATCGATATTATAGACGCGACAACAACAAAAAGAAATAAAAAAACGATGACGATGACACGGACGACACGCGAGGAAGAGAAAAGAGAAAGATGGGATTTTACACCCTCAACCTACATGTTTCTTAGTCTCGGATAGAACTCGTTAATTGTGGCCTGAGCACGGGAGTATCGAGGTTGATGTAAGTAGAGTTATGGTAGTTTTAGGGTTTGTAAGTTGCCAAGGTTCTAAGGTTGAAGATGAGTAGTAATTAGGGTTGCAAAGGATGTATTGTGTGTGTGAAAATTTTGGGTTTCAATTGCATGCAAGGAGGTGTATATACAGGCAATTGCTCCCCCTTGTTGTCTAGGGTTTAGTGCCTTGATGGACTTGATCCGATGGCCCGCCTGAAGGAGGACCACGGGTTTGTTTCTCGGAAATGGCTTTGACCGGGTTTTGATCCGGTCGCTAAAAGTCGGTTTTATTTCCGGTGTCAGTTTTGACCCAAATTAGTCTTATTTGATTGGAAACGACCCGCTGGGCCTGAATTTGAGGTCAGTTTTGTGAGATTTGTGCTCCGTAAAAAGCCCAAGCCAGAAACAAATGGTTTAGAGCCCAAATCCGAGCGCGTAGAAACACGTTTGCGTCCGATCATCATCGGGTGTTTTTGGAAACCGCTATAGACACCTAGCGGTCAAATGTGGGTGTCTACACTTGCTTTATTGTTAAGTACTCGTACTACTTAAGTAGTGATAATGATTCCTGATAATATCAATGATGAGTATAGTTTTACATGATTCTTGATATTTGCATGCATGTTCAAGTAATGATAATAAAATCTATATTAATAAAATATACTCCGTATTATTAAATCAATATACATATATTCATCTGTTTGATTGATTCATCCCCAATTAATAATTTTTTTATATAACACATAGTTCTAAAAAACTGTTAGTTCTTTTTAATATGTGTTGATTACTGATTAAACTTATCTTTTTTAGTAATGCACTCTTATTACTATTGACAAGTGTATACATTCATCTTCACCAGATTCTAATTAGTGTTGTTTCACCATTATACTAGATTTACATAAAATACTAGATTCACATTATACTAGATTTATATAATGATGTATTTTGAGCATATTGTTCCCGTCTTTGACGATTGCCATCTTTGATTCATATATATAGAAATGTTTATTATGCGTGATGTTAATCTCCTTTATACCAAACCTTTGGCCATTGCCATAATGTTATCTCGATACTTCCATTTTAACGATGATTTCTTTGGAGTCAGTTTGGATTATATATATGCTAAATCTTCCAACAATTTCTTAGTATTGATTCTTGTTAACGAACCATCTCAACCAAAACCTTAAGACGATGGTTGAGGCCCATTTATATTCTATTACGCTCCCTCACTCGAATACCCTTTGGGCTTGAAGAGTGGTTAGTGCGCACCGGTTCCCCCGTACCGTGTGCTGAGATTTCACTTGAGAGTTCGAAATATATTGGGGGCTGCCAGGGTTCGAACTCATGACCTCTGGCTCTGATACCATGTTAACGAACCATCTCAACCAAAACCTTAAGGCGATGGTTGAGGCCCGTTTATATTCTATTAATTCTAGATCATGATGCACTTTTACTTTTTGATAATTGACGATCGTTGCCACTATATTGATCGTGGCGGTGATGGTATATATGTTAGGGCTAATTACTATGTGATTTGAATTTTGTGTTATCATCTTGTGTTAGTTTGTGTTTCATAATCATTTTCTCCTGTCGTATGGTTGATAGAACAATTGAGATATGTAAACTAGAAGTTTACCCATACTTGTATTGTTAAATGTGTCCGGTTAGATCATTCTTCAACATTATTTTAATAAAAGGAAGGTAATATATTTGCCATTGACTTGAAACCTGAAGTTTGCATGACTAGTACATTAATCAACCGGCAAAAAAGAAGTATAATATATTAAGTATACGCATATATATTAAGTATACGCGTAAAATGGATATATTACGTTGTTTAGAATACTCAAAAAAAGAGTAATATAATCATATTCCTGGAAGAAAAATTGGCGGGTCTTGTCTATTTATATAAGACACCAGTTGTGTCCTGTCACATCTATCATTTTTGTTTTGGCCATATGATAAAATACAATTATTGTGCACATACGATATATAGCTAACCAGAAGTTTAGCATGATGAGATTCAGTTAACTAAAAATACGACGTACGATAAGTGGATTATCGAGATATAGCCAAATGCATAAGAAAAATTGCAATGAATTAAAGCCAAAGTCGACAAGAAAATATTAAAGATGTGACAAATTGAGGCCATCCGGGTTCTTGTTACACCCGTTTTGATAAACCCGTAGTTTATCTTGAAAGAAGTGTAATAAAGTGCTGAACTTTTCTCGTGTATCAATGAAATATTATTTGAGGCAAGATAATACACTGAGATGGAAAATTATGTTGGAGATTTGATACTACTCGTAGTTGGATGATGAAAATGAACGTTTATGTATGGTTTAATTATGTGACGTGTAGTCACACAAACTTTTATGAGTAGTTCGTGTAATCAAAGTTCACAATTTGAGTATTATGTGAACATTATAATCTTCTGAATGAACAATTTTAAGTCAGCACGTGGAAAATCAACTGCGTTTTATCTAGCTCCTCAATATATTATTCGATTGAAAAGAAACAATTGATTAAAGTTAATGAAATATGAAATAATTTCTAGCTAAGGTGGATATTATTGCCCTTAAAATCTATCAGGTAATGATAGTTTCTACCACCTTAGGGGGAGATTGATAAGGATAAGCTGGTTAAAAGAACAAACAAGTAATATTGATCCCCAACTGAACTCGAAGTTCAGTGACTTGTTTAAATGTGAATACATCAGCTAGAGGTTCAAGAAATAAGAATGATAATTTGGTTAAGATGATGTATAGTATACCAGTTTGATTGCATTTTCTTATCAAGATTTGTTATTTTTCCGGTTAGGAAACAATCAAACCCGAATCGGATTCGGATCTGAATTGGATTGAGTTCTTTTGGATCTAGCTTGACTTCCACACCTCACTTTTCCTCTCCTCTAGCGTCGGACCCTCCCGGCGGATCGGGTCTGTCACCTGCACAAGGAGCGCACAGGGGTCTCGGAGGTGTCCGAGGAAACTCTCTCCGATGCCTAAGTCAGTCCGTGTAAGCACTTAAGGAACCTTGTTCATGAGGAACAAGGTGGCGTTTTTAGAGTGAGATTCTAGTGAGAGAAAGTTAATTACCTCTTATGAGATAACTCAAGAAGATATTTGGGCATGCCCCTTACCTTAGACTGGATCAGGAGGGTCTTCCCCACCCCTATCGGGGTCGCCAGGGTTGTCCGGGGGTCCGGAAGGCTAAGAGCTCCCTAAATCCCTGGGGAGGCTCAGGAGCGCTCGGCTCGGCCGATCGGGGGTCAGATCATTAGGACCTGGTTTCAAGGAAAAGTGGTCGGGGCTCTCCAGGAGTGTGCCCCTTGTGGGTCGGTCGGTCAGATCTGACCGATGACTCTGGAGGTGGGCTTCCCGATGGCCTGGACTTAGTCAAAATCGGGTCAGAACTTGGATCTAATTGATGGGCGACCCAGAGCAGGTAGCTGAGCCCATCAATTGCCCCTCGACAGCCGGGGGCGAGCAGGGCTCCTACCGGCTGTCGACATTCGCCTGCGAGGGGTGGGAAGCCGATGCGTTGCCCGCATTAAATGCTATGCGTATTCCCTACGGAGACTGTCTTGATTATTTGGGCAAACGAGGTGTCAGAATGTCTTCCTCATCATGATTGCTTTCCCAGAAGATCCCTCGAGACATGCGCCTGAGTGACACTTGTCTCATTCTTTTGGGACGGTTGGGGCTTCATTAAATGCTCGGCTCCCTCCCCCTTGTAGTTATAAAAGAGGGACTTCATTTAGCTGAACTTCGCAAATTTCTGAACATCCTTATTACTTCGTTTCTCCTTTGCAACAATAATGGGTTGGATAGTTGATAAGGTTTTTAAAAGGGGGTCCTCTCTGACACCATCAGGTATGTAGGGCCTGCCCCAAAGTTTAAATACCCTAGAATGGTGCGAAGAATTATTGATCAGTGTAAGTTGATAGCTCGCCGGTCTCCTTATACCTCTGGGGAAAATGAGCTACCGGCAGCCATACGTCGTTTGTGGAAAGCTTCATTCTATATGAAGCCGAGGTCTGACTCCTGTACGCAGATGGGAGGCTGCAACTACCGGGGCTGTAGCCGGTGCTTTCCTTGGCTGAGGCCAGAGAATGCTGACCCTGACCTTCCGGACTCCAGGTGCTCCCCTTCAACCCCCAGAAGACCAAAAGATGACCTCGGCTATCCCGAGGGTACCAAGCTGACCCAGTATGGGGAAGACTGGGACGTCAGTAGTCATGCCTCGGATGACAGTGACGGTGAAGGCTGCTCAGCTGGCCGCAAGATGCGGGAGAGTGATGAGGAGGGGGCTGATGATTCCGTGGACATCCCAGGTGACTGGGACTGGGGTCTGACGACGTGGGCTGCAGCAGCCCCGGGGACTACTCCTTCCCGGGCTCTGATGAAGACTGAAGCTTCTTCTGGCCCTCTACTTGGCCAAGCTGGGCTTTAGTCATATTTTGTTTGTTTGTGAACTATTTTGTACTGCTTGCCGATTTCTAATTCTGACCTTCGGGTCTCTTCTAATGGATGATTGTGACTTTTGTTTTTGTGTTGTGTTTTTTTTAATGTCTCTTGAATGACGCAACGTGACTCTTCCTCTTTTTGCCTTTTCGCATTTTCAGTCTTGGGATGTGATGGATGGGTTAGTTGAGGGAGTGACACATGCAAGGGTTTTATGGGGAAGGGTTCTGACAGAAGTACTGAGAATGGAGGACTCCTCAGTTCTCTTCTATTATATAAGCCTCTTTTCCTCCTTCGTTTCCCCTTTTCACTTTCTCAAACACCCAAAACTCCATCTCCTTCACGTCTTCATCTTCTTCATTTGAATCTTCCCTTTTCTCGGAGTGACTTTGTTGAATCTTCCCTTTTCATTTGAATAGGTTAGAACTCGAACCCTACCTCTTCGCTTTCTTTTCCTTGCCTATTTTAATTTTTTCTAGAAAAAATGCCGCAAAACCGCCGCCGAGTGTTGCTGTTCTCTGGTCCCTCCACTAGCGCCGCGGTGGAGGATGACGAGGAGGTTTGTGCTAGTTGCCCCTCCTCCCCTGCTGGCCCAGGCACCGCCTTCGTCGGTGTCCACCGAACTTCCTCTGATAGACGAAAGTGGGGGCGCCAGCTCTCCTGAGCCTACCCCCTCTAATATCTCGGACACAAACTCCGAGGCTCTAGAGGTTGACTCTCTCTCAATCGCCAACCCCTTGAAGACGAGGGTGCCTGGGGGCGTTTATCTTCTGGATAAGGAGAAGTATAAGGTGCCTCTGCACATGTACCAAGAACCGGGGCCATGGGGGGATATTTTAATTAAAAATGCTACTGAGGCCATAGCCAACTATTATGATTTTGGGCCGGAGTACTCGGTCATTGTTCCTGGGGAGAAGGACACGGTGTGCAACTCTCCGGCAGAATGCATTGTTGTTTATCATAAGTGCCTGGAGTTCCGACTTCGGTTTCCTCTTCACCTTTTCTTTGAGAAGGCCTTCCAACGCATGAACGTGGCCATTGCTCAGTTGACAGTGGTGTCCATCAAGACCCTGGTGTCATAGGCCTGGGTCTGTCTTTTTGCGGGATATAAGCACTCCATCGACGCCTTCAGGTTCATGATGGGTCTACAGATGGTATACTCGATAGAGGGTCCCTCGGGATATTATTTTGTAAACAGGATGAAGGGTTTTACGCCAGTCTGGCCAGCGCTGACTAGCGTTAAACATTGGAAAGACAACTTATTGTACATCCGGCGTGACGGGGGTGGTCTATCCCTCGCCAATTCAGAAATAACGTTCATATTCGTCTTGAGACTCTCCAGGAATATCATCTTGGGGTTGGGGGGAGGGCCCTGGAGGTGAAGCTGACCCCAGAGGAGAATAAGTTAGTTAAACTTTTTGCCTGCGAGAAGCAGGACAACGTTGTAGCCCCCACTTTGTGGTTGCTCCTGGCGGAGCTTATAGCAACTGACGAGTTTTTGACCCCCGTAGGGTTGAACCCTGCACGCGCCAAAGGTAGCTAGGGGCCTTCTTCCTGCATACCTCGTCCGACGAATGTCTCTTGTGTGCTAGCTCTTGTTACTTTGTTTTGTTTTGGCATATACTTACGGAGACTTTTGGACTCCTCGGCATCTGCGCGCTCTTGGGCTGGGCAACGATTATAAGCCTATTACTTCTCGCCCTGTTGCTCTATCAGAGTACAAAAAGGAGAGTCTCATGGGCCATGTAAAAAGCATATCAGCAGGGAAGGTTAAGTTCCCTCCCAGATAATCCTCTGGCTGTGCTTTGACTCTTGTACCCGTTGTCAGGCCGACCTAAAGAAATGAGGGTCCCGAGGAGGTATGCCCGTCGGCTGCCCGGTGTGAGGGTTCTTCTCCCCCGGGTCGCTTTTCTGCTTCTGCGAGGCCTACCCCATTGGCCGAGGAAGTTGAGGAAACAATCACTACAAAAAATCATCACTTGCGCCACAGAAATTTTGTTGCCACGGCTACTTGCGCCACAAAAAATTTACCGTGGCAAATAGTCTGGCCACGGGAATTTGACACTTGTACCACAAAAATAAACGTGGCTAGGGGCTAACCACGGGCTAGTCACGTTTATTTTCGTGGCACAAGTGTCAAATTCTCATGGCCAGACTATTTGCCACGGTAAATTTTCCGTGGCGCAAGTAGCCGTGGCAACAAAATTTCCGTGGCTCAAATGATGATTTGTTGTAGTGAATCCATCCCTTGACAAAGAAGAGAAAAGATAAAGAGCCTGTGACTGCCGAGCAACCAATTGATCGGAGGCTGAGTTCAGCACACCTCTGCCTAAACGCCATGCTCCCAACCATCTCGAGACTCTGCTTGGTCAGGGAAATGTTGAATTTGACTATGCCGCGGAGAGTGTTGACGCCTCTGCCCTTCTTTCAGACTCTACCACTGCCACATTGGATCAAACTACCAAGTTGTTGGGACATGCCTGTGCTCAAGCCCAGCAATTCCTATACCGCTGCTCCTTGGTTTTTCAAGCATCTGCTAAGCTGGCAGTCCTTAACTGTTTGAGCAATGAGGAACTGACCATCACTCTAGAGTCCTCCCTCTCTGACCGTATTGCCGTGGTTGAGAGAGACACTGCCCTTATTGCCAGCCTGAAGCTTAAACTGGCAGGATGTGAGAGTGAGCTAAAGGAGGCCCAGCGTCAGTCGGATAGCTAGAAGGATTAGGGGGAGAAGCCCATGAAAGAGGCGTCAGACTTGGAGATTGAGCTGGGGCCGGTGAAGAAGCGTTCAACAGAGGTGGAGGAGCGTCGCACTTAAAGATTTTGCTGATCGCTTATCTGGAGCGGAGTCCGAATTGCTGGTGGCTTGGAACAAATGCCAGAAGATGGAAACTCAGAGGGAGAATTGGCTGAAGGAGAAGACGGAAATCATGAAGGAAGCCAATGAGAAGGTAGACCAGGATTTTGCTAAGGGTGATAACTCATCCGCTGACTTCTGCGTGGAAGTCATCAAGGAATTGATCCCTGATTTAGATGAAGATGCCTTCAACCAGCTGTACACTACCAAGAACGAGGCCATGATTAACAAGTCTTCGCAGGAGGGTCCTGATGGGTCGCCTTACCTTGCCCAGGAAATGCCCTCTGCGTAAGATTTAGGGTAGTCGTCTTCTGAAGGCTCGTGCCCTATCCCTGAAGGACCTGGGCCTAGTGTCTCTCTTTCAACGCCTTTTCTATCTTGCTTTTAATCTAAATTTTTGCACGCCGAGCCGGAATGTGGCCTGCTGCCGATGTTTGGTGTAATATCTATTTTCTTATCCCTTGAACCTTTTTTTACAACTTTGTCTGTAAGCTCTAATGAATTATGTTTATTTTGACTATGTTGATTTTTTATTCATTTGCTTTCTCTGTTTTGTCTGATTTTACCCCCCCCCCCCCCCCCCCCCCCTTCCTTCCTAAGAGTTGGTAGGGGGGATGCCCTCTACCTTCCTGGAGGTGGGTTGGGGGGTTTTAGTGTTTTTTGTGCAAGGTTGAATGTTAATCATACCTTGCTAGATTCGGTCTTGATGCCCGGCCTGTCCCTGACTATTGATCAAAGCTAGGGAGCCTGCCCTCAGCCTGCCTGGAGGTAGGGATCGAGACTTTAGCGTTTTTTATACAAGGATGAATGTGTATCAGTCCTTGTTGGTTCGGCATTGATGCCCGACCTATCCCTAACTTCTGGTCGAAGTCAAAGGGGCCTACCCCCTGCCTGTCTAGAGGTAGGCAGAGAGACTAGCATTTTTATATAATGTTGAATGTGTATCAATCCTTGTAGGTTCGGCGTTGATGCCCAGCCTGTCCCTGGCTTCTGGTCCAAGTCAAGGGGCCTGCTCCCTGCCTGCCTAGAGGTAGGCAGAGGGACTTATTTTCGTTGGAAGGGGAGGGGTCTATTTTACCAGGGTTCTGCAACAGGGGGGCCCTCCCCTTATTGCCCCTGCTCGTTTGTGTGTGAAGTGCAAACTGAACAGACAACGAGTATGAGTAAAAGAAAGATATTTCATTCCTTGAAAAACTTTTTAATAGTTTTGATGGAGCCGTCGACATTGTTTTCTGAGCATCCTCCGTCATTTTTAGAGAAAAATGAAAACTTCTGCGTTTTTGACTAAACATAGTACTTATTCAGAGTATCTGCGTTCCGATGTGCTGCCAGCTCTTGACCTTCGGCGTTGGCAAGTCTGTAGGTTCCTGGACCCATGACCTGGGTAACCTGGTAGGGGCCTTCCCAGTTGGCACTTAGCTTGCCATGCTCTCTTGCTTTCCCTACCGCCTGGATCTTTCGCAAGACTAGGTCCCCTACCTGGAAACTCCTTGTGCTTACTCCCCTGTTATAAACCCTTCTCATTCTCTACTAATAGGCTGCGATGTTAGAATTAGCCTCCTGCCTTACCCGCTCACTAGGTCCATGGCCTCGGTCATCGCTGCTTCATTTCTAGCCTTATCAAATAGCTGAGACCTAAAAGTCGGGATCCGTGCTTCGATGGGCAACAAGGCCTCGGCACCGTAGACCAGCCCGAAGGGGGTCTGTTCTGTGGACTCGTTCCTGGTTGTTCTTATTGACCATAGGACACTCGGGAGTTCATCCACCCACCTTCTTTTGAGGTCATCTACAATCTTCTTCAGCCCATTTAGGATTTGCTTGTTTGCAACCTCGGCTTGGCCATTGGTCTGGGGGTGACATACAGCAGAATATGCAACTGTGATCCCTTGACTCTCCAGCCAGGTCCTCAGAGGATCATTGTCAAATTGCCTGTCGTGGTCAAATACAAGTACCTTTGGCAGGCCATATCGCGCAATAACGTTCCGCCAGATGACTTTTCTGACTGCCGGCTCAGTGATGTTCGGTACTGCCTCTGCCTCCACCCATTTGGTGAAGTAGTCGATCGCCACAATGAGAAATTTCCTGCCCCCGGTTGCAGCAGTGAAGGGACCAAGGATATCCATTCCCCAATGAGCGAAGGGGATGGGGGACAGAATTGGTCGGAGGTCTTGTGCTGAGGCGTGTATTACTGGAGCAAAGAGTTGGCATTTCTTGCATTTGGAGGCTTAGTCTTTTGCGTCTGCCAGCATAGTGGGCCAGTAGTATCCTGCTCTTAATGCTTTGTGAGCAAGTGTTCTTTCACCAATATGGTACCCACAGATTCCTGAGTGGAATCATCCAAGACCTCGGTGGCCTGTACTGCCCCCAGGCACTTGAGTAGAGGTGAAGAGAATGACTTCCGGTACAAATTGCCCTCAATTAGTATGTACCAAGCAGCCTTTGATGGCATCCTCTGTTGTTGTGCAGGGTCTTCGGGCAAGATTCCATCCCTTTTAAATATGATGATTGGCGTCATTCAATTTTCGGACTCTAATTCTCCTATCACACTGACCTACTGATGGGGTACCGTCGATCTTTCTTGTATCACATCGACCCAGACCGACCTCCTGATGTCCTGCAGGCTAGAGCTTGCTAGCTTGGATAAGGCATCAGCTCGGTTATTTTGTGATCTGGGAACCTGCTTAATTTCAAAGGATTTTAGTTTTAACAACTCTTGCTTGACCTTTTCCAGGTATGAAACCATGGTCAAATCCCTGGCTTCATACTCCCCATTGATCTGATTGGCTATGAGCTGGGAGTAGGTGGCTAAGACGATTCTCTCTGCTCCTGCCGCTACGGTCAGATTGACGCCTGCCAGGACGGCCTCATACTCTACCTCATTATTAGATGTCGGGAAGGTGAACCTGAGGGCGTGCTCGAAGTCGACCTCCTCGGGGCTGGTCAGCACAATCCCTACCCCCGCGCCGTTGGTCGTGGACGAGCCGTCCATAAACACCAGCCATTCTCCGGCTGGGGGATCATATTCCTCAGAGTGGGAGCACTCGGCTAGGAAATCTGTCAGGGCATGTGCCTTGATGGCGGTCCTGGACTGATAGGATATGCCTAGGCCGCTCAGCTCTATAGCCCACTTTAGTAATCTTCCAGATTTTTCAAACTTCTCAAGGACTTTTTCAAAGGGTTGGTCCGTTAGTACGACGACTGGGTGTGCATCAAAGTACGGTCTGAGTTTTCAAGCTTCAATGACCACCGCATATGCCACTTTCTCGACCACCGAGAAATTCTTTTCAGTTGCCCCCAGGGCATGGCTTACGAAGTAGATCGGCTGCTGGGCCCTGGCCTCCTCCCTTAGGATGACTGCACTCACGGTCGAGTTGGTGACAGCTATGTATAGGAGGAGTTTCTTCCCTGTCACCTGCCTTGCCAGGGTCGGCAGCTGCTTTAGGTGCTCTTTCACCTGTCCAAAAGCTTCCTTTTGTTCTGCTTCCCACTTGAATTGTTTGTTTCCCTTCAAGATTTTAAAGAAAGGTGTTGATTTATCGGCAGACCTGGCTATGAAATGCGCTAGGGCGGCCATCCGGCCGGTCAGCCTGTGTATATCTCTGATTGTCTCGAGTTTTGGTAGATCTTGGATTGCCTTTACCTTATCGAGGTTGGCATCAATGCCTCGGGCGTTGACCATAAAACCAAGGAACTTGCCTAACCGAACTCCAAAGGTGCATTTTTTGGGGTTCAGCTTCATCTGTAAGCTTAGAGTGAGGTGAAGCGTTCCTTTAGGTCCTCCAGATGTTCTTCATCCCCCTTACGTACTCTTTACTATGGCATCATCGACATATGCCTTCAGGTTTTTGCCTTTTTTCTTTTCAAAGACCTGATCCACCGAACGTTGGTAGGTTCCGCCTACATCCTTGAGGCCGAAAGGCATGATTTTGTACATGTATGTCCCGGCACTCGTAATGAACGCACATTTTACCCTGTCTGGTTACCATAGGTATACCTGGTGGTATCCTGAGAAGGCGTCGAGAAAGCTCAGCATCGAGTGCCCACTTGTAGCGGTGACCAATTGGTCGATTCTGGGCAGGGGATGGCAATCTTTCGGGTACGCCTTGTTGAGATTGGTGAAGTCAACACACATTCTCTAGGCCCCCGACGCTTTCTTCACCATCATGACATTGGCCATCCACTCTAGGTAGTCACAACTTTTAATGAAGTCGACTTTCAGGAGTTTTTCGATCTCTTCCTTGATAGCCTGGTCCTTCTCTGTTGACTTATTCCTCTTTTTCTGCTTGACTGGCCTGGCACTCGGGTCGACATTTAGCTTGTGCACAATATGGCTTGGGTCGACCCCCGACATTTCATCAGCCGAATAGGCGAAGACGTCTTTGTTGTCTCGCAATACTTTGATCAATTTTTTCCTATATGGTTCCTCTAAGTCAGCACCGACTAGGACCGGTCTCCATGGCTCTAGCTCCACCAACATGCTCTCACCTCCAGGTTTTGGGCGGTCAGCCAGCTTTTCAATAGTCAGCTGGTCGGTCGGGATTTCTCTTTCCCTGGTGGGGGAGCTACATGCCTTTCTTTTCCCTTTCCGCTCAGTCTCATGGTTCTGAAGGGCTACGGAATAGCATTGTCGAGCTAACTCTTGGTCACCATGTATTTTGCCCTCCATCCCAAAGTCGTTAACGTAGGCCACCGTTAGCGCTCGGATGGAGATAGTGGCCTCAACCTCGTCAAGAGTGGCTCTGCCAATTAGGACGTTGTAGGCCGACTTTGCGTCGACCACCACGAAGGATGCTCAGATATTTCTTGCTGAGATGCCCCCTCTAAATGTGACAGGTAGCTCGATAACGCCTATTCGGATGATCCTATGCCGTTGAACCCATAAAGGGATCCCGGGGTAGGCTTCAGGTGCCTCTTCTCCAGATTCATTTTTTCAAATGCATCTTTATACAGCAGGTTAGTGTACCCGCCCGTGTCCACCATACATCTTTTAACAATATGATTGTTGATGACTAGGGATAGGACTAGCGGGTCACTGTGGGGGTACACAACTCATCCTCCATCCTCTGAGGTTATGCTGAGTGTCAGGGCGGTCGGGCTTCCAGCTTTCCCTACATAGCAGATTTGGTTAAGGAGCTCGCAGAGCTGTCGCTTCTGGCCTCTACGACTCGTCTGACAGCCTGCATCGCCTGACACCACATGGATGACCATCCGATCCTGTCTTGACCCTTCTGGCCTCTCGGTTGGTGTTTTCTGGTTTTTGGCTCTGGCGATATGGGCGGCCAGCCAACAATTCCTGATAAAATTTTCAATCTCATCCCTTAGGTGTTGGCACTCTTCAGTTGTATGTCCGATGCTATCGTGGAACGTACAAAATTTCTTTGGGTCACCTTTGGGGTGACGCGGCTTGTTTAGGCGGTTCCACTATGCTGCCTCCTTTTCCAGCTTAAAGATCTCTGCCCTTGATTTGTTGAGAGCAGTATAACTGTCAAATTTGGGTTGATAGGGTATACGCTCTTTTCTGGGGGTACTATTCTCTTCTCCCTTCTGCTTACCAGCCGATTCTCCCCTGCCACGACCACTCTGCGCTACCCCCTGGGACTGGTTTGATGCCGCCGGAGTGTCGGGCAGACTGTGGTATTCTTTTTGGGGGCATGAAGCCCTCTGCTATTTTTCGGGCCTTGGCCAAGGATTCAGGCTGCGCGCGGGTGAGCTGATTCTTCATCTTCTCAGGCACAAGGGAGTTAGTCAGGGCATATGCGCGGTGGGCACGTCAATTTCTCTCACCTGCTAGAAAGCGAGATCGAACCTCTTCAGATATTCTCTGATGAACACCCCCTTTCTCTGCTTTAGCGTCATTAAGTCAAAGCGGGTGAGCCTACGCCTTTTATTCCCAGCGTACTGGTCCAAGAAGACTGCTGCAAGCTCTTCAAATGTATAAATGGATCCTCGAGGTAGGTCTCGGAACCACCCCTGGGCGAGCCCTACCAGGGTCGTCGGGAATATCTTACACCAGGCAGCGTCATCGGTGTCGTACATTCTCATGTGGTTCTCCTATGTAGCCAAGTGGTCCTCTAGGTCTGTGATTCCGTCAAATCTGACCGTGCGCATTTTTATCTTTCGGATAGGGCAGCTTTGGACGTTTGGGTGGAGCGGCGTCTTTGTGGGTCTTCCCACTATATTGGACCGACCTCCCTCTGAGTGATAATCATAATCGTCCCACCTGTTGGAAGTCGGTAACTTGCCACTTGAGGAGCGATGTCTGGGTGTATGTCTGCTCGAGGGTTCGTTCCACCTCTCGGGGGACTGGTGTCGGGAACGCGATCGCTTGTTCTGAGGTGGCTGGGGGGGTTCGACCCTCGGGCCCTGAATCTGATGGTGCATTGGCTCGATGGGCTGCCCTAATTAAGCCTCGCCTGCATACTTTTCGACAGCCATGGTGCTTTTTGCCTCTTTTTGGCTAGGGTTATCCTATCGAATACCCCGGCTCGCTTCGGGCCCAGGCGTGTAGAGACAGGCTCCCTCGACTTTAAGCGCTCCTGCATACCCTGCGACAGGGATCACTTCTCAGCTGACGCAGTTTATTCTACGGTGTGGACAGATCCATCCTTCTACTGAGGCTCTTGCTGAGTGTCGACCAACAAGTGCTTCTTGGCCTGGACATATCCTCTGGTCGCTATCTTCGCCTTTCTCTGGATCCTCTTAGTAGCGGTTCGCTTCATTCCTCCGGTACCTGCAATGCTTGGGTAACTGCAGGCACTTGGGGGTCGTTGCTAATCCGCCCACCAGGTCCTCTGGCGTGACTTGTTTATTAAGCATGGCTGAGAAGAAGGTGGCAGCCTGCGTGGCTTGGGCGGGAGTGAGTTCCAGGCTTTGGCCCTGCTCTGCCTCCTGCCCCACCGTGGCTGCCGCTCTCTTGCTCGAGGTTCCACGAAGAGTAGCTTGCCCCCCCCCCCCCCCCCCACGGAGGGTGGCGGCGGGCGTAACCTCACGTGGCGTGATGGGCATGCCGTACCAAGGGACGATGATCTACCCCGTCGAATCAGCACCCGTTTCGATCTCTTCAATTTCATGCATCTTTTGATGGATTTTCATTCTTTGGGGACTTCTAACTCAAGCCTCCCCACAGACGGCGCCAAATTTTTCTAGTTAGGAAACAATCAAACCCGAATCGGTTTCGGATCTAACTTGGATTGAGTTCTTTTGGATCTAGCTTGAGTTCCACGTCTCACTTTTCCTCTCCTCTAACGTCGGACCCTCCTGGCGGATCAGGTCTGTCACCTGCCCAAGGAGCGCACATGGGCCTCGAAGATGTCCGAGGAAACCCTCTCCGGTGCCCCTTACCTTAGGCTGGATTAGGAGGGTCTGCTCCACCCCTATCGGGGTCGGAAGGGTTGTCCGGGGGTCTGGAAGGCCAAGGGCTCCCTAAATCATTGGGGAGGCTTAGGAGGGCTCGGCTCGATTGAACGGGGGTCGGATCATCAGGACCTGGTCTCAAGGAAAAGTGGTCGGGGCTCTCCAGGAGTGTGCCCCTGTGGGTCGGTCGGTCGGATCTGACCGGAGACTCCGGAGGTTGGCTTCCTGATGGCATGGACTTAGTCTAAATCGGGTCAGAACCCGGGTCTAATTGATGGACAACCCAGAGCTGGTAACTGACCCCATCAGTTATTATGTAATAACCCTTGCCAAAATCACGAATTAATCACACATGATGTGTCGTATGAAAGTCATATTCGGTTCATATATTGTAAGTAAGAAATTGGCAAGTATGTGTATAGTTGGTACTAAAGTTTGGAGAAAAATAAATGTCTCAAATGTGACATAGATATATGAAAGAAAATAGATGGCCAATACGAAATATGTGAATTCAAATATCAAGCAGTACTGATAATATAAGAAATTATATCGATATATTTACTTTTTGGAACCGAATACAATTAGCGCGCGATATAAAATGGACACTAGTGGGGATCTTATATAAAAGTCCATCTAGATTGTCGACATATAATTTATGGTTAAAATGAGCTCAAGGACATGAAGTCCACGTATTGATCCGAAGTCGATCAAATTATGAATATTGGTAAAGGATAATATTAATTTACATTTTGCCTCATGTGCTAGTAAATAGAATTTCATCTGTTCATATTTGTATCATTTATCATCATTATTAGGTTAAGACATGTATCATAAAACATTGTTTATATTATGGAGTATTACATACATGCACATTATTATTACATACATGCACATACCTGCCAATTTTGTTTTCTTCTTCTTCTTCCTTCGTTCATCCTCAATCAACCTTCACGCCTTCCTTATTTTGGGCTCAGATGACCCTCTGTTGCCGCTACTGCCTCTCACCAACGAAAGGTAGCCCTTCTCTTCCCTATTTTTGTCGTGTTCCAGTTACTGTTGCGGTTTTATCCTTCCAGTTCTGATGTGGTTTCCGTTCAATCGAAGTTGTTGCTCGGATTATTTTCTAACTCCTAATCTGTCTTGATTGTTACTGTTGCTGTGTATCTTTCTTGCTGACGCTACTGTGGTCGTCTGCTGCTGCTTATTGTCGAGATTCAATGGTGTTGTTGTCGCTGCTCACTGTTGTGCCTGCTGCCGTCACGTTTCGTTGCTACTACTGCTCGTGATCTGCTGTTAGTTTCTTAATCAATTTCAGATTCCTCTTTGTCTCTTCTTCTTCTTCTTCTTCTTACTGTTGTGAAGAGAGGAGCTGAGGGAGTTATGAAACAGGCTAATAAAGGGGGAGTTTGGCGCCAATTGGAAGGAAGATTTGGGGGAATTGGAGGGAAAGAGTTTTTTTTTGATAAAGTGTAAATAATATTAATAAGAAAGAATAATTTACAATCAAAGGAACAAGTCTAGGCTAAGATAGCATCCCAAGCCAAGACTTCTCCAACACAGACAACTCGCCTGTCATTATAACTCCAAATCGATTACACAACTTGAGGCCTACTAACATAACCTTCGACTCTACTCCTATTCCTTTCCCACCAAATCAAATGAACAGCAGCCGCAATGGCAGCAACCCGCACATCATGACGCACTCCCTGCACCTGCAGCTGTACACTCTGCTACAGCGTGTCTGCAACTGGAATGCCCAACCATTTTTGGATCATTTTCCGCAGCTGGGTACTATAAGGGCAGAGGAAAAACAAGTGCTCAGTTGATTCATCAAACATCTCACACAGACAGCACCTAGAAGACGAACTAATCCCCAATTTAGCAAACTTCTCCCGAGTATTCATAGCATTCCTAAACGCCAGCCATGTTAAAATTTGATGCTTAGGAACACTGAACTTTCCCCAGACTAACTGAGCCCACGACACATTAGGCCCCTTCCTGCGCAGCTGATCATAGCCAGAAGCAACGGTATAGCTTGTACCACCCCCTTGCCATGTCTCACCCTGAAAGTGAAGCTTCAACACCTCTTTTACAGAACAAATACGCTTCCATCCCCATGAAAATGAAGGACCAGGCTGGTAATCATGCCACACATCGCCCCTTAAATAAAAACTACGTACCCACTTCACCAATAGCCGGTCCTGTTGCTCGTAAATCCAAGACACAAGTTTACCTAGAGCAGCAGTAGGGGTGTAAATGAGCCGAGACGGCTCGCGAGAAGCTCGAGATCGGCTCGGTCAAAGCTCGACTCGTATGAGCTTGGCTCGAGCTCGGCTCAGATCATTTATGAGTCGAGCCGAGCAAGACCTGGCTCGGCTTGAATAGTTCGCGAGCGGCTCGATATTATTTTAAAATTACACTTTCCTTTCCGCTACCTAAATCAAATATACCTTAAAAAAGAAAGTAAATCATATATTGTTCGTAAAAAAGAAATTAAATCATAATTTACTCATATTACCTTAAATATTTGCCCGTATATTGTTAGTTGTTACCATAATTTACTCATATTATTAAACCAAATTAACCCCAAATTACCATAATTTACTCATAATTTCATTAGTCAAAAACTCAAATAAGTTGAGCACTTAAGCTCCAGCCCAACCCATCATGCAAGTCGAGCTCCACACGAGCCCGCGAGTCGAGCTCAACTCGAGCCCGTGAGTCGAGCCTTTTCCAGAGCCACGAGTCGAGCTCGAGCCACGAGTTGAGTTAACGAGCTCGAGATCGGGCCTTTGTTTTTGAAGCTCGACGAGCTTGAGCTCGAGCCGAGACTCCCCTTTTTCTTTTTGAGCTCGAGCCGAGCAGCCCCAGGCTCGCGCTCAGCTCAGCTCGTTTATTTACACTCCGAAGCAGCAGTATTCCAGGCTTGCAATTGTCGTAGTCCCAGGCCACCCTCCTTCTTTGGAAGACAAACCTTCTCCCACGCAACTAATGGGACACGCTGGTACTCCTCCTTACCATCCTATAGAAACGTCCTACAAAGTCCATCAATACAAGCAAGCACGCATTTAGGCAACATGAAAATCATTGCCCAATACACATGCACCTGTAACAGCACCGACTGAACAAGAGTCAACCTCCCCGCATACGAGAGTCTTCTAGCAACAATACTCCGTATTCTACTGGTGATCTTGTCTATTAGTTTCAAACAATCAGTCTTATTCAACTTAGCAGTTTGAATAGGAATCCCCAAATACCGAAAAGGAATCACCCCTTCAGCACACCCAGTAGCTGCAAGATCCTCAGCCTTCAGATTACCATTCATACCAGCATAGAATAAGTTGGATTTACCAATACTCATCGTTAAACCAGAAGTTTTCGTTAACGTAGAAAACGCCCTCATAAGGATATTAACAGATCGCATCTCACCTTTGCAGAATAATAAGAGATCATCCGCAAACATCAAATGACTAAGCTTCAAAGAGGCACATTTAGGATGAAATTTAAACCCATAATTAGAGGTTGCATAATTAAGGGTTCGACTTAGATACTCCATGCAAATGGTGAACAGGAGAGGAGAAATGCGATCCCCTTGTCGCAGTCCCCTCTAAGCCTGAAAGAAACCAAAGTTGTCGCCATTCAGACTAAGAGTGAACTTAACTGTTCTCACACATTCCATGATCCAGGATATAAAATAAGTAGGTAAATTAAGAGCCTCCAACATTTGTTCAACAAACGTCCACTCAACACTGTCGTACGCCTTCTGAATATCAATTTTCATCACACATCTCAGAGACACAGTCTTCCTATTATACAAACGAACCAGGTCCTGACAAATTAGGACATTCTCGAGAATATTCCTTCCTTTAATGAAACCTCTTTGCTGTGGGCTAACGATATCAGGCAGAACCATGCTTAATCTCATGCTTAACAATTTAGATATGCATTTATAGACCACATTACAACATGCAATCAGCCTAAATTGCAAAACAGACTGAGGTTTATTTGATTTAGGAATTAGAGTCAAAGTGGTAGCGTTTATCTGCTTAAGTAATTTACCTGAGGCAAAAAATTCCATCACCGCACTCACCACATCTTCTCTTACTACATCCTAAGAGTCTTTGAAAAATTGACTAGAATAACCATCAGGCCCCAGAGCCTTAACTTTAGGGATAATGAACATAGTTTCTTTGATTTCTTGCTCTGTCACCGGCTTAAGGAGCATCTGCCAGTGCTCAGACGAACACATCTTACCCTGCTGCACCATATCATACTGGAATATAGTAGTCGAAAAACTACCCATGAGAGACGAATAAAACTCAATGAAAGCCTTCTGAATCGCATTAGGAGTATCACACATTTCTCCTCTAGCATTCTTTATAATGTCTACTCTAT